>VDFB02000017.1:517559783-517751133 GCA_007258455.2 Sequoia sempervirens
ATGCTTTGGTTCAGTCACTTAGGAAATGGAGGCATTATCTTCTATCCAAGGAGTTTGTAGTCTTTACTGACAATCAGGCACTGAGTTTTATCAACACTCAAGAGAAGTTGAGTAATAGGCATTTGAAATGGATGGAATACATCCAAGCTTTTACCTTCACCATCAAGCACAAGAAGGGACAACTAAACAAAGTGGTAGATGCATTGAGCAGGAGATTGTTGATAGTGCAAGAGATACAGATCAAGAACATTGGCATAGAGAGTTTCAAGGATCTCTATGGAGAAGATGAAGACTTTTCAGAGGTCTATAAGGTATGTTCTAACTTTGAGAATCATTTCCATAGCCAATATTCAGAGTATACTTTGCAAAATGGGTTATTGTTTAAAGGGAATCAATTATGTGTTCCAAGAGGGTCAATGAGGGAAAATCTGATTCAGGAAAAGCATAATGGCAGTCTTAGTGGACATTTTGGCATCAATAAGAGACTTTTGCATAAACTAGTGCAAAGGTTCTATTACCGCCTAAGTTGGCAAGAGATGTTAGAAAGTATGTGGAAATCAATGTGGTTGCGGTACAGAAAGCTACCGGAGGAGCTAGTAATGCCATTTCTATACTAACCCCACCCCATTCCCAATCGCACTACATGGAGTGTGTGAGCATGGATTTTGTGGTAGGCCTTCCTAAGACCAAGACTAGTTTTGATAGTGTTTATGTAGTAGTACATAGATTTAGCAAGATGAGTCATTTTGTTCCCTGCAAGACTACTCATGATACTAGCTACATAGCTCATGTTTTCTTTAAAGAAGTTGTAAGGATCCATGGACTACCTTTGAGCATAGTTTCAGATAGGGATGTGAAGTTCATGAGTCACTTTTGGAAGACTCTATGGAGTAGATTAGGTACAAACCTATCATTTGGATCAGCTTACCATCCTCAGACCGATGGTCAAATAGAGGTGGTTAGTAGGGTGCTAGGTAACCTTCTAAGGTTCCTAACTAAGGAATATGGACAAACATGGGATATGGTTATCTCACACGCTGAGTATGCTTACAATAACAGTGTGAACCAAACCACAGGGAAGAGTCCTTTTGAAGTTGTGTATGGGATGCACCCAAGAGGCATATGTGAGCTCAGAGATCTTGGAGCTATGGAACATAGAAGTGGACATGGAGAGGACTTTAGTCAGACCATGAAAGAGATTCAGGAGCAGGTGAAGAAGATAGTCATCGAGGCTACTTACAAGTTGAAAGAGAAGGCAAATTTAACAAGGAAAGATGTGCAATTTCAAGCAAGGGACTATGCTATGGTCCACCTTAACAAATCAAGGTTGTAGAAGGGAATGTCAACCAAGTTGCAGATGAAGAGAGTGGGTCCATGCAAGATATTGGCCAAGTATGGCAAGAATGCATACAAGGTGGAGTTACCTACCGATCTAGGAATCTCACTGGTGTTCAATGTAGCTGATTTGATCAAGTATAAGGGAACAGTTAGTGATGAGGTTAAGAATAGTTAGGAGATCTTCAAGGACATCAATAATGTACCCCTACCTAATCAAGAGAAGCCTCAGGCAGAGCAGATCTTGGAATCAAGAGTACAAAAGTCTACAAGGAACAAGGTGTACATGGAGCACCTTATCAAGTGGAAGAATAAGCATGAATTAGAAGCTACATGGGTCCAAGAAGATCAGTTCAAGAAGCTTGGAATTGAGCTGTCATTGGTCTCTCCTTCCATTCCTTAGTTTTTGGGCTGAGAGGGGGAGAATGGTGTAGGAGCACCTAGGAGGCATTTGGAAACACTAGGTAAATTTGGAAGCCTAGGAAGAAATTTTGTGTTTTTACACTTCAAGGTCATGTTGACAATTTGATTTTGAGTTAAGTGGTGTTAGAAGAGGTTAGGATGAAGGTTGATCTTTAATTTATAGTTGAGTGGATGAGTTTCTCAATTTGTTTTCACTAGGAATCACTAGAATTTGGGAAATAAAGCCGAAATGTTGTATTTGTGCAATTTTGGCTTATTTGTGGTGGTTAAGTCCAACCAATGGAGAGGTAACCACCTTGGAAGCCTTTAAAAGGTAGTCCTCGAATTGAAATGAGGGTTGGAAAAACATTTGAGTTTGCAAATAGTAGAAATTGAGAAAGCAGTGATATTTTGTTATGTATTTTCCCTGTTTTGTTGTTGTTTTTGTTTTAGCAGGTTAATGGATTGATCAAGGAAATTTGTAAAATTTAGAATGTGGAGAAATTGTCTTTGAATCATTGTTGGAGCAGTAGGTAGCAGGTTACTCGTTTGCAAGTGTTATTGTACATACTCTGTTCTTCCTTCATTGTTGTTTTGACTGGTAAACTGTGAACAAATGGGGTTTTAGTTTGCATTTCCACCATACTAGAAGTATGGGCTTGTGGGAAATGTGGCTAGGCCCCATGTCTGTATATAAATTACATTTAGGATTCTGTAAGAGACAAGGCATCATGCAAAAGGTCTATTCCTAGGTGAGCATGGCTATGCCCGGTTAGGAAAGACAGTGCAAAATAGTCACTAACATTGCAGGGGTGTTTACTTTCTGGCAACTTAGGGTGTGTGGAAGTTGAAGGAGGCCTTACAAAGGCTTGGCAGGAAGTAGGAGCCTTCACCAGTCCATTTGGTGGCTGAAAGAAGCAGATTGTTCACTGTGTATTCAAGAAGTGGCCTAAAAAGCCTTAATTCTCACAAAATCAGGGTTACGCCTGTGTACGACCTGTGAAGGCCCAAAATCCCAAAAATCTTGGAGGTAGGAAATTGAGCTAGGTTCCTTTTTGGAAGTTTGTGGTGTTCATTAAGCAAAAAGGAGATTTAGCCTATTCTCTTGGGTTAAGAGGCCTAATAGGGGCTCAAGGGCTAGTAGCCCTTCTTAAACCCTAGAATAGGGTTTGGTGGAAGCGATGAAGAAATGAAGCCTTGTGATTGATCAAGAACCACAGTGGGATGGTTTTGAAGCCATAGAAGATGCCACATGCCCCTGCAACAAGCTAGTGAGGTTTGGAGAGCTAGTTAGCCTTTAGGAAGATTAAGGGCTAAGGAAAGAATGGAGGAGAAAGCACCAAGATTGACTTGGTTAGTTGTATGTAGATGATAGAGAGGTTGGCCAGGAGAACCAGGGGTGCCTAACAAGCTTTAGGACCTATAGGTAAAGAAAGTGGGGAGTTACACCAAAGGTTTTTCCAAGGTGAGACCCAAAGCATGGGACAATGATTGTCTCATCCAGCCTTGCCCTATCAGGTCTCGTTCTGACATCTAAAGATTCTATATTTTCCCAGAAAAAGAACAGTGGGACTAAGACAACAGTAAGGGTGTTTTAGTCCTCCTCAACATATTTTGATAACTTTTTTGCATTTCCAGAATCCTTATCACATTTCCAGACTTCCCAAGTACATACATTCTAACTTGTTGTTACTTAATTTTGTCATTTGCACTCATTATTTGGCTTGTGTTACTAGGTTTTGTGAGTTGAATGTTAAGTTTTCTTTTCCAAGGTTTTGCTTGATGACGAACCCTTCAAAGCCTAAAGAATCTTCCTAGGTTTCCCTTGTTGAGAATTGACTCACCTTGGTGTTGATAGTCAATCCAATTTGGGATCTTAGGTTTCCTTGAATGAACCATCCCCCTATAGAGAAAAATCCAAGATTAGGGACCCCTTTTTTGTATTGTGAGTCCCTTTTCCTACAACACATTTTCCCTATAGTTCAAATTATATTTTAAATCAATGGTGGCAATTTTTTTTATTATAGAGTCTATCCCTTAAACCCATTGATCATTTTGACCCTCAGGCCCCTACTTTTCCATAAGAATTGTTTTTTACATGGAAGGATTTTCCATCATAATTAAATCATTTTTATATTATTTTTCAAGATTTGCCAATATTTTCTACAAAATTTTAATGATGTAAAAAAATTGCCAATAAAATTAATATTGTTTTTTCAATAAAAGGAAAGATTCATCAATAGAAATTAATATTTTTTTCCAAAAAAAAAAAGATTCGCTAAGATTTAATATCTTTTCTTGAGAAGAGTTTCTTAAAGTTATCACTACTCAAGTTTAACCTTGACATCATTGTCAATCACAATATAAGAAACATTTGTCAATAGGGATTCTATAACAAAGTCAATGACAAAATTGTCAATGACTTACCATTTTTAGTTCTAAGCTGTAAGTATAATAATTCATGTCACTTAATAGATACAAAAGTGCAAGTGATGCGTTATACCATCCCTCAAGGCCAAAAGGTTTAGTAGATAATATTTTACACCTAAAAGGTAATCCAAGAATAACTAAAGGGGTTCAAGTATTCATTGCTTATGCTCCCTCGCACACAAAATACTCTTCAATTTCCCTTTAGTAGACAATATTTTCAATCTAACAGGTAACCCTAGAATAACTAAAGGATTTCAAGTATTCATTGCTTATGCTCTCTCGTACACAAAATACTCTTCAATTTTCCTCACAGTTAAAAGCATTGCTTTCCCAACAATGTCATCTCCTCTGGGTCAGTAGTTCGAACTCTAGGTTGATTCTTCTCCCATTCACCAACTATTTCTTGAGGCATTTCTTTCAGAATCCTGAAAGCTTCTTCGAAAAACCACCATACTGCGCATATCCTGCTATCATTGCATTCCATGATATCACATTTCCTTGAGGGACTTCGTCACGCCCATAGTTCTTGTGCTTCCATACTTCCACATTGATTCCAGGCCGCGTCCCTGGCTTCTGCTCTCTTCTCTGCCTTGATGCATATCGAAGCTCTTATTGTGGTGCACTTAGGAGGATGCAGTCAAAAGTAGTTGAATGTTGAAAGCCTAATGTATTTGGTCCCTTATTTCACGTGAATGCTGCAGTAAATGAGAAGGGTGTCATCCCTCTTTAATAACAGGCACACCTTTCATCCCTGACCACATTTCCTCACTAGATACGTTGTCGCCATCTTCTTTCCTATCCTACCTATCGTTGCACCCATACCCGTGCCATTACTCTCCCTGACTACCGTTCAATTTACTTTTCGTGGGATGTGACAATTCATTTCAATGCCTTCAAACGTGAATGCTGAGAAGGGTGTCATGCCTCTTTAATAACACACATCTTTCATCCCTGATCACATTTCCTCACTAAATGCGTTGTCTGCCATCTTTTTTCTTATCCTATCATGGCACTCATACCCGTGCCATTAGTCTTTCTGATTACGGTTCAATTTACTTTTCATGAGATGTGACAATTCATTTCAATGCCTTCAATAGAAACTATACAATTTGATTGATATTTACTCTAAAAACGATTCTCATTAGATTCTATGTTAAATTTATTCTCTATTTGGGATCAAGTTTATATGTCTAGGTAAAATTTTTGATTGCAGATTCATCTAGTCTAGAATTGATCTTGATGTCAAATTTTGTTATGTGATTCTTCTAGTTGATCTAAGTTTACTTTTCATCTTCATGTCTTACATATGTCTAGTAGTATTCAAAATTAGCTTTGTATCTTCACTATTGTATATTCAAAATTAGCTTTGTAGATTCACTATTGTATAGTAGAGGACATGTTCTTCTAAATCAATCCATATAATTCTATGTACAAAATTGACAATAATACTCTTCAAAGATGTGTACTTTATAATATTCGCCTTATATTTATGTAGTCATTTTGGTATACACTTCTCTAAAATGTTCTTAGGTCCCATTTTGTATATTTTTAGCATTTTCCATGACCATTGAAGGATAGTACAAACATTGCCAACCGTAGAAACCTAGTACTATAAATGTTGGGAATTTTGAACTACAAATTTATCAAAGACATATATAACCCAATTTTAGATGCCTACGCTCAAACTTCACAAAAGCTATTTCCTACCTGTTTGTACTAATTTGTTTTACTATTTTCAAAATTCATTTATCTAAAATCCCTTCTAATCACGCACTATTCATTCCTTGAAAATATAAAGTGCCCCTCTCTCGTCTATCACAAGGATATATAGACGTACTCCCATTAGAGAGATCAAAGGAAATAAATTGTAAGTCTAAAGACTACAATTTTGGTGGAATCTTCACCAAATTCCACCATAATTGCTATCTAGTTGCCATTCCCATTCATCCTTACAAGTTTTTAGTTTTCCCCTTTTGACATTTTGATAACTATTGTTACATATACCACCATTGCATAACACTAGGTTTATACACATTATTAATATTTCCAAAATAGTGCTATTATGGAGGTTGGAGTATGTTGAATAAGGGAAAAAATAATGTAGCTTTCACCACAACACTCTTTTTTCTTTAAAAAAAAAAAAAAAACCAAAGCTCTAGAATTTACATTATTTGGAGAAAAATCATCACATTGTAAGTGAAATTGGAGGTAGGAAATAGGTATGAAAAAGTGTATAAAGAATTCTAATAATATATTGAATTGAATCTCATATATAATAATGAATACAATTATAATATAGATGTGATTTATTAATTAAAAATAGATTAATTAAAATATATATGTTAAATATATAATACAGTATGTAAATATAAATTTAATAATAAAATATTATTTTAAAACTATATTTAGTATTTTATATGAAGTATATCAAATATGATAATTCCACGCTTTCAAAATTTTGTGTTGAAAGTTATTCAATAAAAAATAAAAGAAACATTATTTTCAAGTTATGCATACATATTCTTATATTACATAGTTGGCAACTATATGTTAAAAGCTAAGGTTACTTAGTATGGCATAAAATTATGAAACAATACATCTTATTCTAGCCTTGATTATATCTATCAAAAATCAATTTAAAATAATATAGACTTGTTTATGTTGCTTGTATCAACAATTTCATGTTGAGTGAGTTATCTTGAAGAAAAATATTGGAGGTGGTACTCAGTGATGAAACTTATTTCCACCATATTTAATTGCTATTATAAAATTTCAATCATTGATTTTAATGCTTAACTTGCTCTTTGTCATAGAAAAAATATCTTTTGATATAATAAAATAATTCATGAATAAATAATTCAAATTTGATATTTTAAAAATAAATATATTTAAGACATTTAAAATAGTTATATATACATGTTTATTAATAGTTGATCTTTTGTTTTGGTCTTACGAGAGGTTTCAAGAATTACATTTATGGAGTAGGGTGTCCCATGAACCAAAAAAAGATGTTACATGATTAATTAGGATCCATTTCATAGGAGTCTCTATATTTTAGTTTGTAGATTTCAAGCATGTGTATACTTGATGGGGCTAGAAATTTCTCTGAAATATCTTTATTTATATTTTTTAACCTCTTTGTTTGCAATTAATTTTTTTTTTTATTAAATAAGAATAGTTAACAAGATGCACGCCACACTATATTGATTTACAATGAGCAATAAAAAACAAAATATCGAAGAGAAACTAAATATGTAATATAGAAGATTATTGTAGGCTTTTATTCAAATATGTGAGTTTTTCCTATGTTAAAAATAATTTCTTTTCTATTCACAACTCTTTACCAAAATAATGAAGCTCAAAAATATAAATTTGATTGATCAAATATATAATTAGCTGATAGGCTATTTGTGTGAACTTTGGTCAAAATTTTTGTCAGCCTCCCTATTTTTCAAACTTCTGGCGATCGGGAAAAAGGTGGCAGATGGGTTATAACTTTGGTTGGAATTTTCGTCAGCCTCACAATTTTTTAGCCTTCTGATGGCCGTGAAAAAGGTGGAGGAAGTTGTTGGCTGCCTTGGAAATAGGGTGGCATTTTTCCCACCACGTGGATAGAGAAGGCCACTGAAATTAAATGCTAGTTCACATCAACATTAATTATTGTATCCTTTGCATGTACCAGCAATGGTCATGATACCAGTTGTCATTTAACACCTCAGGGAACAAAACAAATGTTTGAGAAATTTTCAATAAGGAATTGTTTGGTGTTGTTTTGTTACTATACTTGCTATGAGAGCCGTGAGCGACGAGGGTAAGCTTTTGTAAGGGTGCAAGCTTGATTAAGCTTTGTTCAGCTTCTACGAAGGTAGGTGGAGGTTATTTTGTGTTTTTTGCATGGGCGGATGGTTGAAAAAGGAAAAGAAAAGTGTTTCATGTCATAATATTTTGCCCATTTTTGTGTAGGAAAGCTAGCAGGAAGAGGTGTGTTTGAAGCAAGTGGGAAGAGGTGCATGTTGAAGAAACTCTTGGCAATATTGTTTGATTTGTGGTTTGCGGTCTATGCTAGGCTATATTATTTGATTTGCGATAAGGAATTGTTGATTGTTTGAAATTTTGATAAGCTGTTGTTAATAAAATACAATAGTTTCTAAAAATGATTTGATACTGTGATTTTTTGAGGGTTTTTGTTTATGGTTTATGCTATCTAGCTATGTTTGCAGTATTGGAGAAACAAGGCAGCCTGGAGAAATCTAGTGGAAAGAGGTTTGTTTGAAGCAAGCAGGAAGAGGTGCATATTGAAAAAATTGTTTACCATATTGTTTCATTTGTGGCTCATCATTTTTGGGAGGAAATATTATTTTATTTGCGATAAGGTACAGTTGATTGCTTCTAATTTTGATAAGGTGTTGTTGAGGAAAGACTATATTGTTTGTAAAAATAACTATTTTTTGGTTTAAGGTTCATGTTTTGTGGGTTTTTGTGGTTGGGTTGTTGTTGAAACCAATGTTGGTTGACTTGTGGCTTTGCTTTTGTGGTTATGGGTGGAACAAAATGAAATAGTTAATTTTGTACACTCCATGTTTGGTTACATTAGGTATTGTTGATTATTGTTCTCTGTCTTATGCTATATTGTATCATTTTCAATGAGGTGTTGTTGAAAAAGCTATATTATTTCAATTTTTGACAATGTTTTGTTTAGAAAGGAGTATATTTTTTTATGGGTTTGTCACTGTTAATTTTTGAGAGGGTGATGTTGAGAAGGATATATTGTTTCTATTTGTGATAAGCTTTTATTGAGAAATGGGTATATTTTTACTTGGGTTGGTTACTATGAATCCACTATTTTTGGCAGGCAATATTGTTTTATTTGCGATAAGCTATTGTTGATTGCTTCTAATTTTGATAAGGTAATGTTGAGAAAAGACTATATTGTTTGTGTTTGCATTTTGTGGGTATGTTTGCAATGGAATAAAATTGTTGACATTATGTAGTTTTTGTTGATCGTTATTATATAGCTCGGGCTATATTGTCTCATTTTCGATAATTCTCTATTCAAAAGGCTATATTATTTCAATTTTTGATAGGGTGTTGTTGAGGAAAGACTATATTGCTTGTTGAAAGAAATATTGTTTCGTTCAAGTGGTTGAGTTATGTGGTTATCATTTTGCATAGATTTTGTGGCTACGGTTTTGTGGGTTTCTGTGTTTGGATCACTATTGAAACCAATGTTGGTTGATTTGTGGCTTCTGTTTTGTGGTTATGGGTGAAACAAAATGAAATAGTTAATGTTGTACAATCCATCTTTGGTTACATTAGGTATTGTTGATTATTGTTCTCTGTATTAGGCTATATTGTATCATTTTCGATGAGGTGTTGTTGAAAATGTTGTATTGTTTCAATTTTTGATAACGTTTTGTTAAGAAAGGAGTATATTTTTTGATGGGTTTGTCATTGTTAATTTTTGAGAGGGTGTTATTGAGAAGGCTATATTGTTTCAATTTGTGATAAGCTTTTGTTGAGAAATGATTATATTTTTACTTGGGTTGGTTATTGAGAATCTTTATTGGTTTCTCTTTATGGGTTCTATTTTGTGGCTATGTTTGGAATAAAATATAATTGTTAACCTTATGTAGTTTTTGTTGGTTGTTATTGTGTATCATGGGCTATATTGTTTCATTCTTGACAAGGTTCTATAGAGAAGTGTTTGAATTATTGTTAAGGCACTCTTGTGAAAAGACTATGCTAGCTTGGGTTATATTTTTTGCATTGGTTTGTTACTATCCATTTTTTTGTGCTTTGTGCAATCAACGATGGGTTGATGTTATATAGTTTATGTTTGTTTCCATTATAGATTGCTAATTTCTGTTCTCTAGTTTAGGCTATGTTGTTTTACTTTTGATAGGGTCCTACTGAAGAGGCTCTATTATTTCAATTTTTAATAGCGTGTTGTTGAAAAGGCTAGATTCTCTCAATTTTTGATAAGGTTTCATTCAAGAAAGAGTATAATTTAATATTAATATGTATGTATATATATATGTATATATAAACATGAATATATATGTATATATATACACATATTTATGTATATGTAAATTTCTTGTTGGTTTCTGTTTATGGCTTGCATTTTGTGGCTATGTTGGCAACGAAACAAAATTGTTGGCGTTATATAAATTTTGACAATTGCTATTGTCTAGCTTTGGCTATATTGTGCCATTTTTGATAAGGTTTTGTTCAAAAGGATATATTGTTTCAAGTTTCAATAAGGCGCTATTGAGAAAAGACTATATTGTTTGTTGAAAGAAATATTGTTTCGTTTATTGTTGCATTATGTGGCTATTATTTTGGTTGGGTTTTATGGCTACAATTTTATGGGTTTGTCCAACTGGGTTGTTGTTGAAACCAATGTTGCTTGATTTATGGCTTTTTTTTTTGTGGTTATGGTTGGAACATAATAGAATAGTTAATGTTGTACACTTTATGTGTTGTTGCATTAGGTATTGTTGATTAATTTTCTCTTTCTTAGGTTATATTGTTTCATTTCTGATAAGGCGTTGTTGAAAAGGCTATATTGTTCACATTTTTTATAAGGCTGTTTTGAGAAAGGAGTATATTTTTTGGATGGGTTTGTCACAGTTAATTTTCGAGAAGGTTCTATTGAGAAGGCTATATGGTTTCAATTTTTTGATAGGGTTCTATTGAGAAATGAGTATATTTAAACTTTGGTTTGTTTTTGTGAATCTTTGTGCATTTCTGTTTATGGATTTCATTTTGTGGCTATGCTTGGAATGAAATAAAATTGTTGATGTTATGCAGTTTTTGTTGGTTATTGTTGTGTATCTTGGGCTACATTGTTTCCTCCCCAAAAAGGGTGCTATTGAGTGGTCTTCCAATTCTCGTTAAGGCACTGTATTTTTTGTCAATTGTTGATGGCTAGCTTGGATTGTTTTTTTTCCTTGGTTTGTTACTGTGCAATTTTTTGTGCTTTGCAACAATCAACAATACCCTTTGGAAAATAACAGACTATTTTAGAGATACTTGAGGAAATTTTTTCTCAATATAGATAACTATTCCCTCACCTATTCTCACTCCCTTTAGCTACACCTCTTCTAGTTTTCTTTATGTGTGCTTTGTACTTTCCCCACCTCCTACAAAAAAATGGGCACATAATTATCTCACTCAATACTTTTGTGCTTCTTTTGTAGCCATCAAGCCATGCAAAAAAACACAAAATAACTTGCAACCACCTTCACAGAAATTCCATAGCCAATGACTGCACTTGCACCTCCATAGAAGCTTGCTCTCCCCACCCACAGCTATTATTTATATGTACACATATATATACATATATATAAATGTACATATATATATATACATATATATATATACATATATATAAATGTACATATATATATACATATATATATACATATATATATGTATGTATGTATAGGTATGTATATATATGTATATGCATATATATGTATATGTATATATTTATGGCTTTCGTTTTGTGGTGATGGTTGGTATGGAATAAAATTGTTAATGTTGTTCATTTTATGTTTGGTTACATTGGGTGTTGTTGATTATTGTTCTTTGTCTTGTGCTATACTGTTTCACTTTGGAAAAGGTGTTGTTGAACAGGCTATATTGTTTCATTTTTCCATAAGGTTTTGTTGATAAATGGGTATATTTTTGTTTCAATTTGTTACTGTGAATATTTGTGGGTTTCTCTTTATGGCTTGCATTTTGTGGCTATGTTTGGAACACGATAAAATTTTTAACGTTATATAACTTTTGTTTGTATTGTGATTTTTCTGGGTTACTTTTAATGGATTCCATTTTCTACTTATGTCTGCAACATAATAAAATTTTAAAGATGATATAGATTTTGTTGATTGTTGTTGGGTGGCTTGGGTTATATTCCTCCATTATTTTGTTACTGTACATTTTTCCTAGCTTTGTGGAATGAAAAATGCATGTATATGTACATCTAACTTTAGATATATAGATATATGTATATACATATATATGTGTATATTTATATATATGTATATATGTGTATACATATATGTATATATATCTCTATATATATGTATATATATGTATATATATGTGTATATATGTATATATGTATATATATATATACATATATTTTTATATATGTACATGTATATGTATATATAATGTCCATAACATTGACTATTTTGTTGCGTTGCAAGCATTGATGGTAAATGGAAGCCACAAATGAAACAATATAGCCTAAGGTGGACACCAATAGCATGAACCGCATAACATTGACTATTTAATTTCATTGCAGCCATTGCCATAGAATGCTGAAAATCATGGTTATATACCTATGCAAAACCTTTGCCGCAAAAGGCTGGTCCATTTATAGCTTATGTGTGTACATATATATATTTGTACGTATATATGTGTATGTGTGTGTGTGTGTGTGTGTGTGTGTGTGTGTGTGTGTGTGCATATATATCTCTATATATGCATATATATATATATATATATATGTATGTATGTATATGTATATGTACATGTATATAATTTCCATTACATTTTCTATTTTGTTGTGTTGCAATGATTGATGGTAAATAGAAGCCACAAATGAATGTTCAATATAGCCTAAGGTGGACATCAATAGGCAACAATGCTTTATGCAAAACAACATGAACTGCATAACATTAACTATTTTATTCCATTACAACCATTGCCATAGAATGCTGGATATCATAGTTACAGGCCTATGCAAAACCTTTTCTACAAAGGCTGGACCATATATAACTCATGTGTATAGATATATATGTGTATATATATTTGTATGCATATATGTATATGTGTATATATATGTATGTGTGTATATATATATGTATATGTGTATATACATTGCATCCATCTTAGTCAAAATTTTTGTAAGCCTTCCCATTTTAGAGACTTCCAGTGGTTGGGGTAAAGTTGGCGGATGGATGATAACTTTGGTTGGAATTTTTCGTCATCCTCTCAGTTTTTTACCCTTCTGATGGCCATGGAAAAGGTGGTGGAGGCGATTGTTGGATGCCTTGGGAGTAGGGTGGAATATTTCCCACTGTGTGGATAGAGAAGGCTACCAAAATTTAACATTGGGTTGCATCAACATTAATTGTCATATGCTTTGCGTGTACTAGTGATGGTTGTAATAGCACCTGTTGTTTAATGCATCAGGGAACAAACTGAATGTGTGGGGAATTTTCAATAAGGCATTTTTTGGCGTCATTCTATTGCTATACCTACTATCAAATGTGTGAGGGAGGAAAGTAAGCTTCTGTGAGGGTGCAAGCTCAATCAAGCTTTGTTCATCTCCTACGAAGGTGGGTGGAGGTTATTTTGTGTTTTTTTCATATGGCGATGGTTGCAAAAGCAAAAGAAATGTGCCACCTATGATAATATTTTTCCCAATCTTTGTGCAAGAAAGCTAGCAAGAAGAGATGTGTTTGAAGCAAGTGGGAAGAGGTTCTTTTGAGGAAAAACTCTTAGCGATATTGTTTGCTTTGTGGCTTGTGGACTGCTTTTTGATTCTAGTGGCAATTGTTGATTGTTGTTTCCTTCCTTGATCTACATTGTTTCATTTTCGATAGTGTGCTATTGAGAAGGCTATAATGTTTCAAGTTGCAATAAGGTGGCGTTGAGAAAAGATTTTTTTTTTTGCATGGATTTTTAACTTTGAAACCAATATTGTTTCATTTATGTTTTTTGTTTAGTCATTATGGTTGCAATGCAATGAAACAGTCATTGTTATATAATCTATTTTGAATGTTGTACCCTATATTCTTAGCCAATAGTATATTTGTGTGTACCTTGGTTGGAATTCTTGTGAGCCTTCCTAGTTTTTTGAGCTTTCTGGTGGGCATGGAAAAGGTGGTAGATGGTCCTTTGTTTAAAAAAACTTTGGCCAAAATTCTCTTCTACCTCCTAGTTTTTATCCTTGCAGTGCTCGTGGGAAGGGTGGTGGAGGTGGTTGTTGGCTTCCTTGGGGATAGAGCGGCATATTTCCCACTGCATGGATAGAGAAGGCCATCAAAATTAAACGTTGGCTCACACCAACATTGAGTTTTGTATGCTTATCATGTCCTAGGGATGGTTGTGATGACACCTTCCATTTATTTACTTATGGCTTCCATTTAGTGGTGATGGTTGCAATGTGGCCATATAGTTAATCGTGTGTAGCTTATGTTGTTTTCCATAAGGCATTGTCATTGTCCTTGTCCAGTGTTGGCTAGGTTGTTTCGTTCTCCTTTGCACAACCCTAGAAAGAGTATTTGAATTGTCCCTTTAATAGCTTCAAAAAGGTGTTGAGAACATGTATGTGGTATCCAGTGTTCTTTAGTATGTTTAATATAGAGCCTATTTTTATAAGAATTCATTTTCAAGAATGAAAGAAATAACAAACTTGTTTCAAAATAAATAACTATCTTCTCAAAACAATAAATTTGAATGCTTTGTTTCCCTTTTTAAATAATGTCTTTTTTAATATATATTTCTTATTAAAATGAGTTGCAGGAATACTTCATGTGGTGCTTAATTAGGATAACAAGGTGTTGAGAGGGAAATATTTTCCCATGAAACCTTAGAATAAACACCTTAAGGGTCAATCAAGAGAACACACACACACACACACACACACACACACACACATATATATGTACACATGTAAATATATATTTATATAGAGACTGGTATATCTAAATAGATGTGTATACCATATGTTTTGACTCTCTATGCAAATGGCTCGTTCAAAATTATAAATAAAGAAAACGTCCATACTAAATTTTCCCTCATTTTCCTGAATGAAAAAGCTATGAATTCAAATTTTCTTTTTCCTATAATATATTGCCTAGCTCAAAGCAAGACATTATTATAGGCAACAAAAGGTTTGAATTCATAGCCTTCTCAACTAGTCAATTGAGGGAAAATGTTGTGTGGATGTTTTCTCTCTTGAATGCTGGATGGTATCGACATTAGTTGTTGTATGGTTTGCATGTGCTGGCGATGGTTGTGATAACAACTGATGTTTATTCAATTGTTCTTGCCATTTTGTGGTTATGGTTACAACATAACCATATGAATGCTTTGTTTTCATTTATAGAATTTTTTTTCTTTAATGTATAAGTCTTATTGAAATGAATTCAATCCATACTTCATATGATTGCTAATTGGCATAACAAGCTCCTAAGAGTCAAATATTTAGTCATGGAATTCCACAATAAAGACCTTAAGGTTCAATGAAGATGATTTTGGTAGTTTTTCTTATAATAATATGTTCAAAATTCAATTATTGGAAAATTGAATGATTCAGAGGTGCATATGTCTTTCTCTTGTTGGTTGATATCTTGCATTCCTCTTTTGTAGACTTTGCACCTAATACTTGTTGAAGTACTAAAACACTTTGTGCTATTTTCCATAGGGCATTGTTGTTTGTTCTTTTGTTGGATTGAATAAATTGTTTCATTTATCATTTCAATTATTCTTATTGAAAGAATAAAGACATTAAGGTTCATTGAAGATGATATTTCCAATTTTTCTTATCATAATATGTTTAGTAGTTGATTATTGGAAATTAGGATGGCTCAAAGGTGCACATTTAATACTTGTTGAAGTAATAAAACACTATATGCTATTTTGCATAGGGCATTGTTGATTTTTCTTTTGTGGCCTTGAAGAAATTATTTGACTTATGGTTTCTATGTGGTGCCAACGGTTGCAAAGTAATAAATCAGTTTATGTTTTCCTTGATAAGGAATTCTTAGCTATTTTCTTGTGTGTTTAGAGACACTTCTTATTTATCTAGGCCTTAATAAGGATTTGTTAGATTGGAAGTTTGCATATAAAGTGTGAGATGAAACATGGTCCTTGCTTTTTATTATACTTGATGTATGCGCTAATATGTGTATCGATGTTGTTTGCATCTATTTTTGCACACCCGCATAAAAACACAATCCACTATTATGCATTGCATGCATATCTATGAATTTGTTGTTTGGAAATAAAGGAACATCATATATGTGTGTGTGTGTGTGTGTGTGTGTGTGTGTGTGTGTGTGTGTGTGTGTGTATATATATGTATATATCTTGGTCGTTGTTTAAACCAAACTTTTTTGATTTATGGCTTCTGTTTGGTGGTTATGGTTGCATTGGAATGAAATAGTTGACGTTATACAATTGATATTTGATTGCATTACGGACTATTGATTATTGATCTCTAGGTTAGGCTATATTGTTCTATTTTTTATAAGGTGGTGTTGAAGAGGCTATATTGTTTCAATTTTTGATAGGGTGTTGGTGAATACATTTCTATAAGTATATCTATATATATATACATACATATATATATATATACATATATGTATAAATATATATATATAATATATATATATATATACACACACACACACACACATACATATCTACATATATATCTCAGCTTAGGTGCACATAAATACACATCAATTGTTGATTGCACAAAGCATAAAAAAATTATGAGTGACAAATGAATGGATAAAAATAACCCAAGCTAGCAAGCAACAGAGCACAAAAGAAAACTAGATTATGTTAAGAATTATATTTTGTTGCAAACATAGCCAGAAAATGGACATCATAGAAAGAAGCCCACGGAAAAATTGACATCAATTAAAAAAACCATGCAAACTGCTAGGATTTTCTACAAAAAAGGATTGAAAAAAAATTATCGTAGGTGACACCTTCATTTTGGTTTTGCAAACATCGTTGCCTGTAAAAAACATAAAATAGCCTCTAACCACCTATATATACAAAAGTGTCTATTATATAGAGATATTCATAGGTGGTCTTCAAACAATAAAATACTATGTGCATCTAATTCCAATGACACATAGACCTGCAGATAGGAAATATAAAGTCAGACAAAACAAAATTTGGCATGCTCTTAGCCCTGTCATATTGGGTCATTGAGCATGATTGGCTCTCGCCAAACCCCTAAGTAAGAACATACATTGTTCACCACTCTGATCAATGGTCAAATCAATCTTTCTTATGACACTTACTATACAGTCTATCATTCTAACAAATCCTTTTTTGAGGCCCAAGAAATAATAAATAGGAAGGTGTATTGAATGCATGCTTTCCCTCCTTACTGACAGCTATCTTGAACAACAAGCTAAACCCAAAGAATGACACCCAACAATGCGTTATCAAAAATTGAAACAATATAGCCTTTTTCGTAATAGGACCCTTTGAGAAACAAACCAATATAGCCATAGGGAAATTCCCTTTCAAAAATTGCATAGGAATTTGCTATGTTCTTGACTACTTGAAAAGTAGCTACTGCTTATAGCCATTGCCACTACATGGAAACCATACAATGATTAATGTTGATGCCATTTCACTAGCCTTCTCTATTGATGCAAAAAATATTTTTTATTTAAAAATAAAAATAAAATCCTCCACCTTCCTTTCCAGGACACACTAAATGGAGGCCATAAATGACATAATATAGCCTAGTGTAGACAACAACAATGAACAGTTCGTTGTGCAAAACAATATCAACTACATAAAATTCACTATTTTATTGCATTGCAGCCATCACCAAAAAATTAAATCCATAAATTAAACAATATTGGTATCAATTGTTAGCCATATGGTGAATCATGCACAACACTAGAAAACATAGTAACGAACTCATGCAAAACTAGCCCTGCAAAAACCGAACCATGAATCAAACAATATTGGTTTGAATAAACTATATAGTCTTTTCCAAAGAAAACCTTACCAAAAAGGAAACAATATACCCTAAGGCAGAGAACGACAATCAACACTACCTTACAAAAAACAATGTAACCTATTTAACATTAACTAATTCATTGCATTGCAACCATGACCACAAAATAATTACTTCCAACAACGACGCATATGGAACACCTAAAAAATACAAAAATCTTGTAGTAATAGACCAATTCAAAGCCTCCACCATAAAAAAAAACCATAAATGAATCAATATTGGTTTCAACAACAACCCGGATGGAAAAACTCACAAAAGACACATGAGATTAACTTTTTCCCAACCATTGGTGCAAAATAGAAGCCATAAATGAAACAATGTAGTTTGTAAATATAATATTTTCTTGTGGCAAGCTATATTGTATGATTTCCCACTAGTGCCTTATCAAAAATTGTGCAGACATTTGCTGTGTTTTATGAGGGCTTTAAGGGAAATTTCCCCTTGAAACCATCACCGCTACATGAAAAGCATACAACAATTAATGGCCATGCCATTTCACTGGCCTTCTCTAATGACACACCAAACACTATTTATTTCAAAATCAAAGAACAATGCACCCCTAGTTTTGGATGGGTTTGTTGCTATGAATTTTTGTGTTGTTCAGGTGTTTCCATGTGATGTAGTGCTTCATTATAATTTTCTTCTATGCACATATGTATGTATATAAAATTAGATGTAGACAACATTCATATATACTTGGGTTTATAGTAAGCGTAAGAAGAATCAATTTTCCTATGTACAATGTGTTGAAAAGCTCTTAGAAGTTCTCAAGGAAGAAGTTCTATAGAGATGGTGGCATCAATGTTTGATATAGCAATAGAAATATGGTTTACACTTCCAACAATGCTTTAGTTAGTATCGTCGTTGTTTGTAGTTGCTATGACATACATCCAAATCTGCACACGCCATTGTTCATCAATGTTACCCTTGCAACCATTCACACCACATGTCAAGCAACAATGCTCTATGGAAATTGAAACAAACTATATATCATTACATTGCCATATCTAATTTTTGTGTTTACATATAAATGCACAATATATTGCTACAAATCTAGTGAGGGAATGCAATTATTGTGTTATCCTAAAAAACACATAATAGGTTGTAGCCATCTTCATAAAAATTCCATAATAGATAATTGGAGTTCTATGTTCACAGCCATTTGTCCTCCTCACTCACACCTCTGGTAGAAGGTGAGTCCACACAGCCAGACCCAACAATGCCTTGTTGAAAATTGCAAAGAAATTTGCTATATTTTTTGAGGATTTTAATGGTAGATGTTACTTATAATGTTTATAACATTGACTATTTTGTTGTGTTGCAACCATTGATGGTAAATGGAAGCCACAAATGAAACAATATAAGCCTAAGGTGGACATCAATAGGCAACAATGCCTTATACAAAACAACATGAACTCCATAACATTAACTATATATATATATATATATATGTATATATATGCATATATATATATATATGTATATATATATATATATATCTATATATATTTCATTGTGTTGTAACCATCACCACAAAAACATGCCTTTCAACAGTGACCCGCATATAAAACCCACAAAACATAGAAACCTTGTTGTAACAGACAGATTCAAAACCTTCACCAAAAAATGTGAACCATAGATGAATTAATATTGGTTTCAACAACCTAGATGGAAAAATTCACCAAAAACACACCAAATTAACTATTTTACAACCATTCACACAAAATGGAAGCCATAAATGAAACAATATAGCTACATGGAGACTATAGTGAAACAATATGGCCTAAGCTAGGCAATAAGAATCAACAATGGCCTATTAAAGATAACATATATTGTTTTCCAAACTATACAAATTTCAACAATTGACCAAATGAGAAAACATGCAAGAAACAACAATTCACTCTAACAATTCAACGTAAAAACACAAACAATATTTCCTTTCAACCATCACGGATATATTGGGTTGATAAATGGAACAATATACCCTATCCTAGAGAGCTACAATGAACAATGACCTATGTAAAATAACATTAGCTTTTCATAAGACTATGATGCTTTAAACAATGGCCCATACGGAAAATCCTACAAAAGACAATAATTGATAGTGGAAATCCAACACAGAAAAAAAACAATGTTTCCTTCCAACCATTGTGGCTGCATAGAGAACACAAATGAAACAATATAATGTCAACTAGACAACAAAAATGAACAAAGGCTTATGGAAAACATGAATTGTCCTCACAAAACTCTAGAAACAATTTTCCCAATATGAACCTCCACCCACACCTCTACCTGCTTGCTTCAAATGTAGTTGTCCCTGCTTTCTAGAACTAGTACAACAACCTAGGTAATGGCACTATCAATAGGAGTGATGGATAACATTTAATCACTATGGAGAGATATGCATGTATGCCATAGCAGATGCAAACAACATTAATTCCATAGGACATTGATGATTGTTATCATTTAGATTAGGCTCTATTGTTTCTTTCTTGATAGGATGTTGTTGAATACACTATACTATTTTATTTTTAAAAAGGTGCTATGGAAACAAGCAAACAAAATTAGATTTGGTTACCAAAGGAGAAAATTTGAAGGGTAGATAAATAACTCAAATATTCATAATTTATACACATAACTTCAAAGATATATATAGAAACTGCATATACAGGCATAAACACTCAATCCTTAAATCAAACAATATTAGTTTCAACAACAACCTAGTAAATTCTATTTCTCAATAGCATCTTATTGGAAATGAAACAATATAGCTGCATCTATAGACTAGTAGCCAATGATGCCTTGTGGACAACATCATATATTCTATACCATACATTATTGGATTGTGAATCAAATATGGAAGGATATTGCGAGAGTTGAAGACATAAAACAGTTTATGCAATTCTCCTAACTTCCAAGAGCTTTTCAACACATTGAATGTGGGAAGCAATCTTTCTTATTATGCTTAATATGAAGCCTATTATTGCAAAAATTCCCCTTAAGGACAAAAGAAATAAGAACTATCCTAGCAAAGCAATAAACAAGGGGACAAGTTTATATGAATTTTTTCTACATCTTACTTTTGACACATACATATGTGCATAGAGGAAAAGAACAATTAAATGTAGCAAAAGAAACCCATACTTTAGGTTTTGTCTAGACACGTAGAAATTTATTACAAACACATTTTCCTTACACACAATTGTATGAAGATGTTATGTTCACTAGGAACATTGAATTGCATCCATAAATGTTTCTATATATGTATATGCAGATATATACATGCATAGAACCATGTCCCCAAGTATATATAAGAACAACTAAAAATGTTGATGGTTTTTCCAAATCTCTCCTCTTCCTCCTTGGTACAAGTGTACCTCTTCCTACTTGCTTTCTCTTTGCTTCTCGCTTTCTTCACGTCTACAACAAATGCACAATAAATTATCATTTCCAACACTTTTGTAATGCTTGTCCAACTATTGCCCAATGTAGCAAAATGTAAAAAAACCTGTTGCTGCCTTCACAACAACTTCACATGGCATGATCAAATTTTCACACTTATACAAGCTTTCTCCCTTGCTTGCACTTGCAATGATTGGTAAAGCCATAGAATGAAAATAAAAAATGGTTGGTTGAAAATTGTACAAACATTTGATCACATTGATGGTCAATGTGTTCTAACTACTTGCGGGAATGTATGTAACTGATGGTGGATACAAAGAACATTGATATATAATAATCCATAACTTTGTTTTGTTGGGACATCTTTGGAATCATAAGATCTATTTTCCATTGTTCTATAGTTATGTTTTCTACATCTAATATTGTATATCTATATTTTCTGTGGATAGTCGAAATGAAATCAGCTTCTATGATAGTCAAGAACACCTTCTGGATAACAACATAAACTCTATAATATTAACTATTTTATTATGCATTGAAAATGAGGGAATATAACCAAGGCTAGCAAAAAACAATTAGATTGTGTTATGGAAAACAACATAGACTATTTAAATATATTGCAACCATTTCCACATAATGGAAGCCATAAATGTAACAATATTAAATTTCCATGTGTGTAGATTTGTATGTATGTCAAAGTGGTTGTGAGCAATGTAAATGCGTGCTCTTCCGAATGTTTATTATTTTATGAAAATAGTTATCTGTCTGAAACTTGATAGGGCATACTTCAAATGATATACTTTATATTAACTATTATATACAACATGGAAGCCTTTTCCTAATTTTTTATTTTCTTTTTTATTCTTGGTGTCTCTAGGGAAAAAATGAGGGATTTTAAAATTGAAACAGTAAACATGGAATAAAAAATTGTATGTTAAGTATTATTTGAATCATTGAAGCCCTTATTATTATTAATCCTTTCTTGTCATATTCTTAATGCCTGTGCAAAAAAATTGACTGTCCATATTGTGTTTTGAAGTCATAGACCTTGTAGTCAGTTGTCGGTGTTGCAACTCTTAGCTTTTAAAAGAGAAAATCCAACAATGTCGATGGCCTCTAGCTCACTGAGGCTAGCGAACAATCCTTGAGCACCAGTTTTGTAAGTCTATTTCTTGTTTAGTTTTTTTTGCTTCCAATTATATTGACACTTTCTCAAGTGCACCAACCAGACTGAGAATATGCTTCAATTGAATTAACAATTGCTATGATATATGTTCTAACTCATTTATAGTTGAACTCTTTGTCTTTCCTTTCCATTTCAATTTGTTGGCCATTTGGAAGTGACTTATGTGTTAGAGGGGAAAATGTCACAACTTCCAAATGTGTCAATATTGTTGTTTTCTTTTAGAGTTGAGTCATAGTCATAAATATCTCATTGCTACCACTATGATAATTTTAATTTCCTTCTAGGCTATAAATATGAATGCAAACTTAACAAAACATGTGATATGATCTATCTATAGATGTTGTCCCATCTCCAGTCCTCTAGCTAATGTATTTCCAAAAAATAGGAGGTGATCAAAGCCTGGATGACTGGTACAAAGTTGTCCTCTTTAATGGAACCCACATGCAGATAGGAACTTTTCCTACAAAATACAATGAACTTTTTTTATAGGGGCATTGAAAATAGGTTCAATTTTGTGCTTGAAAAACTATTTGTGTAGAAAGCTATGGGAATCAAGGTTAGATATAGTTTTGCCTTACTTGTACTTGTAGTTTTTTCTTTCCTTGTTTGTGGGGATTATGTTTTAAAGTATTTAATGTTTGTTTTGTTCCAGGAAAATTGTCATACTGTCCCTAGATGTCAAAATGATAGATTTCCAGCTAATTGGAAAACTTAGATATCTGTTTAGAGATCAAGAAGAACAAATAGTTGGCTGTGACTCACCCTCCCAATCCAAATGAGCCTCAACATTTGGAATTAATACATCTTGAAGGCAACAAGATGCTCCTGCGAATATTAGCCTTGTTAAAGGGCTAATTGCTTACTAAACCAAATGGATGATAAAAGAACGGGTAACAACAAAGAGGGATATGCACCATTACAAGAGATAGGGGTGTGAGGGCCAGTTATTCAACTTCGATATTATTGACAGTGAGGGAACAAAAATATGAATTACATGCTTTATGACATAGTAGAATTGCATTATGATAGGGTTGAGGTGGGTCATACTTATTATGTGTCAAAGGGATTAGTGAGATAGGTAGACAGGAAATTTAATAAGTTAAACAACCAGATGGAAATAATTTTGGAGCAAAATTCAATGTTAAAATGTTGTAATGATGAGGCCTTTGTGCCAGAGGAATTATTTAAATTCATCCCATTAAATGAAATTCCATATTGCACTAATAATAGTTTGATTACTGTGGTTCATGTAGGAATGGTATCAACTATACAAAGAAAGGATTAGTCCCAAATAATTCGGAGGACTATTAAACTTAATGATTTTTCATCCTTTTCAATTGATGTTAATTTGTGGGGCTCAAATTGGGAAGCAAAGGGTGATGAGTTGGAGAGGTTGTACATCCCTAGTTAAACTCTCATCCTTGTTGTTAAAAATGCATGTGTTGGGTACTTCAATCCAGAGCAGTTCTAAATACATCTGCATGGACTCTTCTATATATAAATCTTGACATACTAGAAGCGCTGCCATTGATCCAATGAGGACATATTGATCCACATACTATTGAGCCCCCTAGAAAGTGCCTCAAAATGTTTCTTTGGGAAATGGGAGAGTCACTATTACATATATCTTGGATCAGTGCCTTGGCTTGCCAGAAAATTTGCAAGCTACTCTTAAGGAAATAGTAAAATATATAAAAACTGATGCATTATGTTATGTTGCATGTCCATTGCAGGTGAATGGCAAGCAATGCAAGAAAAAGTGTGAAAATTTTGAGCAAAATACATGGTTTTTCCCTAAATGACAAACAACAATAGCTGACTGTGACTTTTGATATTTATTATAGCTAAAGATGGAGGACCACACAGGCAAGCTTTGGGCAACTGCTTTTGATGAGGCTATGACAAGGCTATTGCAAATGTCAGCAAAACAACTTTACATGTTGCAATATGAGTCTACCACTGCAACGATTGTTGAGTCTATTATCAATGTTGTCACCTACACCTCATTTGTTTTCACTATTCTTATTAAAACTTAGACTTATAATTCAGAAACAAGACTCAAAATAATAATAGTGAAAGTTGCAAGGGTTAACTTCGAAGCTGAGTGCAAGCTGTTACTGTCATATTTGTCTTCTATTTCCCCTATCGTACAAGAGTCTCTAGAGATAGTTGTATTTCCTTGAACACCAAAACAACCATGCCTTAATGTCACTTTTCATAATTCTTATAGTTCATGTTAACTGGACATTTACTTCATTTTCTTCCCTCGCACTGTTTGTCACATCAAAAAGACCTTTCCTTTTGATTGATATTTCTTTGTTGTTGGTTTGACTGGTTATATATTAAGACAATGAATTATAACTTATAATCTTTAAGAAAAAGAGATACACTTGTTTTCTTTTCTATTATTCGTGTTGCTTGTAATTTTGTTCCATTTTAAGTGTATATTTTTTATTTAATTTTATGTTATTTATTTATATAGGGTTGTCCTTTTTATGTGATGTATCAGTATCTGTAGTTGTTCATGTATCTACTTGTGGACATGGTTGTATGCATGTGTATATTTATGTATGCATATAGATAAATATACATGCATGCAATTCAAATTTCCCAGTGCATACAACTTTTTGGTATAGACGTGCGTAGATATATGTGTGTGTATAATGGATATCTATGTGTATATGCATGCACAATTCAATATTTATAGGTATTTGTGAGTTGTTTTAAAGAGAATATTGTTCTCATATTGTTTTCAATTTTCTCAATGCATAAAATATCTTGATAGAGATATGTATAGATATATGTGTCTATGATGTATTTGTCTATGTAAGTATCTATGTTTGGGTATCCATCTAATGCTTCTCAAATATTCTTGCTACTACTTTACAATCCCTAATGATAGTGCCATGGTGGATATGGATGTGATATGGTTCTTGGCTATAATTTTTCTAACGTATGTTCTACAACTCAATCCATAACCCAACACTAAACAATGCTTTATTGAAAATATCATAAACTACTCAAATACTTTGGTGAGTTTTAAATGAAAAGTATTATTGCAACCATTTCCAATATGTGTAGCACATACATGAGACAATTTTCCCATGGAAAGCTATGCAAAGTGATGCTTGTTTCCTCTACACAAGCAACATATAGATATATGTGTATTTAAACTTATCTATATTTCTTTCACATGTATTGACAACTTTGGGTGTGCATATGCATATATGTCATTTGTAGAAACAATTGTCACCATGGTGGCACAAAATTTTCATAGTAGCTAAAGCTACAAACAACAATCAACAATGCCTTATGGAAAGTAACATAAACTATTCAATTGCTTTGGTAACTTTAGAACTCTAAATATTATTATTCCCATTGCCATTCTATGGAATGTATATATGAAACAATGTTGTTATTGGTCTATTTTTATTCCTATGCAATGATCACCCCTATATGGAAATGATAAATGGAATAGTCTTTATTGCTTTGCAATAATTTCCTTTATATGGAAACTTTTACCCAATAGGCTATAAGTGTGAACTTTGGATGGAATTTTGTTAGCCTTACCAGTTTTAAAGCTACTCAACAACAATCACCAATGCTGATATATTTGCATTTGTGCTTGCACCCATGTATATCAATGTACATTTTTGTTTTCCACTTGCATCTTTATCAATTTCATTCATCCAATTCATAGATAGGGATTTGTTGCTTTGAAGTAACTGGCCATTAAAAAGTATGTAGCTCTTCTGTTGCATAGCATTTTCCTTTTTGTGTATGCAAATATGTATGTACGTCAAATTAATTATAGGAAATATATACTTCTACCTTTGTTTACTAGTTGTAATAACACCTTCCATTTTTGTGTTTCGTGGGCTTTTGCATCTGGGCCACTATTGCAACCGATGTTGTTTTATTTATGGCCATAGTTTTGTGGTGATTGATGAGCTCAGGATATGCTCATAATTTGAGTATCATAATGTAATTTTAATATATCTACTTTTACTACTAATAGTTGTTTTAACTATGTGATTAAAGACTTTTTATTTGAAATTGGGTAGTATCCTATTGCAATACATTCCTATATTCCTACAGCCTAACATATCGATGTGTCTTATTAATTACCCTGTTTGACCTTCCAAATGACTAGTATAATGCATATGGTTTTTGAATAATGAAATAGATTTAATATGTGATTAATGAATGTATCATGTTATTTGCCACGCATGCTTTCTTTCGCCTCTATCACCATGTGCATCGCAAGTTGTTGAAGGGAGCATGAATGAGTTAAGCATAGTGGATCTTGGCCCTATAGTAAAGTCCATTTCCTGCATGACGTCGAGGAAGTTGTTTTGGCGAAGACTCTCTGACCGGGTCATTGGGAAGAAACTTTGATCATTAATCCAAGAAGAGTGGAATGCTAAATTCTCTTTGGATCGGGTTGAATGGATATGCTTTCGTCTATGAGAAGTCTGTTCCTTAGTTTCGGGATTCATTTATGTCCATGACTTTCTCTGTTTGAGTTAGTTAGTTAGTTGCTTTTCTAGTTTAAATAAGTGTTCCTCCCATGTGAGTGAGCAAGCATAAAATGTAAAAGTTAGTATGATAATGAGAAGCAGAATATGTAAGAGTTAGTACTATGATAAGAAATAGAGTTTTGTGTTAGTTTTCATATGAATAGAACAATGTATATCATTATGAGTTTATGAATAAAAGCTGATGAAGTTTTGAGTTGAATTCTTGCATAGCTGGTTGATGCTTACTAAGGGGGCCCACTTAGTAAGTATCTATAGTTAGTTAGTGGTTTATCTTCTGTTGGTCATAAGTTAGATTTCATTCTGGAAATTTTTAGTGCAAAGTCAGTCTTATATTGTTCCTACAGCATCAGAAATCCATCCCTGTGTGTGCTCCTGCAACATAAGGCCAATTCATAGTTTGTTTCTTAAGTAACAATTGTCGTGATATCTACTTTGATTAATTTATGCTTAAGAAAGCTTTACGTTACATTCCTGTAGCATAAGTAGAATTCCTTTCACACATTTATTTCTGGTAAATTGTAACTGAAACTAGTTCTTAGTGCACATACAGTGCCACTCCATTTCAAGTATACATTCCCTGATTTGACAAAGTAAATGGACGGCCATAAGAAGATGTAAGTCGCCTGCTGGAATGTCCAATTCCTAGGTTAGGATTTTTTGTGACTTTTATATCATTTTATGGGTGCGACCATTTTTGACGCCATTGCCAAGGATGGTGTCAAGCTAAGAACCTATCATAGTCATTGTTTGCAGTAGTTTAGTTTGTTATTCAAAAATTCCTTCAAGTTATGATTCATTCTATTGCATGCATAGAAGAAGAGATGCTCTAGGAAGATTCCTCCCTGACCTTCCATTGATTGATAACAACCCTGAACCAACTTATAATCTATTTGAGGAAGAAGAAGACTAAGATATCAATCCATTTGCTGAAAACCTATTTGTTGAATTACCGTTTGACCCAGCTGACGAAGAACCTGAAGAAAATCCATTTTCTCTGATACTCCATCAAGCAAATATGGCACGAAATCCACCTAATCAACCTCCTGCTTTTGAATTTTCCATCATTTCTCAGTAAGATAATGATAACCTTAAAAATATTCCTTCTTCATTACTCCCAAGTTCTATGGATTAGTTACAGAGGACCCAAACACTTTCTTGTTTGACTTTGACATCCTTTGTCGCAGCTATGACTACACTTCAGATACTCACAAGTTGAAGTTGTTTCCTTCTACTTTGAAGGAAGGAGCTCTTAGATGGTTCATGAGTTTGGGAAGAGGTGTTCTTGACAGTTGGGCAGTCATGCGAACAAATTTTTTTGAGAAATACAAGGAATATTGTAAGAGTGGTAGTAAAGGAGATGATATATTTAGAATTCAACAAAAGGAGGATGAAAGCCTGGAAGACTATATCTCAAGATTCTTGTTTTTTCTGAAAAAGAATTTAGACCATACTCTCAATGAAGAATCTTAGAAACTACTTTTTCTAAGGGGAATCAGTGATACCTATATAGATGCCCTGGACCTGATGGGAGGAGGTGATATAACCCAACTACCTTGGGATGATATCAAGAAAATATGTCTTAACTACTCTTGAGCAATTGTTAAGAAGGGTAGAGGTCATCAAGTCATAGTGGGAAAGTCTTCTATTAATGGAGTTTCATGGATGAAGATCACAAATTTGTTGTCTGATTTCAAATAGGATATCATAAACAACATGGCTACACAATTGGATACTATGCAAGCTCAGAAGAAACATGAGGAGGCTGAAGCAATCTTGGCTGGGTTCTATCCACATTGTAGACAAAAGAAATGAGATTGAAGTTGTAAGATGGTGGCTAACCTAGAGGCTAAGTAGTTACCTATTGACTTTAAGATGGTAGAGAGTGATGATGACCAAGTATTCTTCATTGTACAAAGGCGACCATGGGCTCAAAGACAAGGTATGCCTCAAGATCCTTTGACTTTTGGTAATCCTTATTCTAATTACAATAACCAATGGAAACCTATATATGGCCCATCACCACCCTGGAATACTTCTCAATCACCCTAGCCTAACTATCAGAGTCCTTAATGGCAATCTCCTCAAAGAGGTTGGCAGCAGCCACAAGGACAATGGACTCCACCCTGAGGTAACTGGCAATAGAATCCTCAATGGAGAAGTCCACAACAATGGTAGAACCAATCCCCTGGATCTCTGCAATTTTAGTAGCCACAACCTTAGGCCCTTATGCCACCTCCTGCAGCAAATACTAGCCCTCCAAAAAAAATGCCTATGCCTGCTCAACCATTGCCAAATCCTAATAATAAGCAGCAACAACAACCTGTGTATTTTGCAGAAGCCAATCACTATCCAACTTATGCCCTGGATATTCATGATATCCATCTTAGGTTTGGAATCACTCTTCCTGCTCCACTGCCCCTTGTAATAATAGAGATTCCAAACTCTGCCCCTGAGCAACTTATTGATCATGTAGAACATATACCTGTATCTGATACTGTCTCTAAAGGGCCTGTCCTGCAGCATCATGCCAAATCGCCTTTTCCTCAGAGATTGCAAATTACTACATCCAAGTCTATGGAAGAGCCTACCTTTGATATTTTAAATCAGCTAAAGAATGTACACATTCAAATCCCACTTTTTCAAGCCATTAAAGATGTCTCAATTTATGGAAAAGCCATTAAGGAGGTCTGTTTAAAGAAACTAGGAAGAAAAAAAAAGGATCCCCAAACTATCCATGTTCTAGGACAGTTGGCATATTTTATGTTAGGGAAGGTAGTCATTCCAAAATATACTGACCTTGGGAGTCCTGTGGTACAAATAAATATTAATGGCCAGATAGTGAAGAATGTTTTGATTGACCTTGGTGCAACCATCAATGTAATGACCAAGAATACAATGGAGTATTTGAATATCTTAAATATTCGGTCTACACCTACCGTCCTACAGCTTGCCGATAGTTCCACTGTAAAACCTGATGGAATAGTAGAAGATGTTATTGTCATCCTTGAGTCTTGGGAATATCCAGCAGATTTTACCATATTGTCCACTAAGGCCATTTTGGGAGGATATCCTATCATCCTAGGTAGACCATGGTTAGCTACAACTAATGCTTTTATAAGATGTCATTCAAGAGACATGACAATTTCTGATGGTCAGTCAAGAAAGAAATTGGCTTTATACCCACCTACTCAACCTTAGCAAGACTTGTCTCAACCAATTTGGTCAGATTTAGGAGAGGAAACTAAAGAAGTCGATTCATTGGCTCAACTAATGATGTTGCAAACTAATCCATTTTCCCAGCTTCAGAGTGAGGATGACCTGCTTTTACACATTTTGTAGTCCAACTCCAATATGAGCATCCCATTTGTTCCAGATAACTGTCTTCAATAGTGTTTCCTGCAGCAACTGAATTCTGAGAGCCTATCACCTAAATCACCTGCAGTTTATCATAATTTGCTTCTATATGAAATACAAACACCACCTTTATCAGCAACATCCATGAATGATCTTATCAAGTAAGTAGAAGTGTCTCCAGGCCGCTGTCTAAATATCAATAATAAGCTACCTCAATCTCAACAAGTTGCCCTAGTCAAAATGTTGCAAGAACAACACAGAGATTTTGCATGGGACTATGGGGATATGAAGGGAATAGATCCTCAAATTTGTACTCATAGGATCTACATTAAGGAAAATTATTCACCTGTTAGGCAGCCTCAAAGAAGGATAAACCCAACACTCAGGGAAATAGTTTAAACAAAGCTCCAGAAATTGCTTGATGTTGGTTTTATCTACCCATTTCAGACAGTCAATGGGTGTCTCCATTGGTGATTGTTCCTAAAAAAGGTGGAAAATGAAGAGTTTGTGTAGACTATAGGGAGCTGAATACAACAACTAAAAATGATCACTTTCCACTACCATTTGTTGACCAAGTACTAGACTCATTGTCTGGGAAAAAGTATTTCTCTTTTTTGGATGGATATAGTGGCTATAATCAAAATAGAATTACCCCTGAGGATCAAGACAACACAAATTTTACCAGTCCATGGGGCACTTTTGCCTACTTTGTCTTACCTTTTGGACTGTGTAATGCACCTGCAACATTTCAAAGGGCAGTCATAAGTATTTTTGTTGACATTTCTCGTGATTCTATGGAAATCTACATGGATGACTTCACTACTTATGGAGTTACTTATAAAGAAGCATTAGCCAATCTGGAAAAAGTGTTGAAAAGATGTAAGGAGCAGAATTTGTCCTTGAATAGTGAGAAATGCTTTATGATGATGTAAGAGGGAATTGTTTTAGGACATCATATATCTCAAGTAGGAATTCAAGTTGATCCTACAAAAATTGAAGTTATTCTAACTTTGCAAACACCTATGAAACAAAAGGATGTTAGAAGTTTCCTAAGACATGATAGATATTATAGAAGATTCATCAAAGATTTTAGCAAAATAGCCAGTCCATTATATGCCTTATTGACAAAGGATTCTGAATTTACCTGGACTGAGGCCTGTGACAAATTTTTCTTGCAGCTTAAGAATTTACTTACTCAAGCACCTGTTCTTTAAGGACCGAAGTGGAATCTTCCTTTTCATATACACACAAATGCTTCTAATTATGCCATAGGGGTAGTTTTAGGACATAAAGAGAATTCCATAGAGCATGCCATATATTTCATTAGCAAAAATCTTCAAGGCCCTGAATTAAACTATACTATCACAGAGAAAGAATTGTTAGCTGTTGTGTATGCCCTGAACAAGTTTAGGCATTATGTCACTGGTTACCAAATATTTGTTCATACAGATCATGCAACAGTAAGGTACCTCATGAATAAGCCTGCCATATCTGGCAGATTAGGAAGATGGCTCCTATTGTTGCAGGAATTTGATATCACAGTTATTGATAAACCAGGCCGGGCTAATGTGGTGGCTGATTTCTTGTCAAGACTTCAAAAAACTACACCTCCTGAGGTAATTGATGATAGCTTTCTAGATGAACATATGTTTTCTCTTGCTGTTCAAACTCCATGGTATGCAGATATTGCAAATTATTTAGCAGCAAATAAGATCCCAGCTCACTTTTCACCAAAAGAAAGGAAATTGTTGGTTGAGAAAAGTTTTTACTTTTCATGGATTGCAGACTGTTTATTTTACACAGGACCTAACGAAGTCATTAGAAGATGTGTGAGGGAAGATGAGACCTATGAAATTTTGCATGCTTGTCATGGTGAGCCATGTGGAGGACACTTTACAGCCAAGAGAACAACTATGAAAGTGCTTAATATAGGATACTATTGGCCCACACTACAAAAAGATGCTGTAACCTACACAAGGAAATGTGACAGATGTCAATGCATGGGGAGACCAACAAGGTCTGATGAAATGCCCCTGAATCCTCAAGTGGTAGTTAGTCCCTTTGACAAATGGGGCATGGATTTTGTTGGGCCTATTGATCCTCCATCCAATGGGAAATCATACATTTTAGTGTGTACTGATTATGTAACTAAGTGGGTAGAAGTAAAAGCAATGACACATGCATGTGACAATAAGGTTGCTAAGTTCTTGTATGAGTAGATTTTTACAAGGTTTGGAGTCCCAAGGGAACTTGTTACTGATCAAGGCGTTCAGTTTACATCCAACTTAATCACTGCATTTATGAATGATTACCAAATCAGGCACGTAAATTCTAGCCCCTATCACCCTCAAGCAAATGGTCAGGTAGAGGTTACCAATAGAGAAATTGATGCAATCCTTACAAAGACAGTCCAATTTTCAGGTTAGGATTTTCCGTGAATTTTATATCCTTTTATGGGCGCAACCATTTTTGGCGCCATCCTCTATAACTAGTCTATAGAACTTGGGAAGCCTATGAAAAAGTTGAAAGGGATGAGCCCATACCACTGCGATCAGAAAGCACAGATCCTTACACAATGCTAAAAAATTGGCTCACTGTTGCATATGGGTTCAATGACCAAATACAAAGAGTAAAAATATTTGATGTCAGAAAGCAAGTGTATGAGGAATTCAAAAGCCAACTGTATCTATTTTGGAAACTTGCCTCTTCCAGAATTGAAAAGAGATGGGAGAAATTGACTGTTGGGCTAAGGAAATCTGAGCCACATAGTCCCCTGAATTTTGAAGCAACCCTTTGCAGGACAGAGAAGTACATACAGCTTGGTCTTTAGAAGAGGTTCGAATATTGGTTGCCAATAACATTTCGACCTCCAGTTTTAATGTGGCCACTTTATCCCTATCGAGCTACAAATGTTAATAAGGATACAAAAACCCTTAGTTATGAAAGATGGAAAAATTTCAGAGGTTTCTAATTTAAATTTGGGACTATGCCAAAAAGCCATACTACTCCTACAGATTTCAAGGAAACAACCAGGAAGCTTAATGCTGGTGGACCATCATCAGGTTAAGTAGGGGGTAGATTATGAGCTCAGGATATGCTCATAATTTGAGTATCATGATGTACTTTTAATATCTCTACTTTTATTGCTAATGGATGTTTTAACTATGTGATTAAAGACTTTTTATCTAAAATTGGGTAGTATCCTGTAGCAATACATTCCTATATTCTTGTAGCCTAACATCTCGATGTGTCTTATTAATTACCCTGTTTGACCTTCCAAATGATTGGTATAATGCATATGGTTTTTGAATAATGAAATAGATTTAATATGTGATTAATGAATGTATCGTGTTGTTTTCCACGCATGCTTTCTTTCGCCTCTGTCGCCTTGTGCATTGCAGGTTGTTGAAGGGAGAATGAATGAGTCAAGCGCAGTGGATCTCAGCCCTGCAGTAAAGTCCATTTCCTACACAACTTTGAGGAAGTTGTTCTGGCAAATACTCTCTGACCGAGTTGTTGGGAAGAAACTTTGATCATTAATCCAGGAAGAGTGGAATGCTAAATTCTCTCTGGATTGAGTTGAACGGATATGCTTTCGTTTATGAGAAGTTTGCTCCTCAGTTTCGGGATTCATTTATGTCCATGCCTTTCTCTATTTGAGTTAGTTAGTTAGTTGCTTTTCTGGTTTAAATAAGTGTTCCTCCTATGTGAGTGAGCAAGCATAGCATGTAAAAGTTAGTATGATAATGAGAAGCAGAATATGTAAGAGTTAGTACTATGATAAGAGATAGAGTTTTGTGTTAGTTTTCATATGAATAGAACAATGTATATCATTATGAGTTTATGAATAAAAGTTGATGAAGTTTTGAGTTCAATTCTTGCATAGCTGGTGGATGCTTGCTAAGGGGGCCCACTTAGTAAGTATTTATAGTTAGTTAGTGGTTTATCTTCTATTGATCATAAGTTATATTTCACTCTAGAAAGTTTCAGTGCAAACTTAGTCTCATATTGTTCCTGTAGCATCGGGAATCCATCCCTGTGTTTGTTCCTGCAGTATAAGGCTAGTTCATAGTTTGTTTCTTAAGTAACAGTTGTCGTGATGTTTGCTTTGTTTAAGTTATGCTTAAGTTAAGAAAGCTTTATGTTACATTCTTGTAACATAGGTAGAATTCCTTTCAAGCAATTATTTATGGTAAATCATGACTGAAACTAGTTCTTAGTGCACATACAGTGCCACTCCATTTCAAGTATACGTTCCCTAGTTTGACAAAGTAAATGAACGACTATAAGAAGATGTTAGTCGCCTATTGGAATGTCCAATTCCCAAGTTAGGATTTGTCGTGACTTTTATATCCTTTTATGGGTGCAACCAATGATGGGTTTCCATGCAGTAGTGGTGATGGTTGTGAGTAACACCTTGCTATAAAATCCTTTGAAAACATAGTGAATGTCTCCACAATCTTTGATAGTGCATTGTTGTGTGTCATTCTTTGGATTTACCTTGTTCCCCTTGACAAAGCTATCATTAAGGAGGGCAAGCTTCTATGATGGTGTAGGTGTGATCATCAACTATGGAATTTCTATGATGGTGGTTGGAGGTTATTTTGTGTTTTTAGCATTTGGTGATGGTTGCAAAAGCATTATCTTGCAATGGGTAATGGTTATTTTTTTTGTTTTCTTTGATCTCTATACTTAAACTTCTACACGGAAATTTATTCTTGCTTCCTATCATGTAGCCTTCTATCTATTGGTTGAGAGTTTCCATCACATGTAACAAAAGAATGGGTACCTATGTTTCAATTGATAGTTGTAATTTTACTCTTCGAGATCCACATCATGTGTTTATTGAAATTATTTTCTCAACTAAAACATGTAGTACTTGTTCTTCTATAAAGTAATTATCTTAGTCTTAGAATTTTCAAGTTCATTTTTGCTAGGGAAAAGGGAGGGGGCATAATCCATAACATTTGTCAAATCACATTTTCCTAGATATGTTTAAAACATCAGGAAACCTAGTGAGCATCTGTGAAATTCCTGAATGGTCCAAGCTCGAGCTAGTGTCCTTTAGCTTTTGTGACAATACTTGGAGGTCATTTTGTGTCTTTTGCATGGGGTCATTCTTTCAAAACAAAAATAAAAGTGTCACATGTGATAATTTTTTCCCTGGATATTTTGCACATAAGCTAGCGGGGAGATATTTGTTTGAAGCAAGTGACAAGGGGAGTATATCAAAAAAACCTTTATAATATTGTTTCATTTGGGGTTTGCATAGGAATTTACTATGTTTCCCAAGGCTTTAAAATTAGCTATTACTTAGAACCATGACAACTACACATAAAGCATACAACAATTAATCCTAGGATACAAATCTGAACAAGTGTTGCATAGCTTCTATGGAGTTGGTTAGATGTTACTTTGTGTTCTTTGCATGAGGCAATGGTCGCACAAATATACAAAAGTTCTAGTTGTGATAATTCTTTGCTCATTTCTTTAGCACATGAATCTTGTATATAACACTTGAAAATAAAATTTATCATTCCAAGAGTGTCGCATAAAGTAGACATAGGGATTATTATGTATCAATGGTATTTGCATCTACTATGACATGCATGCATACCTCTACATAGCACATACACATTGTCCACAACTGTGAACAATCATGACATCAATATTCCTTTATGTGTTTGGAGACAACTTATGGATATATTTGTGTAACAACCTATGATGCTCCATAGTTAATTTGTTAGCATTGGCAGGAGCCTCAAAAAGCAATTAGTTGAATGATAGACTGTATATGAAGTCTAATAAGGAACATTGATTTCAGAATTCATTAGAGTAGTGGCCACTCAATATTAGAGAGTAGGCCTCATTTTTTTCTCTTCCATTTTATATTTACTTTGTGTGCAATTGAATTCCTCACTTGAACTGGGTTTTTTGTAATTACGTATGTTGATGTGCCTTTGTATTTTTCTAGATACTCAAGGATACATACCAACAATTAGAGTGCACTATAAATCAAACAATTTGATCATCTCCAACAATACTATTCATTGGCATCATCATCATAAGTTTCTCTTCTTTATGGTATGTGAATTGCTTATCCTTTCCTCTTCATCTCTATGCATATAGAATTTGCACCATCTCAAAATTCACTTATGATTTTTTATATGGGACATTTAATTGTGGTATTACATATATTTTTCTTATAAATTGTAGAGCCATTTAAATTTCGTAATTTACATAATGCTTACCCATAAAACATGTTCGTGACACCAAATCTCACATTTCCCTTCTGTGTAGGTATATTCCACTGAAACCATTTTATATTGTAGCTACATTGTATTCATATACAAGATGTATATATCTCCAAAATGCTAAATAGCTTTATGATTCCACATTTGCATACTGTATGGCCTTCACCTACATTCCATCTATATACAATGTAAGCCTATATATCCTTTTTTCATTTATCATTTCACAACTCCATGTCAATTTATTAAAAATGTATAACGTTGATTTCCACTGAATGAATTTTCTCAAGTGCCAAAGCATTACCTTCACCATTGATCAAAGTGGACAATTAACATTATTGCTCGGGGGTTTGGTGAGATCCCATGATGCTCCATGACCTAATATGGTAGGGTGGAGAGTAGGCCTCCTTTTCTGTGTCGAAAATCCAATCCATTCCATGCACAAGGTATGCCTAGATTTTATTTACTTATAGTGTCCTACTACAATTGCATTGCATCTTATTTGTAATTAATTGTATAAGTCTTTATATTTTCTCAATTATTTATTGTCTACCAATGGTGCATGTTTGTTACACTAAACTTTCGATAATCCTTTCATGCTTGCAACTAGGGACAACCCAAACAATCATCCTTCATGGGCCTTTTGATGCCATTAGATCTTGTATTAAGTCACCAACGATCGAAACATTGCTTTCACCATCGATCATAGTGGTAGAAAATTTATTTTATTGCTTGGGGCTTTGGTAAGAGTGCACGATGCTCCATGAGCCAATATGGTAGGGTGGGAATCAGGCCTTGTTTTGCTGTGTACATACTGCATTGTGCCACATACATCAGGTATGGCTAAATTATAATTACTTCATTCGTCCCATTACAAGTACAAAGAAAATTAGGTTTTATTAAATATAGAACTTTGATACCTCCTAATTTACATATTATCTATGAATTAGACATGCTCACTACACTGAAATTCACAATTTGTATACACATAAGCTATATATGGTCTCGCCTTTGCAGAAAAGGTTTTCCATAGGACTATAGCTATGAGTTTTAGCTTTCTGTGGTGATGGTTGCAATGGAATAAAATAGTTAATATTATGTAGTTCATTTTGTTTTGCATAATCACCACACTAAACTTCACACTTTTTTTTACTCTTGTAGACCATACTCCAGCCATAATATGGAATTTGATGAACTAATGTGTTGCAAACAACCTTTTAGAACAATGATAGTGACTGCAAAATTAGTAACAGTGGTCAAATAGCCAATCAGATTCTAATGTACTCTATATTGATTGTAATAAGAAATATTCATTTCACCATAGATCAGAGTGGTGGGAAATTTATATTCTTGCTTAAGGGTTTGGTGAGAGCCCATGAGGCTCCATGACCCAATATGGTAGGGTGGAGAGCAGGCCTCATTTTGTTGATTTTTATTTTATATTTTCTATGTACAAATCTCTATGTTTCTAACATAAGATTCAGAGAAAATTCATATGTTTTAGGTTATGGTTGCAAAAAAATAAAATAGTTAATCTTATACACTTTGTGTTAGATTCCATTGGGAATTGTTAATTATTGTTCTCTTGCTTAAGCTATATCATCCCATTTTTGAGAATGTGATATTGAAAAGGCTATATTGTTTCAATTTTTGATAAGGTTTTGTTTAGTTGTTGTCAATTCCCTCTAGGTCTCTCTTTATGGCTTGAATTTTGTGGGTATGTTTGCAATGAAATAGAATTGTTGACGTTATGCAAATTTTGTTGATTGTTATTATCTAGCTAGGGCTACATTGTCTCATTTTCAATAAGCTTCTATTCAAAAGGCTATATTGTGTTAATTTTCCATAGGGTGTTGTTGGGAAAAGACATATTGTTTGTATTAGGTATTGTTGATTATTTTTCTCTAACTTAGGCTATTTTGTATCATTTTTTATGAAATGCTATTGAAAAAGCTATATTGTTTCAATTTTCGACAAGGTTTTGTTTAGAAAAGAGTATTTTTTTGATGGGTTTGTCACTGTTAATTTTTGAGAGGGTGTTGTTGAGAAGGTTATATTTTTTATATTTGTGATAATCTTTTGTTGAGAAATAAGTATATTTTATTATCGTTGCTTTATCTAGCTACTATTTTGCATGGGTTTAGTAGCTATGGTTTTAAAGTTTACATATAATGTTTTGAGAGATATTTCGATCGCATGTAAAGTCAATCTTGCTAATTTTTTTATAAAATATAGCTCACAATCAATATCAAAGAAATGAATGAATGCTATTGTATTTTTCTTATTTTTTTGTTATCCATGATTTGTGAAAATATATACAAGTTTATTGGATAATTGTATCTTCTACAACAAATCAATGATATAATAACCTTTTAGATAATTTTATTATGTGTGCCATTAGCATCCATACAAATCTATACATAGGGGTAATAAAATATAGCAACAGAAAATCATTGTTCCAATTAAAACTTACAATATATACTGCCATTTTCTACATTAACATTTCCAAGCACCTTTTGTTGTCTCTTGGATTGCATTCCAACCATTTGTACTTTGTGCCACCTATCAGCTCATCGTTACATGTCACTACATACAACTACTAGTATAATTTTGATTTAAAAATTATAATTATTATTTCAAAGGAATTCAATCATTAATGATTTTCATTGCTTGCATACAATGCAAGATGATAAAAAAAAGATGGGCATTGTTGGATCTTTCACCAAAATAAATTAGATTGCTTCATAAAGATATTTAAGTACAAATAGATCACTAAGTTTTAAAATGATGCGCTCCATGTTGTTGAAAGGTAAAACAAATAGTACTTAATTTGATTGTGTTTATCTTTTTTATTTTGGGTGAATTCTTTGATTATTATTAATTTTTAATTATATTTTATTTTATATAATTTAAATTCATTTAAAAGATAATATTATAGTTATATTTATAATATAAACTATTAAATATATATAGTATAATATATAATTAATGTACACTATTTTTTAAAATAATAAAAATTAAATTATATATAATATTTGATATAATATAAATGGTATAATTATTATATATTATATAATATAAATCACTAAATTTATTTTTAAAATAATATTATAATTACATTTATTATTATATATAATATATTTTATAATATAAATTATTAAATCTAAATATAAATATAATATATTATTAATGTACAATATTTTTTAAGTAGTAAATAGTAAATTATCTATAATATAGTTATATTTAGTATTATATATAATATTTTATATAATATAAATTATAAATATATATATATATACACTGTAGGAATTAGGTATTAATCAAGTTAGGAGCCCCACCCCAATTATTATATATTATATAATTGTATAATATATTATTATATCTTATATTTTTTATATAATATAAATTCATTTTTATAATTATATTATAGTTATATTTATAATATATTATGTTTTATAATATAAATTTTTAAATATAAATATAATATAATGTATAAGTAATGTACACTATTTTTCAAATAGTAAACAATAAATGATATATTAGATTTTTAAATTGTATCATTATTATATATTATATTTATAAAATGTAAATTACTAAATTCATTTTACAAATAATATATGTAGTTATATTTATTATTATATATTAGATTTTATAATATATTATTTTATCTTATATTTTATATAATGTCAACTCATTTTTATGATAATATTAAAGTTTATTTATAATTTTATTTATATTTATGTAATATAAATTATTAAATATAAATATAATATAATATATTTAAATTGTATTATATTTTTTAAAATAATAAAATAAAATTATATATATTATAACTATATTTAGTATTATATAATATTTGATATAATATAAATTGGAGCATTATTATATGTCTCTTCTTTTGTGTCTCCCTCTCCATCTCCATTTCCATGTCCTTGTATATCTCCATCTCTATCGTATTCTCTATATCTCTCCCTTAACTTTGTTTCCTTACCTCTCCCTACATCTCTCTCTCAAACACACACAAATACACACACATACACCTCTATCTTTCACATTATATCTCTATTTATTTGTCCCCCTTTCTATCCCTATCTCTCCCTCTCTCTCCCTATCACTCCCTCTTTATATATATCACTACTTATTTATCATCTCTCTATTCCTCTCCCTCCTTTTCTATCTATTTGTATATCTCTCCCTCTCTATCTCTATCTCCATATATATTTATCTCTCTCATACATGCTCCCTATTTCTCCCTCCCCATCTCTATCTCTATATATCTCTCTCACTCTCTCACTCTCTCACACACACACTCCTTATTTCTCCCTCCCTATCTCCATATCAATCTCTATATCTCTCTCCCTCTCTCTCTCACACACTCCATATTTTTTCCTCCCTATCTCTATCTCTCTCTCTTTGTATTACTTGTCTCTATTACTTTATTTATCTCTCTCTTGTTGCCTCTATTGCTATCTACCCATATCTCTCCATCTATCTCTATATATATCTCATTATTTCTCTCTCTCTCTCTCTCTCAGATTACTTAGTTCATCTCTCCCACCATCTCTCCCACTCCCTCTCTCTATATATTTCTTTACTTCTATCTATATCACTGCCTATATATTTATCTTTCAATATATTCATCTCCCCCTCTCTCATTGTCTCTCTCTTTCTATCTCTCTCTCTCTCTCTTTATTTATATCCCTACCCCTCCCTCTCTCTTCCTTTCTCACCATCACTCCCTCTCTATATCTCTCTATTTCTCTGGACTCTACTTCTCTCCCTCCCTCTATATCTATTTACATATATACCCATCTCTCTCTCTATCTCTTTCTCACTCATCTAGTGCCCCTCCATTCTCACTTGGGATGTGTAGGTAGTCTAACTAAAGAATTTGAAGAGGAAGATAAAATAAGAGCTTCTGATGGTACTTTTGTGAGTATGATGCACATTGTTTTGTTATTATTATGATGCAGAGATTTATTGAGTAGTTAAGTGATGCAGTAGCATGTTGTGAGGATAGGTGGAAAGGGCGATATCGTACCATTGAATATATGGGGACATACAAGAATGATATACAATTACTAGAGTTCCTTTCCTAGTGCCTCGACTATTATGAATGCGTACTCTAATTTGTCTATTTGAGTGAACAGGTACAGGACATCGGCTCCACCTAGATTCACAGATCTAAGCATGTCAACTACTCAACAGTAATGTTGATTGGAAGATAGTAACTGGTTAACCTTGTCAAACCTTTACCCTAGTAAAGTGTTTCATCAGTCTGTGTGTTAGTCATATTCCTTATCCATGTTGGTCTTAGTATTTTATTTATTGTGCAAGTTTAATTGTAAGGATTAAATTATATATTGTGATTAAGTATTTAATTAGTATAAAGATCTTGGTATAAATTAATTAATTAATTTAAAGTTATATTATAAAGTAATTTTAATTATTAAATTAATTGGGAATTAAAATAAATAAGTTATTTAATTATAAATTTGGATTAAATAAATTGTTTTTTAAATTTTAAATGCATATTTGGGAAAAGATCTTAGAAATATTTTGGTTTGTTAAAGAAGATATATTTGTTGTGTTAATTGGAAGTTAGAAGGATTTGTTTTTGTGATAGGAAAAATTTAGGTGCTAGAATATGAGTAGCAAACAAGAGAATGCAAAGAATGTAAAACCCCATCCCACAACCTAGAGGACGATGCAATACTGCGGAACCACAACTAATTTTTTTTAAAGTTAAAACAAGATGAGTAAAGTAACCTACTCTAGCCACATACATTCTCTAGGCTACGCAACGCATCTACATGTGAACACCATTATTTATAAAATTTAACCAACTATAACATATGAATATTAAACTCAAGATACAACTTACAACAAAGCATTAAACCATTTTAAGATAAATCTAACACATAAAAATGTATTAAACATATTTTCACATATACAACACCATTAAATCCAATAATTAATAGATCATAAATACTATTACAATTACATCACAAAGGTTCACCTCGATACAAATGAGGTATTACAATTATACATATAGATCCACAGTTACAATGAAGAAGGAGAAGAACAACTCCAAAGAACCACATGAGCTCCTCGAATAAGAAGATTCTGCCATCACAAACAAGAAGAGAAACTCAACAGTGTAAGATGCACGCCACCCAACCATCTGGTACCCGTAGGCCCAGCCCCCATGCTAGGAGATAGTAACAGGTAACCAAGACAAACCTATTACCTCTAGACACAAGTAATATACAAGACTACACTATACCAGTAAATACAAAATAACACTGTACTAGAAAACACAAAATATAAGGTTACATTGCTTCTAGAACAATTGAATCAAATACATCCATTGTACAATACAAATCGATTGTTGTCATAGGAGGAGTGTCATCACAAAGTTTGCATTGGTTATCCAAAAGAAATCTTCCTAGGTCCCGACCCCCCTCTAGGGTTATTCTGGTAACCTCTCACTATTCTGGCCCCACATGCACACTAGTGCGGAATCGGTTATCTTTCGAGAAGACAAGATAATGATCTTGCCATTCCAGGCCTTCCCAACTCATCTCAAGTCTCATACTAGCCCTTGAGCTAATGAGCAAGGCTAAATTATCTGATTAAATATTAAGCTACTCCATCCCTAAAAAAAGTTATTTAATTTCCACTGATTAAACTGACTTTCACATGAGTTATCTTGGGACCCCTTTGTGTCCTGACCCCCATTGAAAGTCACTCCCCTATCAACAACACAATAACATATTCCACAACCTAAAGGTAGACAGTGTACAAAATACGATAACAAATATCAACTATTTTGCAAAGAACAACACATCCCGTTCGTAGTAACCAAGTGCTCAAATCAAATCACACAACCCATTCATAGTAATTGGGTGTTCAAACTAATTCACACATCCCTACGGATGTTAAATACTGAAACCCAAAAAATGTGCACTACCTAAGAAAAATTTCAAAAAGGGCAAACAAAAGATACAATAACCCTCTCACAATTTTACAATCTCTGGAAGACTTATAATTTTCTTAACAACAAATATCCCCAATGCCCAATACACAATTATAGAAGAATACACAATAATAAGAAGCTACTCAAGTAATTAAATAAATGACCATTATGATTTCCTAAATATAATAAATCCATAATGAATTAAACCAACTGCTTAACTTTGAGTTTGACAAGTACTCATAATATTCAATTCAAATGTGAATAGAAAATAATACAACTTAAAATAATTCAGGCACTTAAATAATCTAATATTCAAATTTCCTAAATCCAAATTGAATCAATATATATTTAAATACAAATCAACTTTCACTCCTAAGTCATTTTATTTTAAGATTTTATTAACCCATGCATTTACATGCTTTTATTAATATATAAATACTTCTGTTTATAAATCATAAGGAAATTAAAACTAATTGTTAACTCAAATTTCACAAACAAATATAAATAGAAATCTTAATCCTAATAAAATCTTATTATAAAACACCTATTTGTGCATTGTATGCATTAATTAACGATATAATATTTCTTTTAAATAAATATATATATTCTAATTACATAATCTAATTATTATTTTCCACCATTTATTTAAAAATATCAAATTGTGCATGTGCATGCACCTATTTAAAAATATATTTAAATATATTTTAAATACTCTAAAATTATATGCAATATTTCTAATATATATTTTTAAACAAATAAACAAATATATAAATATAAATTAACAATTTTCAGACAACCCTAATCATAAATCCCGTATGTTGCGACTTTAGTAACTTTTATTTTTGGATCTGGGTTTCTTTACAAATTTTATTGAAGGTGCGCAATCAAGTCGTCTAAAACATGTAAGAAATTCAGCCCTACCCAGTTTGTAAACTGAGTTATGATTAATTTAGTGATACACTATTTATTCTATTTTGATTTTCAAATTACTAGAAGTTTCCAATTATTTCAGTTTTCTCAAATTTATCAAAAGATTTCATTTTCAATCCTACAGAGGTTTTCTAATTCTTTAAATAATTTTATTTGTATTTTCTATTGTTTAAAATCATTCCTTACAAGGATCTAAATCTTCACGGTAATTTACCATTTTTTACAGGAAGAGATTTCTAAGTTTTGATTTAAATCCAATAGAGGTTTAATAATTTCACTATATTTTCCTTCTATAAAAATCTATTTGAAATAAACAAATTATACAGGGGATTTTAATTATTTTTCTACAGAGGTTTCATTTTCAGGGAAATATTTTAAAGGAAAGAAACAAGAACTTCTACAGTATTAAAAAATTATTTCCTAAAATATTTTCAATTTGCATTATTGTAATAAAATAAATTTTCAATTTCAAATTTCACAAAAATAGTAAAGAACCTATTACAAAAGAATGTTGCCTCAAGAAAATATTGTCGAGCTTCTCTATAATTTCAATTCTCAATATAGCCAAAATTTTTTTCAATGCAATTGCCTCCTTCTAGAAGACACAACAAAAAACACAGCCAAAAATTCTACAGCAAAATAATTCTAAACAATTTCCTTAGATAGATCCACAATTTCCTCACCAATTTTCCACATACAAATTTTTTTTTTCCCCAAAAAATTTCTCATGTGAATGAATTTTCAATAATTAGATAACAAATTTCTAACTCCTAGTTATCTTAAACAAAATATCTAAAATATCTTTTCCCTCAACGATTTAGATATTTTTCATTCACATGCATTTAAATATAATAAAACAATTTACTAATTGCAACCAATTTAAATATTCTTATTTATTTAATTACTATTTATTTTAATAATAAAATTTACTCAACAATATAACCAAATTAAATTAATTAATTAATTAATTTATTCTAAAGCCCTCAGCACAATAATTCATTTAATTAAATATTTAAAATTAAATACACATTTAATCTACCAAATTAAATTTGCTTAAGAATAAAATACTCAGAACAATAATGATAAATCTAACACCAAATTCAAACTGATGACACACTGTACTAGGGTAAAGGTATGACTAGGTAACCCGTTACTGTCTCCCAATATTACTGTTGAGTAGTGGACATACTCAGACCTGTGAAACCAGGTGAAGCTAATGTCCTATACTTGCAATCTTGCAAACAAACAAATGTCTCACATGTATATATATAATAAATCATACACATCGTGAAGAGAGAATCATGGAAATCACAAGGCACTTGCAAGCGAGTGATGCAATACCGTTCTCTTCACCAATATAGTCACATCAAGACTGATAAAATTAAATTATTAATAATCAATAAATGAGTATATATCAATATTAATTCAAATAACAACTATGCTAATGTGAAAGCATGTTATAAATAAATAATTAGTCACAACATAATAAAAACACATAACAAAGAAAGTATTGTCAATCAAAAGATCCAAAATAGAGGGGTGTTACAAATAAAACTAAAAACACTCTACACCTCAAGATTAGCTTAGTTGGATTCAATACAAAATAAAGATGACAAATGAAACCTTTTACATTATCTCAAATCGATCCTTTGGTTAGCCCTTCAATCTTCGGTGTTGTATGTTTTTTGAATGACAAGAGATGCAAGCTAGATGATGGTATGGGGATGAAAAGATGAGTGGAAGTGGATGCAAGTGTAAAAAATAGCTAAGTATGGATTCTAAATTTTTTTTGCAAGAGTTTGGCTACAATGGATGATTTCCCCTAAAATAAGAGAAAAGAGGGGGTATTTATAGAGATTTTTGGACTCTCCAGGGAAATAGATGGCTGAAATTAAGCCACTAAGATCAAGATGTAGGGCCAAGGTGATTTGAGAACTCATAAGCCCTCATATCTTGACATGTGGTAAGTGAAGTGGCTTGTAAAAGATGATGTGTACATGAGGTGGAAGGATAATATATGACATGAAGGTACTATATAGTACCTTAGGATTGGACAATATCTCCTTATAAAGGAGATACTTGTCCCCATGTGGGTGAGAGGATATTTAAGGAATTAATTTTTTTTCAAATATTCTCATGGAGATGAGAGAAGGAATTTAAAATTCTTTTAAATGCATTGGGGGATTAAATGTGAATTAAAAATTCACATGGGGAATGGAGTTCCTTTTCCCAAATGAGAAATCATTTAATAGGGTTGAATCAATTAAGTGATTAAGGTTGTACAAGTACTTGATTAGAAAAATTAATTATGATTAGAAGAGGGATAGATTCTACATGTGACTTGATGTGACAAGTCAAATATCACATGGGGAAAAGAAAAAAGAATTTAATATTCCTTGGAAGGATAAAAAGAATTAAAAATTCCTTGAGAGGTTGATTAGGCTAGTTAATGAAGGATTAGAGGAGGGTTAGGTGTCTAAGTGATAGTAGAGGACAACTTGTAAAAGTTGGAGGATGTGACACATCTTAATCAAGGATTAGACATATGCACATCCCTAATGATGAGATTAGAAGATGAATTAGGATTAGATAAAAATGATAGAGGATGGAACATATAAGGAATTAAATAAATGTTATATTTATTTAATTCATTTGATGGAAAGAAGAAATGTACTTATCTATTTAACTAGATACCTTAGGGATTTGACATAATTAAGGATATTAATTAAATAATAGTGATGTTACTTAATTAATGCAAAAAAGGGGATGCTTAGACAAAAGGGGATAAATTTAGATAAATTAAGTGTCCAAATTTAGGTGTCTATATTTTTTCCCTCTTTGAGATGGTTTTACGAAGTAGCATCATTTGAAACAATATTAAAACATAGAACCTAGAAGAAGATGGTTAGATTGAAAAAGATGCCGCAGTCATTCAAAGGAGTGACTAGGAAGGGAAGATGATGGGGGTGAAGATGAAAGTTAGGGATTGAGGATGCCCCCTCGAGAGGACATGTGGGCTCAAGGGAACATGAGTGTGCTCTCGAAATGGATGAGGTGATGCAAGGGGAGATAAAGAGGATGATGCAAAAGCGGTAGGAGATTGGGAAGGGAGAGTGATGAAGGATGAATGGAAGGGGGATTTTGATAGATGAGAGGATGGAGAGGAGATGCAATTCAAATGCAATTTACCATTGTTAGAGCACTGATTTTTGCTATAGCATAAGACACAAGACACCAAGGTATGAAGAAACAAGGTGGATTAGTGTCTAATGTATAAAACAAGCATAACAAACAAGAAGGCTATCCCAAAACCCCAAATTCATGGTGACCTTGGTCGGGTCAGGTATTGGGATAACCACAAGCACACAAGAATGCCCCAACATAACACAAGACCTTAGGGATCTTGGTGGGTACTACATGGGACAACCTAGCAAACAATGACAAAGAAAAGATCAAGATACACCCCTATATTGACTAGTTAAAGCACACCATGATATGATCAAGGCGACCATGAAAAGTGATAATAGGGAGCTCAAATGATAAACAAAAGCCAAAAGCATCAAAATATCACAATCAATTTCAAACATCCTTTGCCATAGGATCACGAGGATGGATGGGATTGATCAGGTATATTAGGAAGGATGCATCCTGTTGAGACCGATGATGGATACTAAACTAAAAGACCGATATGACGTGAGATATTCAAAATTGATTGGATTTGATGATACAAGTGGATCTTGTTTGTTAAGAACGAGCTAGATAAGGGCATAGCTTGACAACATGGTGCAAGAGACATGACACAAAATAGGAGACTGACACATCCTAGTGACCTAGGGGGCTTGGGAGTGGATTAGAGATTAGCCTTGCTTATGTGAAAGTGTAGAGCCCTCATAGTTTGATAAAAGGCTGATGACAGACCATGGATAAAAGCGGGAAGAGGACGATTGAGACCTTGATAATGGATGGCAATGATGGATGATAAAGGAGCAAAGTGGACAATGAAGATTGATGATGGAACCCTAGGGGTGGATCAAATGATTGGCCTTACCTATGTGAAAGCACAGGGGCAACATAGTTTGACAAAAAGACAAAGACAAGTGATGGATAAAAGATGATGAGATAACCCTAGATAAGGGGATAAGATGATGGGACCGAGATGAAGAGACAAGATAGACTGGTTTGATTGGATTAGAGGATGGTGACTACACAAAGCTTAGGGATGGGATAGTTATCCAAATTAGCAATGATGAAGTGGGAGGAAGACAAGATGGATAGATGAAAGATTACTCAGAATGAATAAAAAATGATCGATAAGGATGAACGACTACTCAACATGAGTAAACAACCGGTCACAATGGATGAATGATTCTTGGAACAAGAAAATGAAGGTTTGGAATAGATGAAAGATTACTCAAAAAGAGTAAATTATTGATTGGGATTGTTGAATGAGAGTTTAAAATGATAGGTTTGAAATGGATGAATGTTTATTCTGAACAAGTAAACAAATGTTTGAGATGATAGATGAAGGTTCGAAATAGATGAATGGTTACTCAAAATGAGTGAACGGATGATTAGAATGAATGAATAGGACAAAAATAAAGAAGAGGGAGTGAGGGAGGGAGGGATCTTAAGATTTGTTTCGATATCCAAAGATCTTGACTGTAGATGGACTAAAGCTAAGATTAGGGTTTTGGTTAAGCTCAGATTGGGATTAGAATAAAGCTCAGATTAAGATTGGATTGAAGCTTGGAATAATTGGAGGATGTGATGGAATTGATTCTACACCAAGTTCTGAAGTTTAAGGGACGTAAGGTGTTGACAATTAGATTTTTCCAAATTTGACAATTTTTCAAAAATTGTCAAATTTTACCATTTTAGGAAACTTCACAATCATATGTTTGAGATTTCAGTTTTTTCCCAAAAAATACCCAAAACTAAGATAGGATGAATTTCCAACTAATATCCCAAATTTGAGACATACATTCCAAGTTACTGAAAAAAATGATTTTTCAAAAACTAAAAAAAACACTAAAATACAATTTTGAGGTTCAACTTGAAAGCTTGAGACCCCAAAAATGTGACGAAATGGGGTCCAACAAACTCAACGTCAGTTGGGAATCCACATGCCACCTCATAACACAACCACCTGTAAAATTTTAGCTCAAACAGACACCCGAGTCAAAAGTTATGGCCTCTACAAGTTTCAGCATAAAAATCAAAATTCTTGAAATGAAGTCTAAGTTATTGGGATGGGTGAACCGATGATGGATACAGACCTTGATGACGTCCGGATGAGTCTGCCCATGAATGGGGGTGGGTTCATACGGGTCGAACAGGGATATGGACGCAACCGGGTGGGTCCGCTCACAGCCGAACGAGTCCACCTAGGCGGGGCGGGTCTGCTTGAGCCGGGCAAGTCTTCCCAGGCGGGGTGGGTTTGCTTGAGTCGGGGCGGATCTTCCTGCAGACCTGGGTGGGTCCGCCCAGGAGCCCAGGAGGATCCAACCGTGGACTTGGGGTGGTCCACACGGGAGCCTAGGTAGGTCCGCTTAGGAGCTCGGGCGGGTCCACCCGGGAGCTCAGGGGGGTCTGCCTGGGCTAGGGCAAATCTACCCAAGGATGAAGGTGGGTCTGCCTAGGGACCAGGGTGAGGTTGTTTGAGGTGTCGGGCAAAGCTAGGGGCTTGGTCAGGGATCCAGGAGGATCAATGAAAGGGGAAAAATGATCACTTGGATGGATTGGACAGAGGGATAAGGATTTGGATGAGGAAAAGGTGACCAGATGGATAGATGAAAAGGGATGCTATGATGGATAGATAGGAAGATAGGGATGGGGAGATGGAGATAAGGATTGTTTGGAGGGATAAAAGATAAGGATGGGGGGATGGATATAATGATAAGGAGATGAGGATAGGGAATGGAAGGGATTGCTTTGATGGAATGAATGATGTCTCGAAGGACCATATCACAAATGAAGATAGATGCCCTCACTCTATATATGTCATGTGCAAGGAGGCATGAAGGATGGAAGATGGGAAAATGAAGGAGATAACAGGAGGAGGATAGGATGGGTGATTAAGGGATATGATAGAGGATGTGTGAAGGGAATGTATACCAAGAGGTGTCCAAAGCATGCATAGATAGGTGCCCCTATTTATTTATTATTTATTTTATTTATTATTTATTTATCAAGATCACAAGAAGGATGGAGGGATAGGATAAATGAGATATGCCAAGCAAGATGTGTTAGATAGGCAGGATGGAGGGGATGAATGAAAAGGATGTATAGGAGGTAGACAGGTGCATAGCAAGAAGCATAGTAGGAAGCATAGTGGATGGAGGGAATGCATATCAGGAAGTTGCCCCCACGTGTAGATGGGGATTTATGCATGACGCCTGTTTGCCAGGTTTTCACCATGGTGCTTATTAAAGGCACTTGTTTGCCAAGTTTTTTACCATTGGACGAATTATTTCTCTTTACTATTTTATTTATTTATTTTTTATTCTTTTTGACTTTTTCGATAGCATGTAGAAGGAGATGGATAAGGATAGGGAGGCGAATAAGCATATTTAGAAGACGTGTGATAAGAAGGTGGATGAAGGACTTAAGCATCAAGTTCCATATGAGATATTAAGAGCCCATGTGTGAAGCGACTATTGGATGTTGGTACAACCTTATTAGGATAAATGGATTATGCTAGAGGATGAATTAGAGGGATTTGATGGGGAAGATACATAGGATAATGGATGGGATGTTGGAAATGGTATGGATAGAATGATGGGGTGGATATGTGATGTGGAGATGAGTTCAAAACCAACATTGGCACATGTGGTGGTGGATTTGAAAAGATAAGAGGATTAATAGATGGAGAATGTGGGGATAATGGAGGAGATGGGATGGTGAATTTTGGAACATAAGGACCCAAAACAGACGTAGGAGATGAAAGGGGTGTATGATTAGCTTTTGGATTAGCAACTTTGGATGTTCTTACATATTTTTTGTTTGATGGCATTACATCTTTTTTCTTTGGGATCCACATGGTTTTGATTTTTTCTTTGGTGGGCCTCTGTGGCCTACGGATTTGATTTGGATTTAGATTTTTCTTCTTTTTACCATGTCTTTTAGAGGGGACATGGGAAGCTTTAGATTCATGTGGATGTTTGGATTTATTTTTAATTTAACATACAAAGTGTTTTTAGTAGCAATGGAATGGGTGTGAGGAGATGGATGACGTGGAGTGATGGAGGTAGGATTATGAGGATTACGTGTAGATGGAGAATGTGTAGGTATGTGTCTTTATTGATCCTAATTAGGGGGCATGTGAGAGGGATGTTTATGATAGATGACATGGATAGGTGTTGGATGGATGAAAGGATGAGATGGAGGAAGTGATTTTTGAATATACGGACCCAAAGCAGACAAAGTGGGTGGAGGGACATAAGAACCCAAGATGGATGCAGTAGATGAAGGATGGAGGGATGTAAGGACCCAAAATGGATGGAGTAGATGGAGGAATATGGATGGTTTTTTTGAGGTGATATGATGAAGGAGGAGAGATGGAAGCATATGATCTGGTGGAGAGATGGGAAGAGATGACATTTCTTTTGGAAAAGGCTCGTTGAGGACTTCTAGAGATTGTACCAACATCTTTAGATTGTGAATTTTGGGAAATAGGTCCAAGACCTTGCATGCAGATTTTTTCTTTGACTTGGATGGGCTCTAAAATACCTTTCTCATGAAGGCCTAGACCTTTTCCTTGATATTTCATTTTCTTGAGCATGCGATCCATGATAGGATTTGTGTTATTTTGAAAACATGATACGAGTCCATTATTAGGTGGAGGATGATGGGTGGTAAATATGTTGTGTTTTTCTTCTACGAGGAGGCCACCATGGAAGAATGTGAGAGTACCAAGGGGATATGCAAGTGGTGTGGGGATAGCAGGTATAGGCGATGATGGGGGATCATGAGAGGAAGATGATGGGATAGCAACATTTGGATGGGTAGTATCAGGAGAGGGATTAGGGGATATGATGGGATCTGGATTTGTGGTAGTGGGGTCATGCGATGGAGATGGAGAGGAGCAATGGAAGCTTGAATGACAAGGGGATCATGGGATGGAATGTATGGGGGACTATGATCTTGAGGTGGACTAGATGGGATGGTAGGATCTTGATCTAGAGAAGAGGATATGTTGGCATGCTTTGGATCAAGCTCTTGGCATGACTCCCTATGTGTGGGAGGCATGATAATGGAGTCTTGGTAGGACTCTTCAAGTGGGGAAGATGGGGGGATGGTGGATTCAAAACATTCATGGGAATGGATTTTAGTGGATTGGATTTGGGTGTCATCAATAGGTTCGGTGACTCTTGGAGTAGGAGGTGGGTGTTCAATGGACTCGGTGGATGTGATGGTAGGAGATGAGGGCTTAGTGGATTCAGAGGATGTGATGGTAGGAGATGGGGGCTCAGTGGATTCAGAGGATGTGATGGTTTCGATGGTTTGAGTGGTGCTAGGGGTGGTATTATCAATGATAAGTGTTGGGTGGAGAAGGGTCTCGTCACTAATGACCATGGATGGTAGGTTGGGATGGCATGATTCCACGACTGCAAGGTGGGGAGTGGGAGATTTCTTCTTTGCTATAAGTCCTTGGAGAACTTCTAAAATGAGAGACTTGCATACTCTAGGCTGAGATGGTGTGGTAGGAGTGGATGAGGGATTATGGATTAGTGGGGGATTAGGACTAGGGATTTGTGGACAAGGATTAGATGGGGGAATGGGATTGGATGCAAGACTAGGAATAGATGGAGGATGAAGATTAGATGAAGGGTTAAGATAGGGGTATTAGTATGGTGAATTAGGACATAAGGATGTGGGTGGTGGATTGTAGTAAGGGTATTGGGATGGTGGATTAGGATGGGGAGATTGAGGTGGCGGATTGAGATAGGGAAATGTGGATGTCAAATTAAGAGAAGAAGATGTGGATGTTGGATTAGGGTGAGCAGATCGGTATGGAAGATTAGGGTAGTGGGCATATGCAGATGAATAATTGAGATAGGAGGATGTGGACGGGGGATTAGGATAGGGGGATTGTGATGGCAGACTAGGGTAAGAGGATGTGGGTGTTGGATAAGAGGATGATGTAGATGAAGAATATGATGGATATGATGGGTATCCCTTGTCATAGGTAGCATAGGGAGCATGATTAGGCATGGATGAAGACATAATAGGATAACTCAAAGGGGTGATTAGATTTTGGAAAGCAAACGAAGAAAGCTTACTAGTGACGATAGTGTCAAGGGGTTCCATGTCACATTCTTCTTGATTGATGAGACTTTCATTATCGTTGTCGACATAATTAGGGTTTCCCTTGACCACTATTGATGGAGGATAAGGATTCATGATGATGAAAGGATAAAGAGGATGGATCAAAGATTTGGGAATAGACTAAAGCTCAAATCAGGATTTAGATTAATCTTAGATTGGGATTGGATTAAAGCTCAGATTAGGATGATTGGATGAAGTGATGGGATTGATTCTGATGATCAGATTGGATTATTAAAGGATGATTACAACACCGAATCTACTTTGAGATGGAAGTAGATTGATTGGTTCAAAGGTGATTAGATAAGAATACAATTGGATTAGATGGGATAAGGGGTATGTGCAGGATCATGATAGGCCAAAAAGTGGCAATATGATGGGTATGTGGCTGATGATTTTTTTTTTACCCAAAATTGATGAAATGAAAAGAGTTTTTAAAGGAGATTCTAAGCTTTCCACCAATATAAATTATGCTATACTCTGAATTTAATAAGTTATTATTATTCATTTTCTATTCAAATTATGACTAAATTCCTAATTGATAGACTGATTGAAAAATATTTATAGCTTTCAAACGGTATCATATTTTTTGATTCCAAAACATGCGTCACATTCTATGCTTCGCATACTATAGGATTATGAAAAAAGAAAAATTGAATTTCATAAAGTTTTGACCAAGTTAAGGTGGTTAGACATACGAGTTTTTTATATTTTATAAAAGTTGTAGTAAAAAATTCATAATTAAAATTTTACTTGGAAAAAAATTAGAAAAAAGTATGCATCACATTGGGACATGAGTCCTCTATTTATGGATACTGATTGATCGGATTAAAGGATAAATGGATGATTGTGGCACCGAATCCACTTTGAGATTGAAAATGGATTGATTGGGCCAATGATAATGATTAACTTAGGATGGATAACAATCCTAAGTAGGTTTTGATGATGACGATTAGATTAGATACTTAGGTCAATTTGGATAATAACCCGAGACAAAGTTTAGGGGATTTGGATGGGGAAAATGATGATTTGATTGGAGAAATGGATGGATGAATGAGTACTCAAAATGAGTAAAAGATTGACTGGAACAGATGAACAACTACTCAGAACAAATAAATGACTACTCACAACGGATGAATGATTCTCGAAATGAGAAGATGAAGGTTTGGAATAGCATAAAGATTACTCTGAATGAGTAAATGGTTGCTCAGGATTGTTGAGGAGGGAAGGTATGGCTCCGGAGGAGGGCAGGTATGGCTCGAGAGGAGGGAATATATGGTTGTTTAGATGGTTGTCTAGAGGGGATGCCCTGGTCTCGTAAGCAAAGGTTTATGATAGAAGATTGAGAGAGAATGGTAGGGTATGCCCCCTCAAGGAGGTGGATGGGGAACAAAAAGGGGCCCCGAGAAACTTCTCAAAAGTATAAAGTGGTATATGTCATTGGAAAGAGCACAAAAAATCAAGAAGATTGGCGCTTGATTTGAGGAAAATTAGCAAACACTGTGCAAATGGTAGGGCATATATGGCTGTCTATCAGGGAAAATTTGTCTGTCTGTTAGGTCAGGTCCACCCCTGGATGGGTCAGGTCTGCCCAAGGAGCAAAAATTGGTCAAATTTTGCTAAAATAGGTCTGAAAGGGGTGGGTCAAAGGTCAGGTCTGCCTAAGGAGCAAAACTTGGTCAAATTTGGTCAAAATAGGCTTGAAAGGGTGGGTCAAAGGTCAGGTCCACCCATGGATGGGTCAAGTCTGCCCAAGGAGCAAAAGTTGGTCAAATTTGGTCAAAAGAGGCCTGAAATGGGTGGTTCAAAGGTTAGGTCTGCCCATGGATGGGTCAGGTCTACCCAAGGAGAAAAAGTTGGTCAAATTTGGTCAAAACAGGCCTAAAATGGGTTGGTCAATAGGTCAAGTCCACCCAAGGATGGGTCAGGTCTGCCCAAGGAGAAAAATTTGGGCAAATTTTGTTAAAACAGGCTCCAAAGGACTGGTTTTATAGTTTAGGTCTGCCCCTGGAGAGGGAAAGTCATCCCAAGGAGAAAAAGTTGGTCAAAAATGGCCAAAATAAGCTCCTAAAGGACTAGTTAATAGGGAAGGTCCACCCCTAGGGAGGCCAAGTCTGCCCAAGGAGCAAAAGTTGGTCAAAAATGGCTAAAATAGGCTCCAAAAGGACTAGTTAATAGGGCAGGTCCACCCCTAGGGAGGGAAAGTCCGTCAAAGGAGCAAAAGTTGGTCAAAAATAGCCAAAATAGGCTCCAAAAAGACTGGTTTTATAGGCCAGGTCCACCCCTGGAGAGGGAAAGTCTACCTAAGGAGAAAAAGTTGGTCAAAAATGGCCAAAACAAGCTCCAAAAGGACTAGTTAATAGCACAGGTCCGCCCCTGGGGAGGGCAAGTTCGCCCAAGGAGAAAAAGTTGGTTAAAAATGGCCAAAATAGGCTCCAAAAGGACTGGTTAATAGGGAAGGTCTGCTCCAGGGAGGGCAAGTCCGGCTGTGTAGGTTTAACTTGACTTTTGACAAAAAGACTAAGGAAAAGGACTCAAAACACAACAATCATCTATCGAAAGGATATGGCTAAGTGAAATAAATCAAACAATCATTGGTTTTGCACAAAGAAGATAATTCAGACAACATATTCCTATGTTTAGTAGAAAGGGTATGGTCAAAAAATTCTTCTAATATAGGATGAACATGGTTAGTAGGGATTCCTCAATATACACCCGGTATGTGAGGCCCAAATCGTGAACACCAACCCATTACAAGCATGAGTCGGGAACCTTGAAGGTTCAGACCAACTCCTCACATCATCCCAATGCTTTGCCAAATACAATGTGGTTGGATTAGGGTACAATTTTTGCTCTCCCCCCTTTATATACCTTGTCAGTATGAGTGGTTGGAATCATCCCTTGGGGTGATGAAATCCTCATGCATGTCCCACTAAGAAAGATAAAAGGGGTGGACTCAAAGGACGTGGTAAGCTACAATTTCTCGTCACCTAGGATTGCCGAATGATGCAAGAAGATTGGATATGTCAAATAGCTTACCCAAAAACATGACAAGCAAGGTTGATTGACACCTCCTAGTTAAACTATGTTCCTAAATTAGGGGTTAAAAACCCTTAAATAGCTAAAAAGATTGCTAAAAAGTAAAATTTTACCTTATGGAAAATGTTGTATAGGGAAAATCCAGCTATCTGTGAGGGAAAATTTGGCTGTCTGTGAGGGCAATTCTGACCCTCCGTGAATTTTTTTCTAAAAACAACTTCTAAGGTCTTTGGAGGGCAGGTCTGCCCCTGGGAAAGGTCAATCCTGCCTATGGAGGGTGGGTTCTCTTGTCTGTCAGGTCAGGTCCACCCCTATAGGTTAAGTCCACCCTAGGAAGGTCAAATCCGCCCCTTTGTAGGTCAGGTCCACCCCTTTGTAGGTTAGGTCTGCCCCTCTTAACCTGTACCTACAAAAATTCAAAAAACAACAATAGTGAAAGCAAGAGACCCATTTGTGGGTCCCACCGAACGTGCTAGAAATGTGATAGGGTGAATTTAGGTGCTAGAATATGAGCAGCAAACAAGAGAATGCAAATAACACTAAAAACACTCTACACTTCAATATTATCCTAGTTGGATTCAATACAAAATAATGATGACAAATGAAACCTTTTACTTTGTCTCATATCGATCCTTTGGTTGGCCCTTCGATCTTCGGTGTTGTATTCTTCTTGGATGGTATGAGATGCAAGGTAGATGATGGTATGGTGGTGAGAAGATGAGTGGAAGTGGATGCAAGTGTAAAAATGGCTAAGTATGGATTCTATAAATTTTTTGCAAGAGTTTGGCTACAATGGATGATCTTCCCCAAAATGAGAGAAAGGAGGGGGTATTTATAGAAATTTTTGGACTCTCTAGGGAAATGGATGGCTGAGATTGAGCCACCAAGATCAAGATGTAGGGCCAAGGTGAGTTGAGAACTCACAAGCCCTCACATCTTGACATGTGGCGAGTGAAGTGGCTTGTAAGGGATGATGTGTACATGAGGTGGAAGGATAGTACATGAGATGGAAGTACTATATAGTACCTTAAGATTGGAAAAGATCTCCTCATAAAGGAGGTACTTTTCTCCATGTGGGTGATGGGACATTTGAGGAATTAAAAATTTCTCAAATATTCTCATGGGGGTGAGAGAAGAAATTTAAAATTCCTTTAAATACATTGGGGGATTAAATGTGAATTGAAAATTCACATGGGGAATGGAGTGCCTTCTCCAAAATGAGAAATAATTTAATAGGGTTGACTTAATTAAGTGATTAAGGTTGTGTAAGTACTTGATTAGACAAATTAATTATGATTAGAAGAGGGTTAGATTCTACATGTGACTTGATGTGACAAGTCAAAGATCACATGGGGAAGAGAAAAATGAATTTACTATTCCTTGAAAGAATAAAAGGAATTTAAAATTCCTTGAGAGGTTGATTAGGCTAGTTAATGAAGAATTAGAGAAGGGTTAGGTGGTTAAGTGAGATTAGAGGCCAACTTGCAAAAGTTGGAGGATGTGACACATCCTAATCAAGGATTAGGCATGTGCACATCCCTAATGATGATATTAGAAGATGAATTAGAATTAGATAAAAATGATGGAGGATGGGACATATGATGAATTAAATAAATGTCATATTTATTTAATTCATTTGATGGAAAGGAGGATGGTATTTAATTATTAACTAGATACCTTAGGGATTTGATAGAATTAAGGATATTAATTGAATAATAGTGATGTTACTTAATTAATGCAAATAAGAGGATGCTTAGACGAAAGAGGATAAATTTGGATAAATTAAGTGTCCAAATTTAGGTGTCTACAATTTTCTTATTGTCTTAAAATTGATTTATGGAGAGATTGATTGAAATTGGTGAGAAAAGATGATGTTTTCACAGGAAAAGAAATATAGAGGTTTTTGGGAAATAAAAGAATTATTTTGTGGTTTGAAGAAATTGTAGATTTTAAAAAAAATTTGATAATTTTAGGAATCTAGTTTGTTATATTCTTGGTTGTGGATTGTTTCTGCTCTTGGGATGTGGCAATTCTTCTGGAGGAAGCTTTGGCAATCTTAGAAAATTGAAGATTACAGAGAAGCTCAACATCAATCCTCGAAACAACAATTCTTCTGGAATAGGTTCCATAATTGTTTTTGTGAATTTTGTTTGGAAATAGTTATTTACTTATTTTAATGCAAATTGGAAAAGATTAGAAGAGGTTTTCATTATTGTAGAAACTTTTGTTTGAAAAATGTAAATTAATTTATATATATATTTATTTAAAAAATATATATTGAAAAATTTGCATATAATTTTAGAATATTTAAATATAAATATTTATACGTATTTTTAAATAGGTGTATGCACATGCACAATCTAGATATATTAATATGAAATATTTTAACAAAAAGAATTGATGTTTTTATTATGTGTGATTGAGCAAATTGAAGTTAAACAATTAGTTTTGGTTTCTTATTTCTATTGTAAATAAAATTATAATTTAAATGATTTATTTCATGAAGTGTGATTGTTTGAATTGGATTATGTACTTAGATAATGGATATATTTAAATATATATCTATTTAAAAAAGATATTTATTTAGATAGATTTTATTGTTTTAAGTGCTTGCAAACACAAATGGTTAACTTTAACTGATTGATTATTTTAATTGTGTAATTGAGTTAATTAGTTTGAGTAGTTGTGAAATTAAAAGTTAAATATTTAATTCTTATTTTGTTGTTGATTTATTAATTAGAATTAAGTTTAAATTATATATTTTAATTAATAGATATTGATCTATTAGATTTAGGAAATATGAATGGTAGTGATTTTAATTACATGAGTTGTTTATTTTAATTACATATATTTTTGTAATTATGAATTGGGGGGATATTTGCTGTTGAGAAATTGTAGGTCTTTTAGAATTTGTAAAATTATGAAAGGGTTGTTGTGTCTGTTGTTCACCCTTTGAGATTTCCTTGGGTAGGGCACGTATTTGGGATTCAGTATTGGATATTCGTAGGGATGTGTTACCTCTTGATATGTGGTAGTTATTTGTTATCAGTTTTAGTGTACTACCTACCCTTGGGAATGGAAAAATCATTATCTTGTCTTCTCCAAAGGTAATCGATTCCATACTGGTGTGCATGTGGGGCTAGAGTTCATAAAGGTTAACAAGATAACCTAAGATGGGGGCCAAGACCTAGGAAGATCTCCTTAGGATACTAATGCAACATTTGTGATGACACTCCTCCTATGACAACAGTCGAATATATTGTACAGTGGTTGTACTTGATTTTAGGATTCTAGAAGCAATGTGACCCTTTATTTTACATTTACTAGTAATGTGTAGTTTTGTACCTTGCCTGTGTCTAGAGGTATTAGGTTAGCCTTGGTTACCTGTTACTATCTCCTAGCACGAAGGTTGGTCCTTCGGGTACGACATGGCTGGGTGGCATGCACGTTACACTGTTGGGTTTTCTCTTCATGTTCATGATGGTGGGATCTTGTAGTTTGAGGAGCTCATGTGTTTCTATTGATTTGTACTTCTCTTATATTCATTGTAATAGTGGACACTATATATTGTACTCCTTATTTTTAATCAAGGAGGATTCCTTGTGTTGTAAATTTAAAATTATGTATGATCTATTCATCATTGGATTAAATGGTATATATTGTTTATATGGTGTTGTATTTGTGAAAATATGTTCATTACCTTTATTTTTGTTAGATTTATTATGAAATGGTGAATGCTTTGTTGTACAATGCTATCATGAGTTAATTCCATATACTATATTTTAGAATAATTTTGTAATTTTTGAAATTCACATGTAAGTGCATTGTGTGGCCTAGAGGATGTATGTGTTAGAGTAGTTTAATTCACTTGTCATTGTTACTCTTTTTAAGGAAAAAAAAATTAGTTGTGCTTCTGCAGTGTTGCATCATCCTCTAGGTTGCGAGACGAGGTTTTACACTTGGTATTAGAGCCCAAGTTGAAACACTCGGTACTTTGGTTTCACATGAGCCCATGCTAGGCTGTCCTTGTTGTTTGTACTCTTATGCATGTATTCCTTTATTTTCTTTGACTATACTGAGTGGTTTATGTTTATATGTTAGTATGTATTTATGACATGGAGTTGTGTGGAGGTTTAACCACTCTCTTGTAAAAGATAAATGTTTTTCTATTATGAATAGTGAAATATGGATTTATGTTGGGTGTATTGCAAGAAAAGTTACTGATGAGTTATGGATATATGTGATGATATGAATCACATGGTTTATGGAAGTAAATATACTTATGGAATTATGTATGTAATTGTTTTCCCCCTTGTAAATGTGAGAAACTAGTGATTGTACATTGGTTGAGTGTTGTGAATACCTTGTACTTGTTTTGTGTGCCATGCGATGGTGATAAGTACTATGTACCCATCCATGAGGAATATGTTGTATTTTGGTGTGGGATTAGCCATACCATTTTGTGTACATTTGAATGTTTGTTACCTGATTGAGGGCCAACCCATGCATGGTTGAAATTTATATATGTAAGACTAGCCAAAATATAGTTTCATAGATTTTTTCCTTTTGGTTCTCTAGCCCCTCAATCTATGATGGGATAGTAGTAGCCACTAGGTTCCTTGGGTGGAGTGTGCAGTGTCTGCATACTGCGACATAGAGCGATCTTAGCTCAACCTATCTTGAGGAAACGCACCCACTACTTTCCCTTATGATGGATCAAGGTACTTGATACATATGTGTTAGCCTAATCACCACAGTTTTGAGTACTACAACATTGGTTTGTTAGTATATGACTAGTTGTTTGTAGAGATGTTGAGCTGGCATTGCTTAGCCGCCTGTAGGGGCGTTGATTTGGTATTAGTGAGTCAATCTCATCCATATGAGAAGTCAAGCTCGAGTAGCCCCATATTGATATACTCGTATATGCATTGTATATACTATATTTGCACATGTTCCCACATGATGCAATGGATATGATGTCATTTCCCACTGATGTTCCGATACAGTGCTGGTGATGATGTCGTGTGAGCTAGGCTTGAGGACACGATGCCACATGCATAGACACATGAAGGTGCACTATGAGATTGTGTTATGATAGCCTATTTGTGTGATGAGCATTATGGGGCCTCACACACTTATAGAGGGATATCCATGGTTGTTTTGATAATACTTGGGTTAGTTAGCATATGGGTATGTCCTAGCCATGTATACCTCTGGCTACGGTGAGTACCTGTGTGTGCCTTATCGATGAGGTATCACTATGCAAGATGTGATTTACGCGTGTCTACTTCTGCGGAGCCATAGACAGATTTCCATGCAACATACGACCAGTGTGTGCCTTCTTCAGCTGGTGTATGACCATGTCATGTGATGACGTGAGATAGAGTGTAGCCGAGGAGTACACTCTGTGACATGTGGATGGCGTGTTCACTCCACATCACATGTGGGCTACTGTTATAGCTAGACATTGTTCCCTCCTTCCTCGTTTGGTGGCTAGTATCTAGTCACATAGTGTTGTATAGTGTAATTTAGAATATTGTGTACTTTCTTTATGGTTATTGATGATTTTTTGTTGATTGTAAAGGTTGACACCTTATTTATATTTGATTGTAATGGTTTAGCCACACTTTGTGATTTTATTTGTGTTTAGCCCTTGTGGATACATTTGATTTAATGTTGAAATTGTGCACATTTCTTCCCTTATTGTTGCAATTGAATTTTCATTTTATCTTTCTTTATGACTTTGGTGGCTAAACTAGTTTATCCTTATTATTTTTGATGTTGGTCATGTGTCGTATTGTGATTTCTTTCCAAGTACATAAGAGGCAGACTTAGTGAGTGTATACGAGGAGGAAAACATAGGGAATCTTGAGGATGGGGGTATGTGAGGCTATTACACGACTAAGACCCACTATCCACCTATGTGTGATGACTATCTCTTGGAGGCTAACCACCTTATACAACAAGAGATAGGTCATTGCAGTCTTGTTTGGATGGTCTCACCATGTGTGTGTGGCCTAACACCATCAAGCTACTGAGTGTGAGGTATAGATCATGTGAGATGGATATTGGTTTTTGTCTCATGCATTATTTATCATGGATTAATATGATACTTTTTGGTGTACAGATGAACCCTTGTGTAGCCTTCTGATGTGATGTTTAGTGTGGTAAAATGAATGAATTGGAATGTCTTGTTTGTCGATGATGGTTAATGGATAAAAATGTGTGTTTGTGGGTGTATTTATGTTATGTTTATGGAAATGTTGCATTCTACTATATTGATTGCTTCACAGTGTACTAGAAGAGGAGTTGTAAGTGAAGGGAAAGGAAAAAAAGAAATGGTAATGCATTTGGAATTGAATACTTTTAAATGTTTCTAAAAATATGAGATGGTGTGTATTTTTTAATATCAAGTAATCATATGATGTGTTTTTCTTGTATGATATTTTGAAGATGTTTGTATTAGGAATGAAAAATTGAATTAATTGGAGTACCTGCTATAGTTGTTAGTGTTGAAATCAAGTATCTTACTATAAGAAATGTATGGATTTTTCAAATAAAGGTGGTTAGAAAGATATTATTTTCAAAAGTGTAGCTAGATTGTAATGCCCCACCGTGCAAACCCCAAAGGAACTAATATAGACACAATATTTTTTTTTTAAAAGAACATAATAATTATACTTAAGTGTTCCAACATAACAATGATCTAAGTTACACAACTAAATCCCTTGGAGTACAGAGGGTGACATTACTATTCTAACCCATAACCAAGACAATAGATTAAACAATAATTAAACAGTTATATAAATCCATTCATTCTCATATCATCATTTAAAATATCCATTAATGATAACCATATTAATAACATATGTACATGTGAGAGTAAATGAAATTATAAAGATATAAAGTGTTACATATTTTGACAGATATAACTCAACATAACCAACTATAACAAGTGATAGTTCTTGAGTAAATACATGGCCTGGATATACATTACATCCATAAGATAGTACAATACAACTGTCTAAAAATATATCTCAATAACCAAATATACAAATTACATCAAGGTCATCCCAACACACGTGGGAGACGATACATCAATAAATACATCACATCTGAGGTATAAACATCCATCTGGAACATAAGAACACTAGATCAACAACATCTACCAAAATCCTGCATTAAAAGATACAACTGAATCCAAAGGGAACCCAACGGGGTGTGAAGCACATTCCACCCAACCACCCCCATGCTGGGAGTAGACAAGGAAGGATCCCCGACCAAGCACGTCTAATAGTAACACAATACTAACTCTAGACATACAACTTAACATCAAAGACCACATAGAAAACTAAATAAAGATAAATCCAAAAGGCACAACAACAAACCACTTCTGAACATAACAACAAGTCACAATCACAACATCAATGAAACTCGAGACATAATATCAAAGACTACTTCCAACAATAACCAAAGACAAATCAATAAATCACTTCCAAAGGACTTCAATAAAATAACACAAACAAAATGTTAGAGGAGAGTGTCATCGCATGGCTTAACATGAATTATCCAGACATCCTATCACAAGGTGCCGCCTCCATCTCTACATGGATTCTCCAGACAACCAAGTTAAGGTGTCGCCTCCATCTATGGTTCTCCTGACAGCCTATCTCAAGGCACCGCTCCATAGGGTTACTCATGTGGAATTGTTAACCTTTCATGAAGACAAGGCAACAATCTTGCCAACCACAGCCTTCTCGGTCCCCTTTAGTCTGTGATAGCACTAACAAGCGGATGAGGCATCACAATTATCCTGTTAATGTTTAATCCCCACCCGTGGTTTATTACTTAGGTTATCACTGATTAATCTAACTCTACGTGGGTTACCCTGATAGCCCCTTTGTGCGCCGACCCCCACTAGAGCCACTTTCTCTGGACACTCAAGCACAAAAATATCCAACTCAATAGGATTGTACCACAAGAAATACTGAACCAATCAAATAGTACATCTGTGAGGCATAACCATCTCGCAAAACATATGAAACATAACCACAAACGGTACAATCCAAAAGCAAACTAAATCATAACCAGGGTCATAACATAGACCAAGCATCAAGAACATGAGATCACCATTACACATCAGTAAACCTCACCTCTGGAAATTACTAAACCTTCACTTAAATTCTTATAACATGATACATTGACTCTAGGGTTTCCCCACATGACAAAACCCAAAAAGAAGAAAATCAACATTAAGTAAATGAATGACCTCGAGAATAACCCATACATTCACAATGCCACAAAACCATTTCAAAACACAATAAATTTGTCAACCATTAATCAATTTCTCGAGAATGTTTAGTTGATTAAAACATTATTTATCTCTAATTTTCACGATCACACTAAAATAATACTAATTTACACAATTTTTCCAACCTTGCTATATGAAATTATATAATTTACTCATGTCCCCAACATATAAAATTGTCACCAAACAAATATATATAAATAAATGTATATCTATATATATATATATACACATATATACACTTTTTATGTGTATATACATATATACCTATATATATACAAAATATTTATATAAAAACATTCATATATTTTAAAACTATTATAAAATATCTATATATATATAATCTACACATATACTAAATTTAAATTAAATTAAATTAAACTTATATTAAATCTAATAAAATTTATAAACTTAAATTCATACGAAATGTAAAAGAGAGTAAAATAAAACAAAAATTTTAAAAAGCAAACAAGGGACGACACCATTGAGGAGGCTGCGAACCTCCCATCAGGGAGGCTGCGGCCTCCCTAATGGCCACACATAGCAGCCAAGGGCTGCCATGCCAGCGGCCACTTGGGCTGCTGGGTATGGCAGTCCTTGACTGCCGTAACCCTTAACACTACGCAGGGGGGGTACAGGGTACGGCATGGCCGACCCCTCCCCAATGAAACTTTTTTTTATTAATATATATATAAGTTTTAGGAATCGACTTTTAGATAAAAAAATTTCATAACATATTTATTTTATTATATTTTTTAATAATTTTGTTTTCAGACAAAAAATAAATAAATGATGGATTTTGAAAATCAAATTTATTTTGATTAAGTATATCATTATGTATACAAACTCAAAAACTAAACAAATATATGTTTATTTATGAAGTTCTGTATAAAAAGAGCAATATATATATATATATCAAAGATTCAAAACAAATAATATAAACAAATAGATTTTTCAAAAGATCTAGTATAAATCTGACATGTAAACTCAACTCTCTATTGAAGATGATTTTTATTTCAACAATAAATTTCACTATTAACTATATTGAAGAATTTCAAACAGATTTACTAATGTTTTCAACAGAAAGTTCAAGGGTTTCATACGAATAAATTTTCAAATCACAGAACTTCATTCAATCAATTTTTGAAAACATAGCAACTAGATTTGTTTATAGAACAATAAAATATTAATAACTTAAAAGGAGAAAACCTAGAGTCCTTCGTCTGAAGAAGAATCCCTTATGTAGCCTCCTCTTGATTTCCTCTTGCAGCTCTCTTTTTGAATCTATCTTTTCTTCAAACAATTATCTTACCCAGAAGCACAAAACAAAACTATTTTCTTTTCTTTTCTTTTCATTTATAGATCCCCAAAAACAATAGAGAAATCTTCTGTCTATGAATAATTCCCCCCCAATAGTCATAAAAAAAAAATCAATAAAGTTTTTTTTTTCACTTTCTTTTCACAAAAATCCTCTTTTCTTATTGGTCCCTTTTTCAGCTTTTAAAAGCACAACTTATCTATAATTTTAATTAGAATAATTTATTTTTCTTAAGATATTATCTACACAAGATTTTCTAATTTAATATTAATAAAAAAAATAATATTTAATTATCTTCAACAATGTTCATTTAATTTAATTTCTTAAATTTTAATTAATTAAATACTTTTTAATATACAATATATTTAAATTTAACTTTTTACTAACTCACAATTAAATCAAGTAACAATTCAACATTAATTAATTATTTTATAAAATAAGATTAATTAATTATTTTATAAAATAAGATTAATTAATTGAACACTAACCATAAATAAATACTCAACAATCAAAATACATAACAACAAGGACAACACTTCAGTCATGACACAACAACTTACAACAGGACGACAAACTTGGGACAGGGATACTTCCAAATCTACTCCCTTTTTACAACATTTTACCCATTGGGTTAATTTAATGCTCGACCTATCCTACCGAAGCAGGTGGAATCGAGACTAATTCCTGCAATCCTGCATCCAAATATACGTCAAGTAGCACATTTATATATAATCAAAAACATGATATCGTGAGAAGGAATTGCAGTGTAGCAAGGCACTCGTGAATGAGTGATGCTACACTATCCTCGCACCTAAGCTATTCTAATAATTACAATATCAATGATGAAATAACATTCTAAACAAACTGATCACATGATAACATGATTATTTAACTACTGCATCATAACTAATTATTAAACCATTGCATTATAAAATAATATTGAATCCAAATAACATGATCACCATAGAATCATCACATCGACATATAAAACATTAATGAAAAAAAAACTATTTGAATAAACAATAACCCAATCAACACACAGAGTATCATAAATCATACTAATAATGTCACAAGAAGGAAACAACTAAACTACGCATCCGCACACACCAAGTCAGTGAATGAATCACCAACACAAATCAGTATCATGCTAATACACAAGAGAAACCAATAGTAGCAAATAGTATCAGAAATATGGGGGTATTACATAGATAGTGATTTTAATTGTAATGATTTAGAAAGAGGATGTACATTAATTATAGATTAGAGAATTTTTGGGACTAATGTGTTTATTTTTCCATTTTGAGCCTTGTGACTTCCAAGAGTAAGTCAAATTTTTGGGGGGAGAATATAGTGCCCCTCCGTTCTCACTTGGGATGTGTAGGGAGTCTAGCTAAATAAATTGAAGTGGAAGATGGAATAAGAGCTTCTGATGGTACTTTTGTGAGTATGATGCACATTTTTTTGTTATTATTATGATTCAGATATTTATTGAGCAGTTAAGTGATGCAGTGGCATGTTGTGAGGATAGGTGGAAAGGGCGGCATTGTACCATTGAATATATGGGGACATACAAGAATGAGATATGATTGCTAGAGTTCCTTTCCTAGTGCCTCGGCTATTATGAATGTGTACTCTAATTTGTATGTTTGAGTGAACAAGTATAGGACATTGGCTCCACCTGGATTCATAGGTCTAAGTGTGTCCACTACTCAACAGTAATGTTTATTGTGAGATAGTAACTAGTTAACCTTGTCAAACCTTTACCCTAGTAAAGTGTGTTGCCAGTCTGTGTGTTGGTCATGCTCCTTATCTATGTTGGCCTTGGTATTTTATTTATCGTGCAAATTTAATTGTAAGGATTAAATTATATGTTGTGATTAAGTATTTAATTAGTATGAAGATATTGGTATAAATAAATCAATTAATTAATTTAAAGTTATATTATAAAGTAATTTTAACTATTAAATTAATTGAGAAATAAAATAAATAAGTTATTTAATTGTAAATTTGGATTAAATAAATTATTTTTTAAAATTTTTGTAGACACGTGAAATTGACATCACGCATTTGATTAGGTCATATTAATCCATTCAACAAATAAATCAAGTTTATTTATCAATCTCCTAAAGTCATTAGTTTAAATTAAATAAATTAGCTTGATCAGAACATCACCCTTGATTAAATAAATCAATCATTTATTTAATTAAGTTTTAAATCACCTTTCATCCCTTTTTGATTTAAATAAATCAAAATATTCAAGTCAAATGGGTCAAAGCATCTAATTATCATTAAACTAATCTTATCCTGATTAACGTAACCCAACCACCCATCACATCCTCTAGCTTTTCCCACTTGCACCAATATATCATTTTAATTTATTTATAAATTTTGCATTTTCCATCTACATGGCATCTTTGAGGAATATTCCCTCAAATTTGAATTCAAAAACAAGTGGACATTTATATCCAACAAAACATTTATGAGCTCTTACATGGCTCTTACATGTCCCTTGCACAAGTCAAACTCAACATTTATTTCACAAATTTGAATTTGAATCTCCCTCTTTTGAGCATAATGGCCAAAATGTGCTCATCCTCAAGCCTATCACAACTTGACAAATGGCCTCTTTTCATTGGTTTGTTTTTAGTCCCACATCCTCCATGTTTGACATTCTTTTATTCCTTTTGGCCATAAATAGAGGTCTCCTCTATTGTTCAAATCCTCTACAAACCTTCACAATCATTCATGTAAAGTCACTCTCTTCAAGAGAACTGATTTTTCCCACCATCACTCCATCTTCAAGGCATTTCATCATTTAACTTATCTATTAAGGGTTGGGAAATGGCTATTTTCCACAATAGCACCAATCCACTATGAGATAAAGTGTTGATTATGTTTTTATATGCTTGCAATTTAGTGGTCTTTGTTCTACTTAATTTGCATATTTTAGAATAGTTAAGTATTTCATAGGAATCTTATATTAGATTATTTTGAATGGACTAACAACTAACTGTGGTCATTTGTTCAATGTAAGGTTGATTTAAGGTTCACAATTTTAAATGCATATTTGGGAAAAGATCTTAGAAATATCTTGGTTTGTTAAAGAAAAGATATTTGTTATGTTAATTGGAAGTTAGAAGGATTTGTTTTCTTATTATCTTAAAATTGATTTATGAAGAGATTGATTGAAATTGGTGAGAAAAAAGGAAATTTTCATGGGAAAAGAAAGAGGTTTTTGGGAAATAAAATAATTGTTTTGTGGTTTGAAGAAATTGTAGATCATAGAGCTTTCTAATAATTCTAGGAATCTAGTTTGTTATATTCTTAGTTGTGGATTGTTTCTGTTCTCTGGGAAGTGGCAATTCTTTTGGAGGACGCTTTGACAATCTTGGAAAATTGAAGATTATAGAGAAGCTTGATATCAATCCTTAAGACAACAATTCTTATAGAACATGTTCCCCTAATTGTTTTTGTGAATTTTGTTTGGAAAAGGTTATTTAATTATTTTAATGCAAATTGGAAAAGATTAGAAGAGGTTTTCATTATTGTAGAAGCTTTTATTTTTAAAAGATTTCTGTGAAAATTGAATCTCTATAGAAAACAATTTAGACCCTCTATGTAAATTGATTATTTGAAATAGATTTATGCTAAAGAAAATTATAGATAAATCTTAGAGCCTCTTGAAAATGGAATTGAAACTGTAGGAATTTGTAATCCTCTGTGTCAAAATTATTATTCTTCTCTATAGAAAATGATAAATTTCTATGAAAGATTTAGATCTCTATAGGAAATTATTTTTAACACAATAGATAATTCAAAAGAAAATATTTGAGAATTTAGGAAACCTCTATAAATTTGTAAATATTTCTTGTAGAAAATTGTTAAAAAACAATAGAGAGAGAAAGAGAGTTACTAAATTAATCACAATTAAAAATTAATGAACTAAGTATGGCTAATTTTTTTATGTGTTAAAAGACTTGGTGGCGCACGTTCAGTAGAAATTGTAGAGAAACACAGATCTGAAATTGAAAGTTATTAAAGTCACAACAAACTCGTTTTATGTTTAATATTGTTTGAAAAATTTAAATTAATATATATATATATTTATTTATTTAAAAAATATATATTGAAAATATGCATATAATTTTTTAATATTTAAATAATATATTTAAATATAAATATTTATATATATTTTTAAATAGGTGCATGCATATGCACAATTTAGATATATTTTAATATGAAATATTTTATCAAAAAGAAATGATATTTTTATTATGTGTGATTGAGTAAATTGAAGTTAAACAATTAGTTTTTGTTTCTTATTTTTATTGTAAATAAAATTATAATTTAAATGGTTTATTTCATGTAGTGTGATTGTTTGAATTGGATTATGTAATTAGATTATATATATATATATATATATATATATATATATATATATATATATTAAAAAAGGTATTTATTTAGATGGATTTTATTGTTTTAAGTGCATGCAAACATGAATGGTTAACTTTAAATGATTGATTAAATTCTAATTGTGGAATTGAGTTAGTTAGCTTGAGTAGTTGTGAAACTGAAAGTTAAATATTTAGTTCTTATTTCGTTGTTGATTTATTAATTAGAATTAAGTTTAAACGATGTATTTTAATTATGAGATATTGATCTATTGGATGTAAAAAATATAAATGGTAGTGATTTTAATTAGATGAGTTGTTTAATTTAATTACATGTATTTCTGTAATTATGAACGGGGGGTATATTTGTTGTTGAAAAATGTAAGTCTTCCAGAGGTTGTAGAATTATGAAAGGGTTGTTGTGTCCGTTGTTCACCCTTTGAGATTTCCTTGGGTAGAGCACATATTTGGGATTCAGTATTTGACATTCATAGGGATGTGTTACCTCTTGAGATGTGGTAGTTATTTGTTATCAGTTTTAGTGCACTGTCTATCCTTGAGAATGGAAAAATCGTTATCTTGTCTTCTTGAAAGATAATCGATTCCACACTAGTGTGCATGTGGGGCCGAAGTCCGTAAAGGTTACTAGGATAACCCAAGATGGGGGCCGAGACCTAGGAAGAGCTCCTTAGGATAACCAATGCAACATTTGTGATGACACTCCTCTTATGACAATAGTCAATTATATTGTATAGTGGTTGTACTTGATTTTGTGATTTTGGAAGCAATGCAACCCTCTGTTTTGTATTTACTAGTACTGTGTAGTTTTGTACCTTGCTTATGTTTAGAGGTATTAGGTTAGTCTTGGTTACCTGTTACTATTTCCTAGCACGGGGATTGGTCCTACGGGTACCACATGGCTAGGTGGTGTGCACCTTACATTGTTAGGTTTTCTCTTCATGTTTGTGATGGTAGGATCTTCTAGTCCATGGACCTCGTTTGTTTCTATGGATTTGTACTTTTCTTATATTCATTGTAATAGTGAACACTATATATTGTACTCCTTATTTGTAATCAAGGAGGATTCCTTGTGTTGTAATTGTAACATTATGTATGATCTATTCATCATTGGATTAAATGGTATATATTGTTTATATGGTGTTGTATCTGTGAAAATATGTTCATTACCTTTATTTTTGTTAGATTTATTATGAAATGGTGAATGCTTTGTTGTACGATGTTATCATGAGTTAATTCCATATACAATGTTTTAGAATAATTTTGTAAGATTTGAAATTCACATGTAAACGTGTTGCATGGCCTAGAGGATGTATGCGTTAGAGTAGTTTACTTCACTCATAATTGTTACTCTTTTTAAGGAAAAAAAAATTAGTTGTGCTTTCATAGTGTTGCATCATCCTCTAGGTTGCGAGATAGGGTTTTACACTCACTGCCTATACATTTATCTTTCTATCTCTCCATCTCCCCCTCTCTCATTGTCTCCCTCTTTCTATATCTATCTCTTTATCTATATCCCTACCCCTCCCTCTCTCTTCCTTTCTCACCATCACTCCCTCTCTATATCTCTCTACTTCTCTGGACTCTATTTCTCTCCCTCTATCTCCCTCTATCTCTCTCTCTATCTCTCCCTCTATCTCCCTCTATATCTATTTACATATATACCCATCTCTCTCTCTCTAGCTCTCTCTCACTCATACATACACACAATCCTTGTTCCTCCATCCCTATTTATGTCTCTATCTTTATCTCTTTATCTTCCCCCTCTCTATCTCTCTCCCCCTCTCTTTATACATCTCTCTATTACTTATATATCTTTATCACCTTTCTCTCTCACTCTTGCACCCTCTATCTCTATCTCCCTATCTTCCCCCCTCTCTATCTATATCTCATTATATCTACTTCTCTCTCTTATTCACTCCATCTCTTCTACTCTACATTTTTATCTCTCTATCTCCATTTCACTCCCTCTCTTTCTATGCATATCTCTCTACCCCTATCTCCCTATCATTGTCCTTCTCTTTATATCTCCCTCTATCAATATCACTCCATCTATATATATTGAGATATCTTTCCTCCTCCCCCTTTATCTCACTATCTACGTCTCTCTTTTATCTTTTTCTCCATCTCTCTCTTTCTTTATCTCCCTCTCACTCCTTTCTCTATCTCCTTTTATCCATATCTCTCTACCTCTATCTTACTATCACTCTATCTCTCTATATTCCATCTATCTATATCACTCCATCTCTCCCTACCCCTTTATCTATCTCTTTCTCTCTCCCTCTCTCCATCTTTCCTACTCTATATTTATATCTATTTCTCTCTATCTCCCTCTCATTCCTCTCTCTATCCCTTTCTATCTATATCTTTCTCTACCTTTATCTCCCTATATCTCTATCTCTTTCCTTATTTCTATATCTCTTTATCTATCCCTCTCCATCTCTTTATATCACCCCTATCTATATCTCTCCCTCTATCCCTCTCTATCTCTCCTCTATCTCACTATCTACCTCTCTCTTTCTCTATATCTCTATTTCTCTTTCTTCTCCCTCACACTCCTTTCTCTATCTCTTTTTATTCATATCTCTCTACCTCTATCTCCCTATTGCTCTATCTTTCTATATCTCCCTCTATCTATATCACTCCCTCTCTCCCTACCCCCTTATCTTGGTCTCTCATTCTCTCCATCTCTCCTACTTTATATCTTTATCTATCTCTATATCTCCCTCTCATTCCTCTCTCTATCTCTTTCTACCTAGATCTTTCTCTTCCTTTATCTACCTATATCCCTATCTCTTTCCTTATATCTCTATCTCTTTCTCTATCCATCTCCATCTCTTTATATCACCCCTATCTATATCTCTCCCTCTCACTCTCTATATATTGGCCCATCTATCTTTCCCCCACTTATTCTCTCTATCTCTCTCTCCCTTTGTATATACCTCTCTCTATCTCCATACTCCACCTATATCTCTCCCCTCTCCCCTCCTCTCTCTTCCTCTCTCTCTCCCCCCTCTTCCCTCTCTCTCTCTCTCTCCATACTCTACCTATATCTCTCCCTCTCCCCCCTCCCGTCTCTTCCTCCTCTACCTATTTATCTTCCTCCCCACTCTTCTCTCTATCTCCCTTTCTCTCACTCCCTCTATCTATCTCCCCCCTTTCTCTATCTTTCCCAATCTCTCCTTCCCTACCTTCCTACCACCTATCCATCTCTCTACCTCTACCTCTCTCTCTTCCTTTCTCTTCCCATATATTTATATTTGTCTCTCCTCTTCCCATATGTCTCTATCTATCCCTCTTTTTATCCTCCTCTTTCATCTCCCCCTATTTCACTCCCTCTCTCCCTCTCCCTCCTCTCTCTATATTTATCTGTCTCTACTTCTCTCTATTTTTTTGTCTTTATGTCTCTCTCTCTCTCCCTCTCCTCTTCTCCCTATTTTCCTTATATCTCCATCTCTCTATCAATCTATCTCACCATCTATATCTCTCTCTATCTCTTCCTCTCCCTCTTCCTCAATATCTCTCTATCTCTTCCTTTATATCTATCCCTCTCTATCTCCCTCTGTCTTTATCACCCTCTACCTCTCTTTATCTCTCTATCTATTTATCTTCCTCTCTCCTTCCATCTTCATCTCTACCTCTATCATCCCCTCTCCCCCTCTATCTCTAGACATGTTTCTCTCTCTCTCTCTCTATTCATCCATCTCTCTTCTTCTCTCTCTCTTCTTAGGCCTCTATAGCTATATCTCTTTTCCTATCTATCTATATCTCTACATATTTCTAATTCCATCTCTCCCTCTATCTCTATCTCATTATATCTCCATCTCTCTACCCCTATATCTCTCCCTCTCTTTACCTCTCTCTATGTATCACTCCCTATCTCTTATACTTTTATCTCTCCCTTTCTCCCCCTCTCTATATATTTATCTCTTTCATTTGTATATATCCCTCTCCTCTCTCTCTTTATCTATCCCTCTTCTCTCCATATCTCTCTCCATCTTCCTCTATCTCTCTGGATGTCTTTCAATGTCTCTCTATTGCAAACATAACATGAGCCTATTGGTAATGGAGCTTGATTATCTTACTAATTCAAAAGTTTCATTTCAATCGTATTTAGTTCCATGTAAGTGGATGCATAGTTTATTTGAAGCTATCATTTCTCATTTAATGTCTTTGTTGCACAAAAAACATCAATTGCTAAATGACCTACCAATTGCCTTCATGTACTACATAAATATATGCAAAATATAGACCAATTTTTTTGCTAATTTGATGTACCCATTACACACCAAAATGCAATTGCTTTAATTAAAATTCATAAGACTACTAGCTGCAATAAATTTTAAAGCTTAAATTTTTAAAATAAGTCATAAAACAACCCACATTAAAATACATCTAAAAATTCTCTCGAGCAACACTTACTAGGATTGACTCACTAGGGGAGAAGAGCCAGTAGCTACCATCCATTGAATAACCGCCACCTCCATGCTCACTCCACCCCCCAATTTTTTTTTAACTTTGATCCACTAAAAAACTTTTTATTAACAAATAGAATATTACAACAATACCAATAGAAAATTACAACAACACCAATAGCTGCTCATAACAGAATGAGTCACTCACCAATCAAAGTACATAGCTAAACATGCCTATGCATTTATAAAAGAAGTCCACTTGCACATAAAAAGGCCCATTTACAATTTCATTTAAATCATTTACTTTTTACAATTACCCCCACTTGCAAATGTTTGTCCCTCACTACATTTTATATTTACAAGTATACATGCACAACTACTGGTGCTTTAGATGACATAATCACAATCTCCTTTGCACAGTCTTTCACACACTCCCTGGAAGCTATATGTATTTATTTCATTTCCTGTAGGTACCTGCACAATTAAATATAGGTGTAAGGCTCCCCAATTAAACATCAAATCCAAATGTAATGCAAAATTTAGTCATATCATCTTTAAAAACCTACGTAACTTGCAGCTTCAAATTCAAATGCTCAAACAAATTCAAATTTCAAACACAACAACCAAATTGAATGCATTCAATTGTCAGATTCGAATTCCTAAATAAGAGGGGGAAAGTAGCCAGCAGCATTCACAATTGCATGTTACTCCCAGCAAAGTTGAAAGCAACGACAAAGATTTTCTGCACATTCCTCTGCACATTCCTCTGATATCCAAAGTCTCAGGTATGTACTTATAGTTATTTTCATTTATGCAGTGTCTTCTTACTTTATACATTCTACCATTTGTTAAAAAATTTCTACTTTCCATTGCACATACAGTAGGCTAGCATACATATATTTGTCATTTTACATTACGTGTCTCTTGTTCATTCAGCAAATCGATGTATATGTGTGTTTCCTTTGCCTATCCATTGAAAATGCAAACTATGGTACCTATATTTATATTTGTGTGTTTTTGCTCATTTGTCATTTACTTCAGTGTTTATATCAGGGTTTATAGTTGTTATTTATTTTTTCTTATATGTGTACCTATTTATATTTGTTTATTTTTGGTCATTTGTCAGGGTTGGTCATTTATCAGGGTTTAATATGTATATGTGTGTGTATATATATATATACATAGACAAACACACATATATACGTCTATTACTCTGTTTAAATATGTTTCATTTGGCTGTCCAATACAATAGCGTAGCATTTGTTTATATTTTTCTACTTCCCATTGCACATACAGCAGGCTACCATACATATATTTGTCATTTTACATTATGTGTCTCTTGTTCATTCAACAAATCGATGTATATGTCTATCCTTTGCCTATCCTTTTAAAATGCAAACAATGGTACTGGTTAATCATTTTCTTCTGCATCTTTCACGACCCATGAAGGATTTATTCGATGATTGAAAAATTATTACTGCTTGTTTATGAAATAAATCATTCCTCTTACACTCCTTTTCCCACATTGAAGTTATGTATGTATGTATGTATGTATGTATGTATGTATGTATGTATGCAGCTTCATACATACATACATATATATATGTATATATGTATGTATGTATGTAGATACATACATATATACATATGTATGTATGTATGTATCTGCATACATACATACATACATACCCTAAAAAAAAGTGAATTTGGTTTTCTTTTGTGCTTAAATTATTAAATACGACCTGGTAAAGTCGATTGTCTCATGATTTTGTCTCCAGAAATGATCAGGAATTTCGTGGGTTTGAACACATGTCTATAAAAAACCCAGGTCACTTTGGGCATAAATCGACAAACCCATTAAAAATAAATATGTTTTTGTCAAAACCCTTGCATGGTTTTTTCCAAATTCGTGTGCTTAATGAATTAATCTCATGAAACCCTTGCCTGGAATATTCTGCATCTATCTCAAAATGCACTTCTGTATTCCTACCAGTGAGGAATTATTATTATGAAACCCTTGGTTAATTTCTTCTGCTCTTTTTTCAAAACCCAAGTCTATACAATGTGCTTTGAACATTGATATATATACATACATATATCTATGTATATATAGATATATATATGTATATGTACAGATATATGCATACATGTAACTATGTAATTATATGTATCCACAGATACATGTATACATATATTTATACAAATACATATAAATACATCTATATCTACATATATATGTAAACCCAAATTAAATGATGCAAAAGAATGGGATACCCAACAAAAAAAACATTAGTCATATGCTTTAATCGGACCCTAATTGGGGTGTAATGTGTTTGGTGTCTGGTGCTTTAGTAAGGAGATTAATATGTAGGAGTGATTTTTAATGGGCACCAAAATGATTTTATAAGGTGCTAACCTGAATTAGACCCATTGACTTTTGAGCAGATTTGAATGATAAAATAGATCTGTTTTATATTTTGCAAAGTTTATACCTGTGTTTTGTATTTATATCTGTGTTTTGCAATGTTTATACATTGTTTTTCTGACACTTGATCACTTACAATGTACAAGATCATTGACAATCATGGCACCAAGGCACAAGAGGAAAAGATCGGGTGTGAGGCGCTTGAATAGAGTACCTCGTGTAGTGACATTCAATGTTCCAGATGTTGATGAAGAGCCAGCAGTGAACATGGACGAGGAAGTTATTTCTGAAAATGCAGAACAGACCAATGAAAATGATGGTTTTGAACCTGCTTGTTCATAATACTGACGTAGAAATGGAACCGCCATCTGCTGACCAAGTGACAACCCCAGATCATAGCATGAAAAGTTGGTCTATGGATGACATGGAAAAAGCCATTGCAGATGTTGAAGACCATCGAATGACAATCAGAGGTTCAGCGATCAAATGGGGAATCTCACCTAGCAGTTTGCGGTCATGGCTCAATGGTGTGACATCCACAAAAAAGAGGGGGCCACCAACAATCCTGACTGACAAGAAGAAGCTGAAATTGTGCAATGGTGTAAAGATATGGCTAATATTGGCCATGGCCTTCAAGTGTCATAGCTTAAGTCAATGGTGGCCCACATGGTTGGAGTGAGGCCTAACCCATTCACAAATGGGATACCAGGGAGGTCATGGTGGGTTGGATTTCGTCAAAGGCATCTTGATCTGACAATTCGAACACCCGAAGGAGTGGACACAGATCGAGCTATAATGCTGCGGCCCGAAATAGTTTCTTCATTCTATGATAACTTGGAGGAGTTGTACAAACAAACTTAATTATGGGCCCAACAACATATGGAACTGCGATGAAATAGGTGTGCAAGCTGGCAGAAATTGTGCAATGAGAGTTATTGCAAAAATAGGGATGAAATGTGTTCCACAATTAATTGCTAAAAGTAGAGAATGGATCAATGTTCTAGCTTGTGTTAGTGCAGCAGGTCAAGCTATACCTGGTTACTATTTGTTCAAGTCCAAAAGGAACATTAAAAACTATATTGTTAACTGTGAGCCAAGGGCATGCATGGCAATCCAAGAGCATGCTTGGATGACCAAAGAATTATTTGTGGCATGGTTAAAACACTTCGCAAAAAATGTCCTAGGAGGTGTGTCACCAACCAACAGAAAGCTTCTAATCTTTGATGGTCATGGCAGCCATGTGGCATTCAAAACAGTTGAAGAAGCAAAGACTATGGGAATAGATTTGCTGACACTTCCAGCACATTGCAGTCACAAATTATAGCCTCTTGATGTTAGTGTGTTCTCACCATTTAAGAACTACTTCAAACAGCAAAGGACTATATGGCTCTCTACAAATCCTCAACTTGACATTGGAAGGGAAGAGTTGGCAACACGTGCCAGCAAAGCTTTTGCACAAGCTTTGACTCCTAATAACATTGCAAGTGGTTTTAAAAAAATAGGAATTTGGCCATTAGATCGACATGCACTTGACTTGGATATGGGGCCAAGCCAAGCTTTTGTAGTTGAAGAGGAAGGAACGACATTGGGAGCAGAAACTAAGGGTGATACAGCTGATGAAGAGGCACAGTTCATGGCAGCTGAGACTTGTTTGAGGATAGCAGGTTGGAATGAGGGACAGATTGGATAGTTTGTGGATACCTTTCTGCAAACATTCCCCCAAATCCAGAAAACATTGAGGCAACAGAAATTCAACAAGAACCAGCAGTTCGATCATGTAATCAGGAAGCTGAAAATGAAGAGAGTCTGAATCTGCCATCTGAATTTCAAGATGCAACTTTGAACCTAGGGGTGCATCTCAATTTCACTCAAGTGGATGAAGGGTTGTCCATGCGATCACCACTGAATGTTGATCCTGAAGATGCCATCCATTACTTCACAACTGGGAGAAATTGGGAGGCTGAAAATGATGAAGAGGATGGACTCGATGGTAATGACTCAAGTGATGAAGATGTTGACTATGAGCCATGCACACAAGTCAATGATCAGCAACCAGTAGGTAGCAAAAGCACTTTTTGCAACTCCCAATGCAATGAGTGCACCAATCATCTAACAGAGGTCGCAATGGGGTCCTATGCCTTAGGAGGCAGTCTCAAATTTTGACATCGGATGATTTCTTCAATTTGCTGAATGAGCAAGAGGCACAGAAGCAAAGAAACCAAGAATTGCAGCAAAGGAAAAGGGAGCAAATGGCTGAAAGGAAGGCAGAAAGAGAAGCAATCCTCACATAGAGGGAGGAAAATAGATTGGAGCGTGCTACAAAAAAACAAAAAATTGCAGAGGAGAAATTGAGGTAGCAACATGAAAAGGAGCTTCAAAGGGAGAAAGCAAAGATTGCTAGACAGTTGAAGGAAAACCAAAAGCAGGTAGAAAGAGCAGAAAGAAATAGAAGTAAGAGTACTCCTACAACTCCTCTTCCAAGTCAACATCCAATTTTAAGGGACATGATTAACATTTTGTCTCCAGCCTTTGCAGCTCTTAGCAGCCTACAAAATGGGTCTTCTGAAGGCTACTCTCCACAGTTACAGCTAACTCCAGAGGCAAATCATGCATTGCTTGCTTGTATAGCAAGTGCCATACAAAACAATCCATAGTCCTCAACATCTTCTCCAGTTGATGCGGAGTCAGTTGACCCCCAAGGACACACCACTTCATAATCAGATCTGTGGATGTCTAATTAGGATTTGTTGTTGTCAATTTTTTGACCTCAAAGTGTGCTAGAGTGTTTTCTGTAAAACTGAATGCTAGTCTATTGTATTGGACAATCAAAGAATACTAGTTTGTTGTATTGGATAGCATTTCAATACTAGTGTCTAATTTTGTAGAACTAAATGGTAATGTGTTCTCAACTTATCTAATTCAATGTGTTCCAATGTGTTTTTTTATATATGAAGACTCCTTGTCTTCTTTCCAAGTTAATGATCTATGCTTTTGTGATTCAAAATCAATTTTGTGTTTGTTGTATTCATCTATCATTGATGTGATTTAAAAATATGTCTCACTAGTCTATTCAAGTTCTATGTTTTCTAAATAATGCATTTGGTAAAGGTTGAAAACATTATAATTCAAACTTTGTATTTTTCCTAACATTAGACTTTTTGAAAATTCAAACTTAATAATTCAATAAGTTTCTATGTATTTTCTCACATCAATTTATTTTGAAAATTCTAACTTCACATATGTGTTTGTTTGTTGCATAGATATATATATAATATAACTATACATCTATATGTAAGTTTACAATGAATAAGTAAATCCCACCATAAATCAAATCCCATTGTTTAGGTTCATGAATGAACATCATCAGAAAAAAGAACATCATAAATGAACACAATGTCTAGCAGGTCACAGCCAAGGTAAACTCTTGAAAGACTTGACCTGAAATGTCATCATGGAAATTGACTTGCTCTTTACAACCTCCCTAGTTGTGTATACATGCATATATATATATATATATATATATATGTATGTATGTACGTATATACATACATACATACATACATACATACATACATATGTATACACAACTAAGTATATGCATACATATAACTATACATCTATATGCAACATATCCATAAATTAATCTATTTGAAATTATAAATTTTTGAACACATACACTTGGAAATTAATTTAATTGTAAATTGTAAATGTAAGTTTACAATGAATAATAAAAATGAACATTATAAATGAACACAATGTCTATCGGGTCACAGCCAAAGTAAAGTCTTGAAAGACTTTACCTGATATGTAATCTTACAAATTGACATGGTCTTCACAACCTCCTAGCCATTTGACATGCCTGCCACAACAAACAAATATAATACAACAAACAAACATGGACAATAGTTATTGAAATAAATAAAAAGATATACTAGTTAGTAAAAAATATAGAACAATAATTGAAACTTAGAACAATTTGAACAAAAAATCCTTAATTATTTGGTGTGTTGATAAACACAATTACCAAACTGCCCACCATGAACATCATTACACCACCTCTCCTTGTTCTCCCATGCCTGCAAGAAAAGATTTACAACCACGGGTAGTCACAACCGAGGCTAGTAACATACAAACATCATATGACCTTTGAAATAATGCATGTACAACAACACATAATTAATCAAGTTCAATTGCAAATATAGTAGTAGAGGAGAAAAATTGTGAATGCCACTGGCTGCTATCCCTCTTATTTAGAAATTTGAATCTGACAATTGAATGCATTCAATTTGATTGTTGTATTTCAAATATGAATTTGTTATAGCATTTCAATTTGTAGCTGCCAGTTATGTAGGTTTTTAGAGATGATATGACTGAATTCTACACTATATTTGGATTGGATGTTCATTTGGGAAGCCTTATATATCTGTGATTTTTTGCAGGTTTGCATGCATGCATAGAGTCATACAAACATACACATACATGCAAAAATTCATAGAAACATAAGTATACATGCATGTATTCATATAAACATATACATACATATAAATTGCAGAAAATCAGTAATATACATTGCAAAGCAGAAAAAACACCTAAATGTGTCACTTTTAACATCTAATTAAAACTCTTTTATCATTCAAATCTGCTCAAAAGTGAATGGGTCTAATTCACGTTAGCACCTTATAGAATCATTTTGGCGCCCATTAAAAATCACTCCTACATATTAATCTCCTTACTAAAGCACTGGACACCAAACACATTACACCCCAATTAATCTTCATTTGGGGTCCGATTGATGCATATGACTAATGTTTTTTTGTGGGTATCCCATCCTATTCATTCGCTTTACCACACGTTGTCTTTGTAGCTGCACATACATACATACATACATACATACATACATACACATATATATATGTATCTATATATGTATGTATTACATACATACATACATACATATATATATGCATGTATGTATGTATGTATGTGCAGCTAGAAGACAACATACATACATATATGTGTATGTATATATATGTGTATGTATGTATGTATGTATGTGTATGTATGTATGTATGTATCTATTCATTCGCTTTACCACACGTTGTCTTTGTAGCTGCACATACATACATACATACATACATACACATATATATATGTATCTATATATGTATGTATGTGCATACATACATACATACATACATACATGTATATATGCACATACATACATACACACATACATACATACATGTATATCTGTATGTATGTATGCACATACATACACACATACATGTATGTATGTATGTATGCATGTACATACATACATATATACATATAAATATATGTATGTATGTATGTGCATACACACATAGATACATGCATACATATATACAACACATGGCGAAAAAGGAGTGTAAGAGGAATGATTTATTTTATAAACAAGTAGTAATAATTTTGACATCATCGAATAAACCCTTAATGGGTCATGAAAGATGCAGAAGAAAATGAATAACCAGTACCATTGTTTGCATTTTGAAAGGATAGGCAAAGGATGCACACATATACATCAATTTGTTGAATGAACAAGAGACACAGAATGTAAAATGACAAATATATGTATGGTAGCCTATTGTATGTGCAATGAAAAGTACAAAAATATAAACAAATGATAGAATGTATAAAGTAAGAAGACACTGCATAAATGAAAATAACTATAAGTACCTACCTGATACTTGGGATATTAGAGGAATGTGCAAAGGATGCTTGTCGTTGCTTTCAATACATACATACATATATACATGTATGTATGTATGCATGTGCACCTACATACATATATGTATGTATGTATGTACACATACATACATACATACATACATACATACATTTTTGTAATATGAAAGATGCAGAAGAAAATGATTAACCAGTACCATTGTTTGCATATTCAAAGGAGAAAGATGTTAGATGTTACCTGAGGCCTGCTGTATGTGCAATGGAAAGTATGGTATGTATGTATATACCATACATATATGTATGGTTTGTATGTATGTATACATACAGACCATACATATATACATACATACATGTATGTATATATGTATGTCTGTATGTGTGCATACATACATGTATGTACATATGTATGTCTGTATGTGTATATACAGGTATGTATGTATATATGTATGTGTGTATGTGTACATACATACATGTATGTACATATGTATGTCTGTATGTGTACATACATATATACATGTATTACATGTATGTATGTATGTACACATATGCACATACATATATACACATGTACATACATATGTACATACATGTATGCATGTACACATACACACTTACATATATACATACATACCTGTATATACACATATAGACATACATATATGTATATACACATACAGACATACATATATGTATATATGTATGTATGTATGTGTACATACATACATGTATGTACATATGTATGCCTATATGTATATATGTATGTCTGTATGTGTACATACATACATGTATGTACATATGTATGTCTATATGTGTACATACATACATACATATACATGTACATATATATGTATGGTCTGTATGTATACATACATACAGACCATACACATATATATGTATGGTCTGTATGTATACATACATATAGACCATACATATATGTATGGTATTTATGTGTATGGTATGTATGTGTATATGTATGTCTGTATGTGTACATACATACAGACCATACATATATTTATGTATGTATGTGCACATACATACCATACATATATGTATGTATGTATGTATTGGGTTTTTCAGAAAGGTGCACAAGAAATTAACCAAGGGTTTCATAATAATAATTTGTCACTCGCAGGAATACAGAAGTGCATTTTCAGATAGATGCAGAATATTCCAGGCAAGGGTTTCATGAGATCAATTCCTTAAGCAAACGAATTTGGAAAAAGCCAAGCAAGGGTTTTCACGAATTCGTTTTGAGATAGATGCAGAATATTCCAAACAAGGGTTTCATGAGATTAATTCATTAAGCACACGAATTTGGAAAAAACCATGCAAGGGTTTTGACAAAAACATATTTATTTTTAATGGGTTTGTCAATTTATGCCCAAAGTGGCATGGGTTTTTTATAGACATGTGTTCAAACCCACGAAATTCCTGATCATTTCTGGAGACAAAATCATGAGACAATCGACTTTACCAGGTCGTATTTAATAATTTAAGCACAATAAAACCCGTATTTGGAAAAACAAAGCAAGGGTTTTCACAAACCCACAAAATTCGTTATCATTTCTGCAAACAAAATCATGATACAGTCAACTTTACCACGTTGTGAGCGCGCGGTAACATGAGGACAGGAAATTATTTTACCCCAAAAAAACCCGTGTGTATAACGCTAGTACCATGACATTAGCAAAATAAAACAGCACATGGCAAGATGCATGTAAGATGCATGATTTATTTCATAGACAAGTAGTAATAATTTATCAATCGTCGAACAAACCCTTCATGGGTCTTAACCATTGAATAAACCCTTCACGGGTCATGAAAGACGCAGAAGAAAATGATTAACCAGTACCATTGTTTGCATATTCAAAGGTAAAAGATGTTAGATGTTACCTGGAGCCGTACACACGTGGAGGAGCTGTGGGGAGCCATCGCCATCCGTAGCCTTCTCCATCGCCGGGAACCTTCTAGACAGCGCGCGGTAAAGTGAATGAATAGGATGGGATACCCACAAAAATACATTAGTCATATGCGTCAATCGGACCCCAAATAAAGATTATTTGGGGTGTAATGTGTTTGGTGTCTGGTGCTTTAGTAAGGAGATTAATATGTAAGAGTGATTTGTAATGGGTGCCAAAATGATTGTAGAAGGTGCTAATGTGAATTAGACCCATTCACTTTTGAGCGGATTTGAATGATAAAAGAGTTTTAATTAGATATTAAAAGTGATATATTTAGGTGTTTTTTAAATTTTTTATTGGTGGTTATATTTAGGGGGAACTGGGACGTTAGGTGATGGCAAGTGGGCGGCACCTCTAAAAGGGGTCTTTTTGACATACACGCGCATATCGGATGCTACCGCACTCTACCGAATTGCCCAGAAGCCAAAACCTTAGTTATAAGATCTTAATTCATGTGCAAAAAAAACCCATAAATTTTTTTTCCGATTTGACATACGGTTTGTATTCTATGGTTGCGCGAAATTAGCCCTGGTGGCTACTGGCTCTTCTCCCCTAGGTATTTGTTTTTTTATGCGGTCAAACATTTACGGGCATTCGCCAAACTTCCGCGCAGGAAGAGTTTAAATTTGAACGGCAACTGCTGGAAGTTGACGAAAGGAACGGGCCGACATCTGACATCTAAACGGCCAAAACATAGAATATGCTCTCTGGATCCGATCCAAAAAGATATTCAGAGAAACGAATTCTGATTTTTATGAGTTTTAACGGAGCGCTCTAGTTTTACTATATATTGCAATCAACTCAATAAATATGAAAAAAAATAACACCGAAATGGTAAGGAACGGTCTCCCACCATGTATGATCTTCGCTCTTACCATACAGATTATAATTTACAACTGTGAAGGGATATTCGATCGCAGGGGAGATTCCCTTCCCTTAGGCGCCTCGCTTATTGGAAATCAGACGATAATTTCAAAGAATGGCACGTTTGAATTGGGATTTTTCAGTCCAAATGGAAGCAATAACTGGTATATCGGCATCTGGTATGCCAAAGTACCGGAGAAGATCATCCTTTGGGTGGCTAATAGGGAAAGTCCAGTGAAAAATAGGCCTGGCGTTTTGAAACTGTCAAAAGAAGGTAATTTGGGACTGTTTGATGGTAAGGGCACGTCTCTTTGGTCCGTCAACATATCGAACAAACCCTCGCGGGCTCTGCTATTAGACTCTGGTAATTTTTTAATGCTGAGAGATGACAATAAATCTGAGACAGTTTGGCAGAGTTTTGACTATCCTGTAGATACCTGGTTGCCCGGGATGAAGTTCGGTGGACAGCAAAAGCTAGTCTGTTGGAAAAACTCATTGGATCCCGCTCCTGGGCTTTTGTCTTTTCACTTGGATCCATCTGGGGCTATACAATTCGTGCTAACATGGAATAATTCTGTCCAGTTTTGGGAGAGTCCCAATATTTTCAGTGAAATTCCAGAAATACCCAACGGAGCCAACTACAGTCTCAGCTTTGAGAATACTAGCTCTGGTTTGTTTTTCATTTATAAATCGCTAGATGCGAGCCCCCGGTTTATACAAATTAAGTCTGGAGGAATACAAGTATATGAATCGTTTGATGGCTCTAAATGGAGTATGGTGAGGACTCGCCCGGGAGATCAATGTGCCGTATATGGTTTCTGTGGCGCTTATGGAATCTGCCACTCCGACAACCTTCAGTTCTGCATCTGCGTGGAAGGCTTCACCCCGGCAGACAATCGCGCCTGGGATTCGAAAGACTGGTGGTCAAGTGGCTGTGTTCGGCAGAGCCCTTTAAGCTGCAGTACCAACAAAGGCAGCACTGACGAATTTATCGACCCTGGTGCAACGTTGCCTGATGATTCAGCTTCGTCATACTCTGCACTCACAAAGCAAGATTGCCAGAAAGCATGCCTCCGCAATTGCTCGTGCACTGCGTTTACTTTCAAGTCTCCTTCGGGACCCTGTCAAATCTGGTCCGGAGATTTGCTAAACATGCAAAATTCTTCATCAAATAGCAGATGGACTGTCTCCATTCGAGTAGCTGCCTCTACACTTCCAAAGTTTGATAAGCAGCCCTCAAAACTGAAAATCGCAAGCATTGTGAGTGCTCTTACCGTTGCTTTGAGTATCTTTTCATTTTTAATGTGGCAAATGTATCGGAGAGCTTTGCTACGATCGAAGGAAACGTGTGCGGATTCCCCAGACTCTTTTCTTAGAATGTTTAGTTACAAGGAGTTGAAGATTGCAACAAGGAGTTTCAGGTCTAAGTTGGGGAGCGGGGGATTCGGGTCGGTGTTCAAAGGATCTCTAACAGATGGTACGCTTGTGGCCGTAAAGAAATTGGAAGGTTCAAGACAGGATGATAAGCAATTCAGAGCAGAAATCAGTTCTCTCGGCAACATACAACATGGAAATTTGATCAGGCTTCGAGGGTTTTGTGCAGAAGGATCCAGACGCTTACTGATTTATGATTACATGCCCAATGGCTCACTAAATTCCTTCCTGTTCACTAGTAATTCAAAAAGTAAGCGGAAGGTACTCGACTGGAAGACTCGATTCCAGATCGTTTTAGGCACTGCACGAGGATTAGTTTATCTCCACGACGAGTGAATAGATCGCATCATTCACGGCGATGTAAAGCCCGAGAACATTCTTCTGGATGGTAATTTTTCACCCAAGTTGGCAGATTTTGGGTTGGCAAAGCTTGTGGGTAGAGATTTGAGCCGCGTACTGACCACAACAAGAGGAACGAGAGGGTATTTGGCTCCAGAGTGGATCTCCGGTCTTCCCATCACTCCCAAGGTTGATGTATACAGTTTTGGTATAACGCTCCTGGAAATCATTTCCGGCCGAAGACGTCTGGATTTAAACGTGAAAGATTCAAGTATGTATTACCTTCCCTCGTGGGCTGCAACTCAAATTTACCAGGGGAAGACGATTAATATTGTGGACGAAGGTATTGCAGCGGAGGCAGCTATTGAAGAGGTGAGGAGAGCAGGCGTTGTAGGGTTGTTATGCATTGAAAGGGAGGAGGAGAAGAGGCCAAGCATGGAACAGGTGGTGCGGATGCTGGAGGGGAAGTTGGAGCCTCAATGTCCACAGATGTTGAGCTCTGCAAAAGCAGACCGAAGCGACAGTGATAGCGATAGCTGTTTGTTAGAATAATGTGAATCTTTGTTCACATATTTGATAATATGTGATATTATGAGATTATAGTTGCCTCAAATAATGTTTATTTAATAAAATAAGATATTCATTTAAATAAGTATTGTTATCACAGTGAAAAAATATTCTTCTATTTTTTTTATGTGTACAACTATTAAGATAGCAATATAGAAGTATTGAAGTATTTGATATTAATAGTTTATCCTATCACAAATATAAAAGGTTAGCATAATAAATACCATGTATTTTTTCATTAAATGTAAAGGATTTAAAAAAAAAAAAAGTTCAACTATTAGTTCATTTTTCTTTGATATAGGTTACATTTTAAAAATTATGTGTTGTTTCTATAACAAATAGTTTTTATGTGTTCAACTATTGGTCTATTTGTGTTGAATATAAAAACTAAAGATAACAAATATTTATGATTACCAATAGTATTTGCTCCATTTAGATTACATATAAGTTTTATTTTAAATCAAAAAATTATATTCTACACCCAACAAATGATATTTTTTGTTCAACTAATAAGATGCCATGATTAAGTTTTGGTAGAATTTTTAAAAAGTCAAAATTTGGACACTTCTCATAGATGTGCTGATGTGGCAAGTTGCATGATGAGTCACACCTCCAAACCATAGTTATAGATAGATAAAAGGTCAATCCATATTTCAAAGAAATAAAATGCTACGATATTCAGTCAATTATTACCTCATATTCCCATGCGGCTGCTTAACTCCGTTTTTTGCTTAAATTTAAGCAGGGGTGTTTCCATGCATAAAAAAGGGGGGGTTGGAAATAAGCAGCAACTGCATATTGTTAAAAATCCACGTGGCTCCACAAATTTCTTTGCTTTTTTTTCTCTTTTTCTAATTTTTTTTTAACAAATTATTATTAATATTGTTAATACAAATTTAAGTTGGCTGCTAAAAAATAAGCAGAAAAATTAAGCATTCATGGGGCCATAAGCTTCACAAATAACTCCTAAATAAGTTGAACAGTGGCTGCTAACCAAAATAAACTAAGAAGCCGCATGGGGACATGAGGTTATATGCTGACAAACTTAACCCGCACAACAATTGACCCTTTTTTAGAAGATGGTTGCTGCAATAGAAAGTAATTTCCATATAAATTTTGAATTGTTAGAATTTTTTGATGATCTCCCCTTTCCAAAGCAACGAAGAGATCGTTTCTCATCTTATTTTCTTCTCTGCTATTTGCTTAGTATCGTAGATGGAAAAATAAGACATCACAAGTTCTCCAGAAATCGGGTGGATGTCAGTACTGTAGAAATATCCATGCTTAAATCGGGTGGATGTCAGTACTGTAGAAATATCCATGCTTATCTCTTTCCCCTTCGATGTTGCTTTCAACATGTAATGTCCACAAAGCAAGCTATGATTTTTAAGACAGCCAAGATAACCACAATAGATATTATAATCCTGTAATGAAGTATGCTGTTTGACCGCCAAAAAAAATGGGATGGATGTTAGTTTCGTAGAAATATCCATGCTTATCTCTTTCCCCTTCGATGTTTATCTCTTTCCCCTTCGATGTTGCTTTCAACATTTAATGTCCACAAAGCAAGCTATGAATATTAAGACAACCAAGATCATTGTGGGCCACACCGCAAACGATAGTTTTGGACGCTCAGATCAGCGCATTCGATTACTTCGCACTGCTTAAAAACTACTAAGATAATCTACAAAGACAAAAAACAAATTCTGAAATAGAAATATATTTATTTTTAAAAGTGATAAAAATATAGTATGACAGATGATTATACAGAAAATATATTCACCCTCCGCTGGTTATTATGTAAGTAAAATATTAATTAAAGCCAAATAAACAATCAATATATTTAAAAAAATAGAGTTGCATTATAAAAGTTTAATTATCTTTATTTGGATTGTCTAAGTTAAATACATAAATATAATAAAAATTTTAAATTAAAAGTGTAAATCTTAGAAATTATTTTAAAAATACCAAATCTAATATGTTTAAAACATAGAGTCACGTATAGATTTTTCACTTGCTTAAACAAATTTACATAGTGTATTTATAAAATACAAAACATTTTAAAATTAAATCGATTTATATCTAAAGTTGAATTTATGGGCCTTTGAATGCTCATCGTTGCAGTCAGCGTTGAACGTGCGTGATTTCCTACTCATTTTTTGCATCGATTTGCTCTCCGAATTGCCTAATATCACTCAAATTTCCAACCGACTTAGGTATTGAATGCTCCTTGACAGTTTACACTTGTAAACCATGATACGGTCAAGGAATTGTCTATTCAGCTTTTAAAACGGACTTTTATTAATTAATTAGCCGATAGGTTATTATAGGTGGGAATTCCACCGGCAAAGTTTTATTGTTTGATGCTGGAAAAATTTTCAGACTTCTTGCTGCCCGATTTGGTAAGTACTCTCAGAATTTTTTACAGTTTACCACTGCCGGATTGTCATAGGTACTCCATGTCCTCGTATCCTGTTTCTCATAAATATTGGAGTTGATGGGGGCCATTCGTCACACTTGCCTGTAGAGAAAAGGGATGCTCGTGCCATTAATATGGCATGGTGACCCATATGCTGGGATAGCAATGAGAGTTTGTAGAGGAAGTTTGACACACAACCTCTATAAACGCACATTCTTAGGCAGTCTAATATAATCTTTTACAAGAGGAGGTGGGCAGTAGAGGTGGAGAGGGGAGAAAAGAGAGGGAGGGTGTTGAGAGGAGGCTCTGGTGTCTCCATCTGAGCACTTTAATTCTAGAACTGTAACTATCGTATATGTATTTCCTCAATGTTCTCCATCTTGCTCCTCCTCTCTCATCAAATGTGATGGCGATTTTTTCTTCCCCAGGCTTGTGATGGTAGACCTCAGGGGTGTAATCCACTGCAATCTCTATCAGCCTCATGGTTTCTTAAACCAATGGAGGAGTTTTACATCTGCCATATGCATTGGCTGCAGAATGCATTAAGCATGTTCAATATATTTGGTGCCTCTACATTAAGTTTGTTCGATGGAGGCCTTTGGCTTAAAGTTCGTCTCACCAGAGCTCAGCTTGATAAAATGATGGCCGAAAGCCAAGATAGCTCTGAGACTACAGAGAAAATCCTACAGACGTGCTTAGAGCAGGCTCAAAAGACGGAGATCGAAGAGGAGGAGCCAAAACAAAGCAGCCTTCCATGGAATCTCGCACTAGCGAGCAGTCCTGAAACTTGTCACAAGGCGCAGATAATTTCTTGTATTTTGTTTTCTTTCAGGTAATAATTAAGAATTCTGGTTATAACTATTTTTAGAGAATTTTTCGCATCATTCATCATTTTGATAATACGATCCAGAATAATTTGTTAAATGATCTCTCGCTCAGAAGCATTCTTGATTATTTATGGAATGTGACTATAATATTATCTTTGCAAACTGATATCTTATGTAAAGTTATTTCCTTCATAGATTTAGAGTTACGGTTTGAGAAGGATCTATTTAACTAAATTCACTTTGGACATAATCTCATCTTTTATCTCTTAAAGATTTCAGGTTTTTATAATTTACAAGACTTTGATCCATTCTTTACACTAAAACGCATTGTTTGTTCAATTTACAAGACTTTGACCCATTCTTTACGCTAAAACGTATTGTTTGTTCATGCAATGCAGGGAAACCAGGTAAGTTTTCACCTGGCACAGTAAGTCTTCTGAAAGATAAAGGATTCTATGCAGTGATTGTAAATAGTCAGAGGCTTGAAGGCCATGTATAGGGCATTGTGATGGTGAAAATGTTCTGTGGGTGAGCCATTAATTCTCAACAGTTGGCAGTGAACCACATTTACACTCCTTTCACTACTTGGATGTGTTACTCAATAACCTCTTGAAATCACCTCTAATGTGTCGCTCAGTAACCTCTTGAAATCACCTCTATATTTAACACAATATAATGTCACCTAACTTGACATGATTTCAGCTACATATTGTTGCGGTGGAATCTCTATTCAAGAGGAAAATTTGGATCGTATTTAATCAGGAGATTATAAATCTCCATATTCGCTAGGATTAGTAGTGAGCAAGAGAATGGATGGAAGCAAGAACATATGTGTAGAGGAATGGTGGCATTGCTTGGTAGGTGAGCCATTAATTCTTGATGACTGACAGCGAACCTTATTTACCTTGCCTGCCGTTTCGAAAACTTGTTCAACATTTATTTTATCAACCCTTATATCCAAGCTGTTGTTGCAGGTTATTAAATCATTCACTGAACAAATCTGTTCGCAATTTCATCTTCAAATTTTGAATATCTAGCCATAGCAATAATGGGAGGCTAACGACGTTAGGTCAGTCTAACATTAACAAATAAATAAATAAATAAATAAAATATAGTACCCCATTGTTATGAGGAGGCGAGTTAGGGTGTGCTGATGGACTATTCAATTCAGTACCTGAAATTGACATTAATGCATATCTAGATCCTGCAGTGTTCACCTCCATTGCGATGAGTATTAAATTCAGTCAGATGCAATTGTACCTTTGTTTATTCTTAGACGTTGAAATAGATATCTTCACCCTCCCCATATTCGGTGCAGCAGATTGTGATGAGGTGTTAGTTTCTTTTTTTATTACCTTCCTTTATTTAATAGAAAAATAGAAGATTGAAAATGTAATTTTAAACTGTTTTAAGTAAGTTTATTTGGTATCGGATGAAATTAAGTTATTTTTTTCTAAGGAACATTGAAATTAGTTGCATTGTCAAATAATATAATAATAATATCATAAATATTGTAAATATTATTATTGGCAATTGAAAATAAATAACACTCTTCTTATTATAAAATAATAGCAATGGCAGTATTGTGTAATGACAGTTGAATGGTTATTATATTGGTTAAATGATGATAAGAATTATAACTGTATTGGTTAATTTGGGGTAATAATATTATTGTTAGGCTTAAACATATTTCAAATAATAATAAGAGTAATGTGATAAAAGAACAAAAAATTCCCATTTAGTGCTATAAATAAGGTTATTGTGGTTGATGTAGTAGTAATAAAATTACTATTGTAGTAAGAGTAAATATTATTGTTAGTATTAAGAAGTTATTTTGAGAGTAAATGTTAATATAATTAATCACGGGTAAGTTATTTGATATTATTATTTTTATTTTCATGGAAGTAATTTTAGTAAGGTAAATTGAGATTAAAAATAAAAATAAAATAAGATGGTTGTTAAAAGTGAATCTCTTTCCATCACAATGGTAATGATTAAATGGGTTAAATTGTTGTTTAAGATTAAATGGTTTAAGCTAGGTTAAACATGATGATCATTATAAGCTTATTGATTTAGTTATAATGTTTATATGAGATAATTAATAATATTACAAATGATTAGATTGGTGATTTAAAAGACAATATGATGGTGACGAGTTATATGTTGGGAAGGAAAATGATATCATTTATGTTTAAATTATGGTTAATGATAATAATAATAATAATATTGTAGGGTGGAAATGTGAATATTCAAAGGGGTTTACCTCATGTATAAAAAATACATTAGTAAAATATTGGTATGGAGTAATATTAAACTAATCTCCAAATGATAATAAGGAATTGTTGGATTTGAGCAAAATAATAGTATTATTATAAAGAATTAATAATAATAGTAGTGGTAAAATTTGTAAATTATAAACTACTAAAAGGGTGGTGTAGTAATATATTTAGTAATATTATTTTATAAATAAATAATATTATTATTAATTGATAGAATAATAATAAAATTACTATTATAATTCATGAGTAAATATTATTGTTAAACTAAAAGAATTGTATTAATGTTAAATTGAGCTTTGAGAATAATTGAAAATTATGATGGCCAAATAGTAAGTGTACTATTGGCTCATCGTTTTAATATTTAAGATAGCATCTATAATGTATATGATAAAATAAACTTATCATCATTATTGAATAATGATTCTTGGAGGGATGAGTTAATGCATAAAGTTATATTGTCAATGCATAAAGTTATATTTTCAACTTCAAAGGAAAACTAACTTTTATAATATTTCTAAGTATAATGTGTTAAGCAATTAAGAAGGTACATTTTCTATTCTTGTGGTGAAATAACAAATTGTTTTAGAAATTACATTTTCTTTCTTTGGTGAAACTGGTAAATGAACATTTATCCATTAAGACAAAACTGGTAAAGATCTTTTGTTTATGATTTATACTGATCTATAGTGCGATTGCGTGAAGTCGTCCTCAAAGCCAGAAGATTAGGTAAGGACATATTCAATTATCACTAAGTACTATTATTAGAAAATTATTGGAAAATGACATGTTTTTAAACGTTTCGATGGATTTAGAATAATGTGTACTAATGATGGTCTTTTTAAATTAAAGAAAGCAAAAGTTGAACAACTATCTTGTCTTGATAAGATATTTTAGTCAAATGTATTAGGTATTAGGGCTGTTTTTTTCTCTTGTGTGACCTTTTTGTCTTAGTTATATCCTATAGATTTTATTTTATTTTAGTTTCTTTTGTACGGATTATAGAGTTGTCTGATATGATTTCAAATTATAGTATATTTTGGTCAAATAGTTTAAAATGTTTTGGAACATGGCCCCTTAACTGTTAGAGGAAAATAATATATAAGCAATTTAATCAATACTTATGGTAAATCATAATTCCTAGAGCATATATCTACTTTTTCATAGTTTAGAGATTTGGTAATGAGTCATCATCTTATTACTATGTCCTTTACAATTACACCATAGTCCCTTGGATCATACAAATTTATGATGATTGATGTTTTGGTCTATAGTGGCATCTTTTGTGTTTTTGCAGTTATTGTTTGTAAAGAGCAATAAAATAAAGGTAAATGATAGTTATTGAATCATTTTAGATTGATTGATGTTCTCATGCAAAATAAAGAAACACCTTTTTGAAAACTGTTGGATTCTCAAATCTCTCAATTTAATATTTTGAGCATTTAATTTCATTCCCGTTTAAGTTGATTTAGTTTAGAAAATATAGATGGAGAAAGCATGTGATGATATGCTATTTTATCATACAGTTATATATATATTTTTTAAAAAGAGTCAACTGATCTGATAAAATTTTACTGTGGATATTAAATACTTATAGTCGTCCAAATCAATGGCAGTATGTGGATTTCTCACCTTTATTTATTGTCAAAGAATTTATGGAAACCGAATAGTTTTTTTTTTAAGCACCATCCTATGCCTTTATGTTGTGTTTGTCTATTGACTCGTTAGCATCGATCACTTTTCCTGAGTGATTCTTTCCCACTTTATGTTGTGTTTGTCTATTGACCCATTAGCATCGATCACTTTTCCTGAGTGATTCTTTCCCATTCTATTGGGTATATGATTTCTGATATCTAGAAATTGGTAAGCTAGCTATGGCATGTGCATAAGTTACCACTAATATTAGGTTCATTTTATTGCACCTACATATTTATTTTGGTTTTTTGCATTGCATATAATTAATTGGGGCAGCTGATTACCTATGTTACCTTAGATGCTTAAAACATATAGGTTAAAGCTTGTCTGATGTCTTGTCCGTATCATTTTCATTTTATTAAGTTGAAGTATATCCTGCTATCGGCATAACCATTGCACCTCATTGAGGTTCAAGTGCTAGTAAATATTGTTAAATGTCTGTTTTGAGGGCTGCATAGATATTGCGGTCAACCTTTCACTGAGATAGAAATGATTTTTGTAAGTGGTGAAAAAAAGTACAAACTTTAACCCAAGACAATCATCTATTTTTCAATGTGTTGAATTGCAGCCCACTTTTAAAACAACTTCTTTCTATAAAAACAACTCATTCACTTAAAAAATATAAACATTATCTAATTTTACTAAAAAAATATAAACATTATCTAATTTTACTAAAAAAATATAAACATTATCTAATTTTATCATCTGTTGAATTAATGACATATTTAAAATAGTTGCAATTTATATGACTAATATGTATTTTGATTAAATTGTTAAGGTCCTTTTTTCAGCCTCGAGCCCGCAACAAGGACTCGTTTGGGTTAACCCAACCAACGTGAATCAAACCTTGGACCTATATGGGATGAACCCAAAGCCTTAGCTCAACTATACCGACCGTTCGGGCTGCGGGGCGAACCCCTCTGACAATGAATTATTATTTTATATTTTATTCTTCATTCTAAACATTTATTTACTTATTATCTATCTAATATATGAAAAATAACGTATAACAAATTAAAATATATATACTATATAATATATAAAATCTAATATATAATTTAATATATTTTAATATATTATACAATTAAATTATTTTTAATATATTATATTAGATTATATATTTTATTAATATAGTAAATTAACATGTAATATATTATCTTTAACATCATATTATAATATTATAATATGTATATTATATAACATGTAACATTTATAATTTAAATAAATTAGATAATAAAATTATAATTTTTAATAATTTAATATATTTTCATATGTTATATTATTATACTATTTTTAATATATACTATATTATATTATATATTTTATTAAACAATTTATCTCCATTTTCATTGGATAAAAGATTATGTTACGAAACAAAAGAAACAAAAGGAAGCACAAAAAAATACAATAAGAATAAATGAATGACATGCAGAGGAAATTTTTTTAGAATATTAACATGAACCAACATTTTTTGAGAATTTTTAGATTTACTCATATAAGGGACAACTTCAGCTGGATCTAGTCTAATATTTATGCTCCTAACTGTAAAAAAGCTAGGAAGGTTTTTTGGAAAGAGTTGGCTGCTTTTCGGAATATCTTTCAAAATGACCCCTGGGTTGTCATGGGAGATTTTAATTCCCCTCTCCTTCAGGGTGAATTTTTTTGTGGTTCTCAGATCAATGAAGAAAGTAAAGAGGATCTCCTCGAATTCATCAATAATCAGGTTTTGATTGACCTGGACCTGGAAGGGAGCTCTTATACGTAGTCGAATCGAAGAGTTATGTTCGATCTGATCCAGGTGAGACTTGATAGAACCCTTGTTTCTGATGTCTGTCTCTTAAATTATTGCTGTTCGTTGAAGACCCTCTCAAGGATTGAATCTGACCATTTTCCTATTAGTTTTGTTGTTGACCACTTAAAGATTAAGAGGAATACTCCTTTTCATTTTGAGAAGATGTGGCTTTCCCATCCTCTCCTTTGAGAGGAAATAAGGAAATGGTGGAATATTAATATAAAGGGCACTGCCTTATTTAGAGTCGCCAAAAAATTAAGAGAAGTTAAAATGAATCTCAGAAAGTGGAAAAAAGAGTCTTTTGGCAACATCTTCCAAATCAAATCTAATCTTCAGTTCAGGCTTTCTAAAATCCAAAACAAAATTCAGAGGGAAGGCTACCTGAATGAAACTAAGGAGAAAGAGAACAAGATTCTCACAAAACTTCATGAGATAATTGCTAAAGAAGAGGAATTTTGGAGACAAAGGTCCAGAGCTCTTTGGTTAAAGGCTGGAGATAAAAACACCAAATATTTTCATTTCTCTGCTTCTAAACATAGAGCGGCTAATAAAATATCTGTGATTGTTGTTAATGGCAGAAATTACGAGGATGAAGAGGACATCAGAAGAGATGCTGCCTTTTTCTTTAAGAACCTTTTGTCTAAGAATGAGGGAATTAACTTGGAGGATCAAAATCAATTACTGGATGCTATCCCCAGGGTTGTTAACTCTAGAGACAATGCAATGTTGACTGCTATTCCCACTAGCGAGGAAATTAAAAAAGTTGTTTTCTCTTTTGAAGGAAGCAAAGCGCCCGGTCGTAATGGCTTCCCTTTAATTTTTTTCCATTGGTTCTGGTATATTGTTGGGGAAGATGTTGAGAAGGCAGTGAAAGAGTTATTCCATTCTAGAAACCTTTTGAAAAAGTTAAATGCCACTTTCTTGGTTCTTATCCCTAAAAAACCTGGAGTACAGGATTTTGAAGGGTTCTGACCTATTAGCCTCTGTAACTCCTACAAAATCATTTCGAAGGTTCTTACCTCTAGGTTGCTTCTCATTCTGCCCACTCTTATTGCTCCTCAACAGAATGGTTTTGTGCCTAGAAGACAAATTCTTGATTCCATTGTCCATGCTCATGAGAATATTCACTCCCTCTTAGTTTCCAAATCGAAAGGATTTCTTCTAAAGCTTGACATATCGAAGGCTTATGACAGGGTGGACTGGAATTTTCTGTTTAAAATTTTAAAATCTTTTGGGTTCAATGAAAGGGTTTTGCAGCTGATTGAACAACTCATTACTTCTGCTTCTGTGGCGGTTCTGATTAATAGGACCCCTTCCACCTTTTTCCATTGTTCTAGACGGTTAAGACAGGGATATCCCATTTCTCCTATCCTCTTCATGATTATGGCTGAGAGTTTTGGTAGGAATATGAGTAAACTAGTTGCTTAAAGATCTATTGTGGGGCTCAAAACATCTTCGAGTAATTTGATTTGTTCTCACCAACAGTTCGTGGATGACACTTTGTTGATGGGTAGATCTACTATCTCAGAGGCTAAAGAAATGAAGAAAATTTTAGATACCTATGGAGGAGCTTCTGGTCAGATGATAAATAAGCAAAAAAACTCGTTGTATTTCTTTAACACACCTTTGCACAGACAGAGGAAGATAGATGGAATTCTTGGTTGCAAGATAGAGTCCCTTCCTGCTACTTATCTGGGGTTACCTCTATGCTTAAAATCTTCAGATTCTTTCTGGATCTCTCTAGTTGATAGGTTTGGGAAAAAAAAATTTGGATGGAAAGGAGCACACCTAAGCCAAGCCGAAAAACTCCAGTTTCTTAAAGCCTCCTTGCAGAATCTTCCTATCTATGCTCTTAGTCTTTTCAAAATCCTGACCAAATATGATGAAACCATTGAAAAGATCCAAAAGAGATTCCTTTGGTCGGGGGTCGAAGAAAGAAAAAGAATGCCTCTTGTTGGTTGGGACCTGGTTTGCAGATCTAAAAAGGATGGAGACCTTAGGCTAAGAAAAATTAGACTGCTGAACAAATCGCTCCTAGCTAAATAGATATGGAGACTATTCTTTTCCTCTAGGGAATGGAGTGAAATAATTAAAAGCAAGTATTTGCAGAATAACAATTCCCTTAAGGATCTTATTGAGAATCCTCTTATCCCAAAAGGATCAAGTTGCTGGAACTATAAGATTGATGGGATTAAGGTGGTGGAATTGGGATTGAAATGGCAGGTTCGCAATGGTAACCAGATCAGATTTTGGGATGACTGTTGGCTGCGCAATGAACCTCTGACTCAGGATGGGAATCTCAGTAGATGGGTTGGTTTTTGCAAAAACTCTTCTGACCTCTTTGTCAAAGATTACTGGAGGGATGGTAAGTGGGTCAATCTCCCCTTGATAAACCCTGCTTTGGTTTTTGTTTACTCCTCTTTGAATGCTGTTAGACTTTGCCAGAATCAGGAGGACAGTCTTATCTGGAAGTATGAACCTTCTAGGTGTTTTTCTGTTTCTTCCGCTTTTACCCATCTCTCACATGCTCTTAATCCCCCCTCTGTGGTCACATGCTTGGACTAAGCATCTCTTACCTAAGGTTAACATCTTTTTTTGGTCCTTGCTCCAAAATAAAGTGCTAACTGTTGATAATCTTTGCAATATAGGTTTTCTTCTCCCCAATAGATGCTACCTCTACAAAAGTGAGGCTAAATTGGTTAACCACCTCTTTATCCACTATCCTTTCTCCTCTCTGGTTTGGGATAAGCTTCTAAAATGCTGGAATTTTTCTTGGGTTCCTCCGGAGTCAATTGAAAACTTTTTTGTTCAATGGAAAGTCCCTTCTCTCAACCCCTTTATAAAAGAACTTTGGGCTTTTTCATTCCCCCATGTGGCGTGGGGAATTTGGAAAGAGAGAAAACACAGGATATTTAGGGATAAGGAGTTATCGAAGGAAGTTGTGTTTGAAAGAATTCTTAGGATGATTAAAGAGAACTTCTCTATTGTTCCCTTTAGGGAGGGCAAGGTTGAGGCTGTGGTTTGCTCTCCTTATGACAACCAGATTGCTAGGGAATGGAGAATTAAATGGGATATTTTCAATGCTCCAAATCCGACCAAAAAGTCTAGGGAGGGAGTTTGCTAGAGTTTTCCTATGGATGGCTGGGCCAAAGCCAACTTCGATGGTGCAGCCAAAGGAAATCTGGGGAAGGCTAAGTGTGGTGGAGTCATAAGGGACTCGACAGGTAACTTTATGAGAGTTGTTGCCACCCCTTTGGGGGTCCAAACTAATCACGTCGTGGAAGCAGCGGGTGCTTATTACATAATCAACCTTACAATGGAAATTAAATGTAAAAATTTATGGCTTGAAGGTGATTCAAAAAATATAATAGACAACCTTTGTGGTAGGTCCCAGCCCGCATGGTTGATTAAAAACTGGATTGAAGATGCTAAGTTATTACTTAGTAAGTTTGATAGAATTAAAATCACTCATGCTTATTGCGAGGCGAATGCAGTTGCAGATTTTTTTGCTAACGAGGGAGTTAAGAGTGATAAAATTCTCACGTGGCACAAAAGGATTGACCTCCATTCTGATGTTCAAGCTTTAATGGTGCTTGATGCGGTGAATGGAAAAGTGGCGGCTTCTTGTAATAATGATGAAGGTATGAGTCATGACTTACAAAATAAGTAGACTACATGGGGCTGAGAGTATCCATTAGAGTAATTATTTACCTTGGCACGCTTTGTGGGTCCTGCGAAGCAAAGGAACTATCTGGAACAAGTTCTCCGCTTGCAACAGTATTTGCATCGAGATTTCTAAAATGGGTGGGGAACGAAAGAGAGTCGAACCCACCAGTTTCGAGTCACACACTAAGAACACTAAAGCGTGGAGCAAAATAAGAAGTGGTGGCTTACTTTCGTTCATCGAGAAAATCCACGACCCTCAGGATGAGATTACTGATTTCTTTGAGAAAAGCTGGAACAATGGGGAGGTTTTCCTCTTTGGGAGGAAAGTTCACATTGATGAAGCTTTGATTGTGGAGGTTACTGGTATCCCAATTGAAGAGCACAAATTTTTTAGAGACAGGAAATTCTCTGATGAAGCTATGATAAGGTTCCCTAAGTCTGAAATGGAGAAGCAAAAACTTGTTAAGATGTCGAACAGTTACTATGAAGTGGACACCATAAAAGCTTTATGGAGAAAAGTGCTAAGGGTTATTATGGAGTACATCACTCTTGACGGCCACTTCACTAGAGTTTATGGATACCACTTCGTGCTGCTCAATCACTTCCGGCATAAGGTGCATTTTTTCATCCCTTTATTTTTGCTCTGTTCCCTTAGAAATAGCTTTATAGACCACAGTAGGAGCCCTAAAAGATACCCAATTCTTCACACAGGTCTTTTAAGGCTCATTTATGAGCACTTTCAGAATATGCCTGCCCTCTCAAACCCTCTAGCCCCTTCGGATCCTGTTGAGGATGATACTAAGCCTAGTATATCTGGGACTAAAGTTACTTCTGGCTGTGTTAAGCTCTCCTCGCTTCCCCTGCCCCCCCTCTTGCCTCTGGCCGCTCCCCCTAGCCTTCTGGTGCCAGCTCTATTCCTGCTCCCGACCGCACTAACCTTAATGCTTTATTGGCAGGCTCTAGTTCTCTGGCTAACAAGTTAGTTTCCTATTCTGAAGACTCTCCTATTGTTTCTGCTAAAGTGGCTGAGGTCAGTCTTGAGGGCCCCTACTCCCCTCAGAATGTTCAAAAGGAGAATTGTAGCCCTCCCAGAGGTGCAAAGTTGGTGAATTTTGGTGTCAATTTTGATAGTGACCCCCCTTATGACTTTGTTGGAACTGCCAAGAGATGCTCTGAGGAGCAATTTAATTCTACCAATTGGTTATTTCATGAAATCAGTGAGTTGAAGACCAAAAATTTGTCTCTTCATAGCAAGTTGGGGGAAATTGAAGCCAAAGTTGCTGGGCTAATTCAGCTCGAAGTGGAGAAGAATACCTTTGTGAAGGATAGCATGCAAAAGGACAGTACTGTTGAAAAGGATCTTGATAAAATTAAAGGAACCATGAAAAAAATTATTGATCAGAATTGCAGAATAGCCAAAAATTTTTCTTTAATCATCAAATCCATGACCGAAAGTGTGGAGAAAACCTAGAATAGAGTGCTGATTGTCTACTTAGATAAGGAGAAAGACTAGGATGAGGACGTGGGGATCTCTAGGCGCACTAGATCAAGTATGAAAAGAAAAGCCCTGTCTACTTCAAATATGACTTAGATTTTCATGGAGGGGGACCAGGACATGGTGGACCTAGAAGCGACTGCAGACGAGCTCCTAAAGTCTATGGATTAGCTGTGGTTGGGCCCTGGTTTGACTGTCTGCTGGCTTTTTGATGGTCTTTTTGCGGATTTTTGTGGCTGCTAGTTTTAGCTGGTTTTTATCTCTTTGGAAGCCTTTATGTTGTCTGGACCTTTCTTTTTGGTCTTTGTTTGTAATGTTACTTTGTGGTTTCGGGTCCCTGTAAAACCTGTTTATCCCTTTTATCAAAATATTTTTTGAGAATTTTTTTTTACCATGAAGAGATTAACTACCCTCAACTATACACAATTTTTTCTTTGGTTTGTGAAAACCCCAATGACAAATTTTTAAGGGGATGAAAAGGTAAATAAATAGAAATAAATTTACTAGATGAATAAGGAGATAAATTTGAAAACCAATAAGATAAGACTCAACTCAATAAGTAACTAATTTCCATTACTTGACGAGATTCTCTCCACATGCATACACATACAAATATCCAAGTTGCTATGAAAAAACCTCACAAAATTACAAAACTGATTGCTGTTGCATTTTCAAAGACACCAACATGGGAGGAAAATGTATCTATAATAATTATATTGTTTGATTTGTGTTGTACATTTGTAGTACAATTTTTTTTTGTCTTTTCTAATCAAAACAAGTTCTTTATATTTCTTTTTTGATTTCCTTTTATTTGAGTTTTTACAAGTAGGTTTCCCATGGAGATTGTTTTGCTAACAAATTTGACAAATTGCTGAGAAATTTTGACAAAAGATTCACTTTTACCTTTAAATTTGTGTATCTAAAAGCCTTTATATTGAAACTCATTATATGGTATTGCAACTTTGTTGTAATTATTTGGGGCCACATACCCACAAAACTACAAGTTGTACATGGCATTTGTAGGTTCATTTTATGAAATCAATTATCCATAGAAAAAAAGTAACTATTAGCTTGTTTTGTCACATGAAATCCAACTAGAAAATCCCATGGTTGGATTGCTAGTGGTTTTTGTAGAACGTTGTATTTTTAGCAAGATTCTTTTAGAAAACCATAAAGAAAAAAAACTTTAATATTTAGATTCTATTGGAAAAAATCCTTCCAATTTTTTTTTTAAATGTAGTTGCTAGGTGTAACTTCACATTTTACAACCTTCATAGCATCTTGTCATGAGTCAAATGTATGCAAATCATGGAATCATACACAAGTTACATGGCACTGTGGATTAGCAATTGTCTTTCCAACTTTGGAAAGATATGCATTTTTGTATATGAAACATGCAGATGCATTTGGGAAATTTTCATACAAGGAGATCATACGCTTTAAGTATTTGAACAAATATTCTAACATAAAAAAATATAAGGGTATGCAAAGGATCATCATGGAAAACATAGGCCCTTAAGTGGCAAAACATTTAGAAAAATCAGACTTAGGCAACTTGACATAAAAAATTGAATAAGTTATCTATATTATTTCAAAAATATGTAAGAATAGAATGTGTAGAAAATTGAATGTAGTTTCTAAACTACTAGGTTTAGTTAAAAAAAAATCTATTTGGTGAAAATTTGAAATTTCAATGCAACAGTACTTAAATTTCTGGAAAAAAATAAGTAGGTGTTTATCTAACCACCCTTTATTTAATAAAAAGGGGTAAAAAATTATTTAAATTCAAAAGAACACTTTATAGCAATAATCGAGGGCCCTAGCCCTAGGAACCATCAGAACCAGTTCAACAAAAACATCATCAACTATCAACATGTAGCCTCCTATCCTCCTCAAGGAACTGATCCAAATCCTGACATAACTTAGGGGAAACTTGCATCCAGTCCTCAATCTTCCAGCCACCATCATGATCAGAAGCCCATTTGGCCAAGTAGTCAGCAACCCAATTCCACTCCCTCAGGATATGAACAAAGGAGATCACTTCCATCCTAGAGCTAACTTGAAGAATCCATTGAACCACCGAAGCCAACTACCAGTTAATACCAAACACTTTCCGCTCATTCAAAAGAGAAATCAAGACCTATGAAACAACTTCACAAATAACCTTTTACCAACCCAAAGCAAAGGCATGCTCCATAGCATAAAGAATTGCCAAACCCTACATGAGATTAATAGTCTTCACCCCCTCATGAATAGAGAAAAGAAATATCATTGAACTCATTGAGTCCCTGCCAACTACACCAATCCTAGCAGGACCAGGATTACCTCTAGAAGATCCATTCGTATTGATCTTCAAAATTCCATTTGGAGGAGGTAACCACCCACCCGCTTGTTGGAATCTCTTCTTCCCATGCCAACAGCTCCTAGAACCAACAAAAGAAAAATGCATCTCCTGAAGTCCCATTCTGTTCACCAACTCAGCATCCTCTTTCCCCAAGGGAAAAACCACATTACTTCTAGCCACCACCGACTCCTGAATCATTCCTAACATATGCATCCACACTTGTTGACCCACAATTTTCATACCATGGAATATCTTGCGATTCCGCTCCAATCAGATTTGCAAAAGATCAAAGGTAGGTCCAACATACCAAACATCCTACAAAAAGGGTGCCACAGAGTGGGATCTACCCATACTATCCCAAAATTCCACCAAAGAGGAAGCATGAACATAGGGTTGCTTCCAAACCTCCCACCACATATGCCAAAGTTGCATAACAAAGGGACACTAGAAGAACAAGTGTGAAGCATCCTCCTCCCTGTTCCCACACAAAACAAAAAAAGAAGGCCCCTAAAATCCATTTTTATGAATGTTATCCCAAGTCAAGCACCTATTCCACGCTAGAGTCTAAACAAAGCAATTACATTTTGGCCAAGAGAGCTTATTCCATACCCTCTTCCACCAATGCACCTCCACCCCAGCCATTTTTTGAGCTAATAACAAACTATAACCAGAAGCAATAGAGTAAATACCCTTAGGATTATGGGTCCAGGAAAGAATATCCTCTTCCAAAAGAGAGCAACAAAGTCTTCTACAAAGAATTGTATGAAGTTCAACACTTCCTTCCTCCATTCCCACAATTAGCCACTTCATGGGATCCTTCCAACTAGCCACCTCCAATAGTTTAGAAGAAGAGAAAGACTTGAAGTCACTCACCCTAGACCAACCAGTCGCAAGAAATCTCTGTCATAAAGGCATCAGGTTAGGGAATTGAGAGATAAGAGGAGGGAATCTATCCCAAGAATCTGACCAAAAAAGAGCTTCAAAACCTTGTCTACAAATCGAAAATAAACCTTCCTTGATGAGCTTCACACCCTTCTGAAGAGTATTCCAAATCACTGACCCTTTCCCCTCAAGAGGGTACCTAGGGAGATCATGCCATGGAATTCCAAAAAATACTTATGAGATACAATCCTGGCCCACAACTGATCCTACTCCACACACCATCTCCATAACAGCTTAGCAGCCACAACCACACCAAACAAAGTAGACTATCGAAGACCAAGACCACCATATTGCTTTGGGATACACATAACTTCCCACCTAACCAAGATCCATTTGGAAGCTGACAAACATCTAGCCCATAAAAACTACCTTTCTAAAGCATCCAATGTTGTAAGAAACCCCGTCAGAGCCACCTAAAGCATGCATTTGTAGGTAGGAAGAGCCTACACAACAAATTTAAGAAGCTGAATCTGCCCAACAAAAGACAACCATCTATTGGTCCAATGATTAACTTTCACTCAGAACTTATCAATAATATTTTTCCAAGAACCTTTGGGAAGATGACAAAAAAAAATTAGAATACCTAGATAATTAAAAGGAAAATCCCCTATCTAAAACCTCAAAAGATTATAAATTCTTCTCTAGATGGGGATCGACGTATTGAAGAAGAAGATGGAGGATTTATCCTCATTAATCAATTGAATCAATGCCACAAGGTAAACATCCAACAAATGCCTCAAATTAGTACTTCCCTAACTGTAGCCATCCCATCAAAGCAATATCATCAACAAACTGTAAATGAGACTACGGAGGAAATTCTCCACTCCAACACCATCCCTGGATGATGCCTAACCCAACATTTCTTTTCAAAAAATGTTCAAGACCTTCAACAAAGAGAAGGAAAAGATACAGAGATAGAGGATCCCCTTGGCATAAACCCTAGAAGACCCAAAAAGTTTAGAATGATCTCCATTTATCAACATCAAGGACACTGATGTCGCACAACTCATGACCCATTGGATCAACTCCTCACAAAACCCAAAAGCAATAAGGATCTTTCGTAGGAAAGACCACCAAACCCTATCATAAGCCTTAGCGATATCTAACTTAATGAACATTGCCTTCTCCTTGGAGTTGGCCATGGAGTGAATAGTCTCTGTAGCAATAACAACCCCATCAAGAATTTTTCAACCTACTACAAATCCACTCTCTTCCTCTGAAATCAACATTTTAAGCCACTTCTTCAACCTTTATGCCAATAACTTTGAAATAATTTTATAAGCCACATTTCAAAGGGAGATAGGCCAAAAATAAGTTAACCTATCTACCCCTTCACACTTGGGAATTAGGGCAAGGAAGGTGGAATTTAGAGCCCTCAACATCTAATTATTCATCTGAGACTCCTGGACAACTGCCAGAAGATCCACCTTTATGATATCCCATAATTCTTGAAAAAACTCAACTGGGAAACCATCAGGGTGAGGAGCCTTTCCTTTCTTCATCTGAAACACAATGTCCTCCAACTCCTCTAAAGAGATCTCTCTCATCAAATACTCATTTGCCTCCCTAGAAACCAACTGAGGATTACAAGAAAGAACATGTGCTTCCTCAACAGAGCTCCCTTCAGAATCCTCATTGAATAGAGCAAAAAAATACTGTGATGCCTCAGTAGAAATTTCCTGAAATGAGGCAAGATGTTCACCCTTATCATTCACCATAATAGGGATGGAATTACCATGCCTCCTATCCTTCACAGAATTAAAGAAAAAGGATTTTTTTTTTGTCTCCCTCTTGCAACCATTCAACTTGAGCCTTTTGTTTCCAATAGATCTCTTCCTGCAATTCCCATTCCTCAACAACTTTCAAAGCCCTGGCCTCCTCCCTTACAAGATCCTTAGAAACCTCATTTTTGTGAATCAACCACATAATATTATTCAACTCATCTTGAGCAACACCCTTATCATGAATGAAATTACCAAAACAATGTCGATTCCACCTTTTGAGATGATACTTGACAAAATGGAGAAGCTTGGAAAACATGTACATTGCTGTACCAAAAGCAGGTCTACCAATTCTCCACCAAACAAGCATATGGTCAAAAAGAGTAGAATCTCTTAACCACATAAGTTGGAACTTGAAGGAAGGAGAATGGGGCATCCAAGCATAAGTAATACTAAGCTTGATAGGCCAATGGTCAGAACCCCTCGATCCCAAAATTTCAGATGAAGTAGACCACAAGTCTCCAATCCAAAAGCAAGAGACCAAGAATCCTTCAAGTCTCTGAGCAACATAATTCTCTCCAATCCTCCTATTATTCCAAGTAAAATGACCATTACTATGTTGAACATCAAACAAATTTAAATCTGAGATACTATTCTTGAGAAGCAATGTCGAAGGCTCCAGCCTAGCAAGCCCACCCCTTTTCTTTGACAACTCCATAATAGCATTGAAGTCACTAGCCAAGATCCAAGGATGGAAATGAGCCAAGCTACAAACAAAATGAAGATGGGAGCATAGATGAACGTTTTTTCCCTAAAACTCAATAGGAGCATACACATTAGAAATGAGGATACGCTCTCCAATCTCAAAACAAGAGGCAACAAAGGAAATAGAAGATCTAGAAGTCATCCACCAAAGTGGGCAGATATTCCAAGGATTACATAAGCAAGCTAGACCCCCTAGAAGCACCAAGAGCCCCAATACACTGACACTCACCAAATTTCCACAACTTAGGAACCATACTCAACATATTCTCAATAGATAATTTAGTCTCCTATAGAAAACAAATATTTGGAGAATGACTTCTAAACAACTCACGAACAATTTTTTGTCGAGGTCTACTATTCAATCCCCTTACATTCCATGATAGGGCAATCATTTTTGGGGGCAAGAGAAATGTGAATCTAGGGTCTTGACTACCCCTGACTCAACCAAAGTTTCCCCAGTTGATTTAAGCTTGTCCATATCCTTTTTCCTACCTAGCTTGGGATTTTTCTCACTAACCCCTTTCTTTGGTTCCTTTTTTTGAATACCCATGTGAGAAGAGGACATAGAGCTCTTTCCAACTTACACACCATATTTTTGGGGCAAAGGAGATCCACCCCCCCTTCTTCATAAATCCAATACTGGAATCCTACTCAGTCTGGACAATCAAATGTTGATCTGAAACCATCTTCCCAACACCAACATCCTACACAACCTACATAACCTCCAAAGGTTTCCCTTCTTGTCCTGTACCAAAAACTCCCTAGTCCAAATTCATCAATCTTGGATTCACCTCCTGCTGGTTGAGATCATCCAACACCTCAAACCTATTAAAAGTGTTTTCATCCTATCTCTCCCTCAAGGTCCACTTTTGCCCCTGGTTCCTATTGCGAGCCTTGACAAGGAAAAATCCATCATCACCAGTATCATCACCCTAAATAGGCTCCTTCCCCTTATCAACCCTAGGTAGATTGTGAGAAGGCTGAGAAGGCTATGATGCCACAGTCTTAACCCTAGGGCATCTACATTGTAGGTGTTCATATTCATGAAAAAGTCAACATAAAAAAGGTAGGGTTTCATAGTCTAGTTGTTGCACCCATGTATAAGGTCTTGCATTCACTTCCATAGAGTTTGGAAATTGTTTTCTTAAATCAATTTCCACACAGATATGGGAAAAAGTCATTACCTTTTTAAACTACATCTGTTGTGAAGACCTAACAGGTTTATTGAGTATCAAAGCCACCAAATGCAACACATCATCATGCCAACATTGAATTGGAAACCAAGGCAACTTAACCCAAATTGGAACTTGACTTAGAAGCTCCTTAGTCAGATTAAATCTTGCATCATGGCTTAATGAATAATCCCACCTAGTTATAGAAATATGAACCCCCTTCGAAGACCCTATTCCGATATGCCATGCAATCAAAGGAAACCATAAAATAATTTTTCACTAGGAGCCTAATCTCCATCTCCCCCACTGGCAGCCAAGTCCTCTAAGCCCAAGATTCCAAAAATTTCAATGAGACATGCAATCCCATGAACTTGCAATAAAAGGAATGCTTCAAATAATAGTCAATATCATCTGCCAACATGTCCATTAGAATCACCAGTTTCGGCCTCTCTTTGCATCTTTCTACAAACCCATTAATTTTCATAATCTGAGGCCCTCCAAACAACCCCACATCATTTATCTCCTTATCTGAAGAGAATAAATTATTATCAATTATTTTCACATTTAGCAGCAAAGGCATCAATCCAATTGTAGAACAAAAGTCCAACATGGGGCTAGCCATAGATGGTATCCTGAACAAAATTGTTTTGTAGATACCCAAGTCAAGCATACATCCCCCAAGCCAAATGAAAAAAGAAAATATTCAACACAAGGATATGCTGGGAATCCCCGAATGCCATCCTCAGTAGCAACAAATGAAATCTTCGCGATGAGGGTTCCAACAACCCCCCAAGCCCAAATGTGGATGAGGCAAGGCTTTGATGAAGGGAAGAGCGTTATACACACCCATCCTACACAACCTACAAGAGATTATTCAGCACAAAGAGGAGCATCCAACGTCCGCCACATGAATAGATGCCCACAACTCATGAGAATCCACCAATTTGTAGCCACACACTAGCACAAGGCCTATCAAACTAGGGCAGATATTTTAATAAAAATGAATCCCACAATAGAAGAAAATAGGAAAACAAAAATACAAAGTTTCCCCCTCCCTGAATGTGTCCAAAACCCCCCTCAATTGAAGCAACAAGTAGAACAAAAAGCAAACTAGGGAATGATTTCCCTAGCTTGACACAAAGATCTTGAGTTCACGCATGCCATCTCCCCTATCATCCGTCTAACCACCCTAACCACAATAAAATGATAGTATTCTTTTATAATATTTTAGATATAAGTAGAGGACTCATGTCCCGATGTGATGCATATTTTTTTATAATTTTTTTCCAAGGAAATAATTAATTATGATTTTTTTTATTACAACTTTAAAAAAATATAAAAACTCATATGTCTGACCACCTTACAACTTAGCATAGAATGTGATGCATGTTTTAGATTCAAAAAATATGATACCGTTTGAAATCTATAGATGTTTTTCAATTAGCCTATCAATCAGGACTTTAGTCTTAATTCAAATAGAAAATGAATAATAATTATTTATTAAATTCAAAGTAAGGCATAATTTATATTGGTGGGAAGTTGAAAATCTCCTTTAAAAACCCTTTTCCTTTCATCAATTTTGGGTAAGAAAAAATTCATCAGCCACATACCATACAAATACCCACCCTATCGCCACTTTTTGGCCCATCATGATCCTGCACATACCCATAATTTGTGTATGAGAAATTGTCTAACCACTCAAAAATTGCATACAAGAATTTGAGTAATGGCTGTAATGTTGTTTATCAGATTAAAGCAGTATTAGTTTCAGCTATGTTCATCTTCAAATTAATTTTTAAAATGATTTTTGATCAATGAAATTGGAAAATTCATTTGAAAGGAAAGTAGACTGTAATTGTCAAAAATATTGAGTATCAAAGCCTCATAAAAATTCTAATAGCCTAGTTAGTTTTAAAGGTTTACCCAAATATAGATGTAAACATTGGTGTAAAAAATGTCAAGGAACTCAATTTGGTCAAGCTACCTACACAGTTATAGAGATTTTCAAAGATTCAATCATATCAAAGATGTTTCTGATTTTTACCTCTTCTTTTGAGAAAGAAAAATATCACCTTAAATTAATAAAGTATCTACAAAATTAGAAGATGGATCCACTAAGACTTAAACATCTGTGCAATTCATCTTCTAAGAGCATCAAAAAATTGTAATATTGTGAAGAACAATGCTCTTGGAAGCATAAACTGATGGATAGATAATTCTAGATGGGAAAAAATAGATGTCAGAAACACTAGGAGAACTAAAATGTATCTATGACCTAAGATGAAACTACATTGCTAGATATTTTTTACTTCCAAAGCCTTGAAAACTAGATATATGGAATCCAAAATAAGAAAGGACTCCAAACACGTAATCCAATATTAATAGAGGATTCCCAACAAAATAGTGGAGCATGAGTAAGAAAATAGTAGACATAGTTATCCACTTTTCTAGAAAATGTTTTTATTTAACAACTATGTATCTTAAAAAAATTCATGTGCTTGATATTACATGCCATTTACATATTCAACAAAGCCATCATTGAAAAATTTTATGGGGGAAAAGACTTGAGTCAATTTTGTGTTTTTGATAAACGAAGTCAAGCTATGCATACAAATTCAGTAACTCCTACCACATTGACAGTCAAGTTGTGAATACAAGACTTCAATTTCTAAAATTCACAGCATTAAATGGGCATATACAGACTCTTCCTCATTTTTGGGATAGTTTAGCAAGTACTATTTAGAGACAATTGAGCTACATTCTCTCATGCAACATGCTCCAAAGATAAAAAAGAAATCACATTAGCTTGCAAGAGGCATAACATATTCCTAATGGCACATGATTGATTGAACTTTCAACGCAAGAGCCATCCAACAATACTTCATATCATAGAAGCTAGGCTTCAACTCAACAAAACCAAAACACTAAGCCAACTTAGACATGCAAAGGAAAATAAATTACTTCTTTTACCCCTTTTTTGGAAACATCATTCTATCATGAATTGATTCAGGAGCATAGATGGACTAAACAACAATCTTTCTTGAGTGAAAAAATGTGGTGACTTGTAGGCATAGGCTTTGGAAGAATTTAAGAACCAACACTGGGATTTATTCCATTGCAGTGATTTATTTTTTGCAATCAATTTTTTTGTCACTATTTTTGTATAACCAAAAAATTAGTTCTTGCAAAAAAAAAAAAGATCCATCATATTCATGACTATGAGAAGAGATATATTTGTGATAAAATGCATTGGGAAGAAAGCTAACATAAAATTTAGAATCACAAAGTTCCTTCATCTTGAGCGTTCAGTGCAATTATTACAACAGTGTCGACTATAACATAAACCAAGGAATTGAAAAATTTCTAGACAAATTTTAAGATTATTATTAAGTTCAATTATATAGTTTTGAAACTCTAATAGGTTACTATAAATTTTTTTTATATGTTAGCATAGTTAGATATCCAATGAACTAACGTAGTTTAATTGATTGTGCAAAAATCTTTGCATCTACAATTGACATGAAGGAAGAGACAAGGGGTAGGGAAATCCAAAAGGCCAAGGTATAATCCCCAAATTGAATGACCACTGAATTAATATTACAATTTTTAGATGCATGAGATGGGTATGACTGTTTTTGTTTTATTGATTTTGTAGGTCAAAATAATATTTGTGAAATCAAGAAACTTTGACGAGTTGATGCCTTCTTCTATTGTATATTTTTTTTTGCTAATGTAGATGAAAATACTTAGATGCTAGATGCTTAATTTAGCAAGAGGAAAGTTGTGTTCAAGGATATTAAATTTTGATATTTTTGACTCCTAATATTTCTAAATTGAGAGATGAGAAACTCCCATTTAGAATCATTCATGACTGTACACCAGGCTATAGGAATGCAAGATTAAGTTATTATGTTGACTTTGTCATTCTTTATTTAGTTGTATATTTTGAGATCGTAAATAGTTCAAAAATTGGTTGATATCTTCATAATATTCTTTCTTTATTTTGTATATTTTTAGATCGTAAATATTTCAAAAATTGGTTGAGATATTCATAACTTTGTAAAGTGTCATCAATTTGTAGTGTAAAATTAGTTCTTTTGAGATGCAGGGTTTTACAATTGAATCCCTTTATATCAATGTTGACATGCTCACTAAAGTTAAAGTATAGTTGGAAATTTTGACATTGTTGTTTAAGGTGTGTTTATGGAGAGACTAGAGCGAGTTTATGAAAATGCAAATGGTTTCCTGAACTTTGATAATTTTTTTGGTTTGCTTGTTATTTCTAGAACATTATTTCAAGTCCACAACATTTTTTTGATAGACTACAAAAAAGAGGGAATGAAATTATTTGGAGTAATTTATCTAGAGTTCTTTACTATATTTCATAAAGCATGACAATCTTCTTTAAATATGTTCTTGTAAGACTTTGGGAGATATTCCCATCAAAATGGCTAACTCCAAGGGTATGTGCAGGATCATGATGGGCCAAAAAGTGGCAATATGGTGGGTATGTGGCTGATGACTATTTTTTTACCCAAAATTGATGAAATGAAAAGGGTTTTTAAAGGAGATTCTCAGCTTTCCAAAAATATAAATTATGCTTTACTTTGAATTTAATAAGTAATTATTATTCATTTTCTATTCAAATTACGACTAAAATCTTGATTGATAGGTTGATTGAAAAACATCTATAGCTTTCAAATGGTATCACATTTTTTGAATCCAAAATATGTGTCACATTCTATGCTTTGCATGATATAGGATTAAAAAAATTAAAAATGAATTTCATTAATTTTTGACCAAGTTAAGGTGGTCAGACATACGAGTTTTTATATTTTTTAAAAGTTGTAATAAAAAATTCATAATTAATTATTTACATGGAAAAAAATATGCATCACAACGGGGCATGAGTCCTCTAATTATATCTTAAATCTTATAAAAAAAATTATTATTTTATTGTGGTTAGGGTGGTTAGACAAACACCTACTTCTTATTTTTTCCTTGAAATTTAAGTACCACTGCATTGAAATTTCAAATTTTCACCAAATAGATTTTTTTGTTTTTTAAACAAACCTAGTAGTTTGGAAACTACATTCAATTTGCTACAGATTATATTGTTACATATTTTTGAAATAATATACATAACTTATTGAAATTTTAACATCAAGTTTCCTAACTCTGATTTTTTTGAATTTTTTGCCACTTAAGGGCCTATTTTTTCCATGATGATCCTGCACATACCCCCAATATCCTATTCTATGTTTTCTTTTCACTCATATCATATGGTTCTTTGTATTTTTCTCTTGCATATTTATTTTGTAATTGGACACTTTCTATCTTGTTGATCTACAGTATATGCAACCATTCTAATCTATTTTAAATGTAGTACTAAACTTCTATTACTATCCTTATCAAACCCTTTTCTTGTACAATATCCCAAGTAAATCAATTATTTTTCCCCAATTTTTCTTTATCTTTACTTCAAATCTATAGTTGTTCTACTAGGAATCGAGTTTAGACTTTTGTTCATTGTCAAATTGTGGGTCCAAATAAAAAAGTTTGAATACTATTATCACTAAAATATGCACCTTGTTGAATTTAGAATTCAACAATCTAGTGAAACATGGGAATGATCCCAAGTTGTGGATACCTTAAATTAGACTAAACCTCTAGAGAAGGCCGACTTCCTATCAGTTATCACCTAACTAATGGTTCTTTTGAAGGGAAAAGGGAAGAAGGATTTCTGAAAAATGAATAAAACTGTAAGTTATGAATATTACTTCCTATGGTGATATACCTAACTAAAATGGGCTATGAAACATTCAGGTTGACATAAACTTGAATATTGACAGTATTTGATAAAGGGTAAAATGGGTTTTATAGGGACCTGAAACCACAAAGTTTACAACATAAAAGAAAGTCAATAAAAGTCCAACAAAAACAACCAGTTGTACAAAAGATGAAAACGAGAAAAAGCAACTCCCAACCATAGAAGACCAGAAAGGTCAAGCAAAAAGACAACAAAAAGACCAACAACAATTAACCCAACTTCTTTAGGATAGACTCTATCTCGACCTCTAGGTTCTGCATATCATGAATCGCCTTCTTAAAATTTTGAATCATATGTGGAGTGGGGGGAGCTTTCCTCTTCATGTTGGCCCTTGTTCTCTTGGAAATTCTAGCATCCACCTCCTGGTTTCTATCATTGGTATCCTCCAAGTCGACCACTAAAGACCCCTGTTAGGCTTTTTCCAATTTCTCAGTCATGGCATTAATAATGATTGCATTGTGTCTGGCCATGTGGTTATTTTGCTCAGCAATAATTTTGATAGTATTTTTCATTTTCTCCACCTTAGTATCAACGTTTTTGTTCTTGCCAGCTTGGTACTGAATATCTTTGTTGAGACCGTAATCTCTTTGTTCCACTTCTTTCTTTTCAATTGCTGCTATCTTGGCACCCAGTTCTTCCAATTTACTTTGAAGGGCCCAATTTTTTATCTTTAGCTCATTAATTTCATTGAAATTCCATTTTGAAAGTTTGAAATGGATATTTGCATTATTTCTAGCTAAATTCAAAACATTCTCAAAGGGATCCCTATCAGTGTTGAGACAAGTATTGGTAGGGTTAGGAGTAATAGGGGAGCCAGTTCTAGCAACTCTATCCAACGACGGGTCAGCAGAGGGCTCAATATTGTTAGCACCAGATGCCTCAGAGTCAGGGGAATCTTGGAAGTACGAGACAAGGTTTTTAAACTGGGGATTCTTATCAACAAGACTGGTTTTGAGCGAGGGGCTTCCCGGCTCAAGCACAACACTAACTTTAACAGTAAGTGGGTTAGGGTTAATCTTTCCAAAATGGACAGCAGGCGGGCTAAGGATAGTTCTAGCCAGACTTAAATTGGGCAAAAAACCCAAACAACTAGGTTTAGTATCATCTTCCTCAAAATCAGGGGAGGCTTCTAGATTAGTAGGGATGGGAATTTTTTGGTAGTGCTCCAAAATTAATCTAATAAGGCCAGTATGCAAAATAGGGAATCTCCTAGGGTTTTTCTTATGGTCATCCAAACTTTTCCTCAAAGAACAGAGAAGATGGTAGGGGAAAGAAACCCTTAACTTGTAGCGGAAGTGATTGAGTAGGGAAAAGTGATAACTGTAGACCCTGGTGAAATGACCATCCACAGTTATGTACTCCATGATAACATGTAGAACCTTTCTCCGTAAGGCTTTTATGGTGTCAGCTTTAAAGTAGTTGTTAGAAATTTTCACCAAATTCAATCTTTCTTTCTCTTTTTTTGGGAATCTGATGACAACATCATCAGAAAAAAACCTATCCCTGAAAAATTTGTTCCCATCAATCGACATTTCAGTCACTTTAACTATCAGGTTTTCATTGAGCTCAACTTTCCTACCAAAATGGGTAAGATCCCCATTATTCCAATTTTTCTCAAAAAGATCCGTAGACTCTTGATTGGAGCCATGAAGCTTCTCCAGGAAATTAAGTAGCCCCCCGCTTTTAACTTTATTCCAAGCCTTAACATTTTTTGTGTGCATCTCATAGTTGTTCGATTTGATTCTTTTCCTATCTCCACCCATCTTGGTAGACACAGTGGGGCAAACAGAGATGAAATCAATACTAGAACTGGTCCTGCCAAATCTAAGAACCCACAAAGCATGCCAAGCTACCTTGCAGACTAAGCAATCAAGCTCGGTCCCATACAATCTAATGATTGTGATGTGAAAGCTCCATCCTATCCTCATTAAGGAGTTGACACGCCTCTTATCCATGTGATTTATCATAATTCAATAAAGCACGAACATTAACACTTAGATCACTAAAATTTAGCCAAGTGCTCATATCATTACTCCTAACCCCTTCATTAGCGAAAAAATCTGCAACAGCATTGGCTTCTCTATAGGCATGTGAAATTTTAATTTTGTCAAACTTAGCAAGAATCGAGATGACGTCATCAATCCATGATTTTATTGTCCACGAGGGGGGGGACTTGCCACGAAGGCAATTGATAACATCTTTGGAATCACCTTCAATCTAGAGGTTTTTAAAGTTAAGACTTTGAGCTAAATTTATAATGTGAAAAGCGCTATTAACCTCCACCAAGTGGTTGGTTAGGGAGCCAAGAGGAGTAGTCGTCGCACCTAGAAAATTTCCAAAGGAGTCCCTTATGACTCCAGCACAACCCGTCGCCCCTGGATTTCCTTTAGCTGCACCATCAAAGTTAGCTTTGATCCATCCATTAGGCGGAAAAGACCAGCAAACACCCTCTCTATCCTTCTTGGCTTTTTTAGGGGCGTAAGAAAAATAAAGCCTTATATTCCATTCTTTTGCAACTATAAGGTCATAGGATCAGTGAACCACTTTCTCTGAATTGCTAACCTTCAGGGAGATAGTATTGACATTCTCTTTCAAAAATGTAATAATTTTGTCAAAAACAATTTCCATCGGAGCTTCTTTATCTCTGTAAATTTTGTTGTTGTGTTCTTTCCAAAGACCCCAAGCAACATGAGGGAAAGAGAAATCCCATAAAAGCCTGAGAACAAAATTGTGATTCAGAGCTTTCCATTGAAGGAAGAAGTCTTTAATAGACGACAGAAAAACCCAAGAAAGATGCCAAAAAATGATAATTTTTTCCCAGATTGAGGTAGCAAAAGGACAATGAAGGAACATATGACACACCGACTCAGCCTCCATTTTACAAAGAAAACATCTGTTAGGTATTTGAAAGCCACGTTTGCACAGGTTATCAATCGTAAGCACCTTATTTTGGAGAAGGATCCAGAAAAAATGTTGATCTTAGGAACCAAATGTTTGAACCAGGCCTTTGACAAGAAGGGAGGAGGGCCCTGGGAGGAAGTTTATGCATAAAATGTTACTGTAAGTTTATGCATAAATATTTCATGAAAATTTGACTTGCATACACTTTCAAGAAGGAAAGGAAACTTTCACAAATTGAATTTAAGGTATATATGAAATTTTAAAACACAATTCATAACCTGCATAACTTTACTTTTGTAGAAAAAGCATGATACATGAGACAAAGTTATATGAAAATGGAAAAAATTTCACAAACAACTCAATCAATCACCTGGTAATGCACAATGCTTGCAAGGACAAGAAGGAAAAATATGATCATCAATTGTGTCCAAGGTAAATTCTATATTTCATTCTCCAAAGTGTCGATTTCATGCTCAAGACTATAGCAAAGGACTGTCAAATTAATAATCTCAAGAAATTGCATAAAAATGACTTAGTAAAAATGAGTTACAAAAGCCATAAGTAGCCAAGCTCAAGTGGTTCCACCAAAATAGGACCTAGAAGCATCTTGGGTCAGATACAACAATAAACGTACAAATCTAGCTTCTAGATTTAATCCTCAGAAGTTGTAAAAAATTGAAATGGTCAAGTTTGACCATGTCAAACATGATGAAAACTCAAAAAGCTCCAAAATACCCTCCAAAGCTCATAAAAGAGTCAAAAAACAACCCATAGATGCTCTCCTCATGTTTTCCAACTAGAAATAACCTCCTTCCATTCATGGCATGTCATCAATATAGGCATATTTGTTCCTTCATATGTTGAAGAACTCTTGAGTTAGGAAAATAGCACATGTTTTCACCATTTTGTATTTTAAAGGTAATGTTTAAATTAAATGATTTATAAGTCATCATTTAAATTTAAGCATTTTACAAAATAAAGTAAATGCAAAAAGAATAAAAATTAACTCTCCATGTATTGACCATAATCGTAATAAGAAGATTTTACTAAGCCAAAAGAAATATAAATTAATCATACCTAAATCAAAACCCAAGCTACAAAGCCATAAAGTGTATGGAATACACAAGGAATTAAGACAAAATGCATGGGGCATTAGTTGTTCATTTGATTTAATAAAAGAAAATGGCAAGATGCCAATCTCATCGACCAATAAGCCTAGGGCTTTAATCCTAAAATAAATGCAAAAGGGAAAAAACATTTTCATTTGTTTTATGAAAGAAGCTTCAAGAAGAAGCTAATACTGCTGCCATGAAACCCTATCGACCTTCCTTGTTGGAAATTTTTTGCTCTGTACATCATTCTTTGGTAGATTCTGGAGGTCTGAAGCATGATAAATCTGATTTTGTCTTAAAACTTGGAAGATTTGGGTGTTTTTTTGAAAGCTTTTGTAAGCTTTTTTCACTTTGATGTCGTAGCTTTTGCATTTCTTCTTAGCAATGAAAAAGGGTAAGTAATTCTTGTCATTTTGTTTCATTATTCTAAAAGCAAAAGGCTCGAAATTGAGCTAGTGAAAACTAATTTTGCATTCTATACTTCTCATTAATATCATGCATATATATTCTGGAAACTTTTTTGTAAGAGATTTCATACTTCTTCATTATAGGTTGCGACCTTCTAATTCTTTTGCATTTTCTATATCAAACTTGTCACATTTTTTATTCTATGACATTTCAGCATGATTATGCTTCTCTTCTTGTAGATATATGAGGGTTTCGACCCATATCAAAAGAAAGATGTAAAAAAGAAAACCCTTTACTCTGTGGCTCAATTTCTAAAGCTTTTTTTGTGGAAAAATAATGAAAATATTTCCATTTTATGTGTCTCTTTTCATGTTTTCTTCTATAGCTCTTAGCCAAACGATTAACCCTAAGCTCATACTTGAATATAGGTTGATATTTTTCCTCTATCCCTATGGCATAAACACATGTAGGTTTTATGAAAACTTATGAACAAGCGAGGGTTTTTAAAACATGATCTTATGTCCTTTGAAAACTCATGGGGTCATTATTTATTTACTATTTTGGACTTCCACTTTGAGATGAGTGCCACCATGATTTTGACATGTATGTTTAGCTTGTAACTGAATCTGTGTGATTATGCTTTTTTTGATGAGAAATCTCATTATTTCCATAATACTAATCATTGGAGACATGAATGTGTCTTTTAACATCTCTTCAACTATAATTTGTATCTGAAACTTCCTTTGGAGAACATTCCTTGAGGATATCTTTTGTAGTTCCATGAAGAAGTATTATTTCACAAACATTAGGAATAGAAGAGACTACAACATTAATATTTTCTATAGCTTTTAATGCCAACAAATAACAATGGATTCCACATGGTGTTGTTTTCTTGATCTCTATGTTTTATTACTCCTTTTTGAAAACTAGAATGTTGCCACAACAAAATCTAAGATTTGCAATCTTTAAGGTATTCTTTAACTTCTGTTCACACTAGACTGCAAGTTACTTAATAGTCTTTTCATCATGGACTATTATTGAAAATATGAAGTATTTTAAAACCATTAACAACACAAGAAATGCGATCCTCCATGATCCAAAAGGTATCTTGTCAATTTTACCCATTGTACTACACTCTGATAACCCATTGCCTCAAGTATTTGTTATTCACTACTACAGTGGTCTTGTAGCTTGCATCACTATGCTTTTGATATGTTACAAAAATTATGTAAATGACATATTGTTAAACTTTTAATGTGCAATGTATTCAAAAAATGAAAATAACTTACAACATTGATGTTATTCACACTTTGCATATTGTGGTGATTTTTTTTTAAACTTTTGTAAAATACAATATAGATTCTCATGATGTTCATATTGCTTATATCATGTTAGGACTTGGGATCAACCCTTCTGGGAGTCTCATTTATTCCCACTCATGTTGTAACTTGAATAAAATGAAGACATGATTACACCTATAGCTGCACATGAAGAAAATAAGTTAAAAATATATATATTTTTTGGTGTGTTTGATGACTCAAATGGTTTTATTGGACACCTAAAATGTACACATAGATTTTTCTAATACACATTATGATTGGTTTATACATGCATAGGGTGAATGTGCATATAATGTTTAGAATCAATGATTGCTTAGAGCATGCTCTAACACCATTGTTACTGCAATATGCAGGACTAGGAGTGGTATGGAGCTAGAAGGGACAAATGAAGCTCAGGACAACAATAGAACAAATTGACACCAGACAAGACCGGTCATTCACAAGCAATGGCTAGTTACCTTCCTTCCATGCACATTCATTTCTCTTCCTTACTTATTCATGTATATATTTTTTTCATAATTTATATTGAATAGGTTAAGTTAATCTCACAACTTGTGTGAAATAATGTGCATTTGTACATTCAATAAAGATTACTCTTTTCTAAAAAGATCAGAATCTTTCTTTTGTTACATGCATGTGCATGAATGTAGTAATATGTAATTATAATATTTTCTAGATTTTTTCATTTATACATCTGAATGTAATGTAGGAAAGTTAATAATATGTACCTCATTTTCTTAGTTTAAAATCAACAAACTCCACCTGATTGAGCTTATGAGTGAAAATTTGGTAACATTTTTGGCAACATCTATTGCATGTTTTCCTGTGAAACATTCTGACCAGTTGCCTAGACCTATCATTAAGCATGGAGTCACTCAAAAACTAGGCTCATGACTTAGGAAAACAGATTCATAACTTCTATAACTCAGACTTGATAGTATGATTGACACCTTGGCATTATTGAATACAAAATAGAAGAAGGGAAACTATCTAGCTTTGTTGAAAATAACTTAGGAAATGAAATTTGCAACTAAAATATTGTGCAACAACACTTTATTGAAAACATAAACCTAATCCGAACATTTATAGAGGTAGATCATACCTCAAAACAACATTTGAGGTAAATCCCATTAACCAAGCTTGGTAAGATTTCTCCATCCATCTTTGATAACTAAAATGCATTATGCTCCTTGAATTTAGTGATGACAAACAAACTAGTCCAGAAGTTGTAAAATTTTGAATGCTTACCTAGCCTACTCTTCAGAACATCCCATTTGAGAACAACATCACCCTCCTTGAAAAATCTAGGTGTAGCTTTCTTATCAAAGACCCTCTTTGTTTGGAGTTGATGATACTCCAAAGACTTCATTTCCTTATATGTTATCTCTTCAAGCTCCATGAGCTCCACATATCTAATGGACATTGGGTCCTATTCTTCAAACATCTCCAACTGATGTACAATGTCAAGAGTTGACAACTCTATAGATAAAGGTAGTCTTGCCTCTTTTCCATAAACCAGTACATATGGAGAATTTCCAACTGACCTCTTAGGGATATTTTGTTTTCCCATAAAGGAAAAATTTAAATTTGGTGTGCCAAACTCTCTAATTCTCCTCCATGATTCTTTTAATAATCCTGATCATATTTTTATTTGTACTTTTAGCCAAACCATTACCTTGTGGGTGATAATTTGAAGAGGTATTCAAATGGATTCCATGTTTTATAGCCCAATCTATAACTCTTAATCCCACAAATACAAGAGCATTATCTAAAATGATGGAATCGAGAACTCCAAACCTGGTTACTATGTTCTCATAAAAGCTCAAAATAGAAGATTCATTAGCTTCTTTCAAAGCTACTACTTTTTTCCAATGTGTAAAATAGTTAGTGGCTATAAGTACCCACTTGTGACCAACACTGGAGGGTGGATTTATTGGTCCAATAAAGTCAATGCCTCATTTCATGAAGGACTTCTCAACCTGAATTGGCTGTAGAGGCAAAGTTGGAAGCCTCTCTTTTCCTGCAAAAAGAGCACATTTTACACATTTCTTTATCCAAGCATGGGCATCTTTAAACAAGCTTGGCCAGTAATAGCTAGCTCTCATAATTTTCCATGTTATTGTTCTTGGAGCAAAGTGACCTCCTGAAATTCCATCATGAAACTCATGAAGTAATTTTTCCATTTGATTAGTGTCAATACACGTTAATAAAACACCATTCAAATCTTTCTTGAATTTTTTTTTTATCAATGAGCACATATGGAGTTAACTGCAACCTGAAGTATCTTCTTTTAGCTCTATCAAAACCTGGTGGACACTCACCAGTCTATAAAAAATGGTTCATATCTTGAACCCAACTTGCATTTAAGACGTACAACATCCTGAAGCTCAATATCATTAACTAAAACAACCTCTAAATTTTTTTTATGTTCACCTTTAGGAGTTGAGGCTAATTGTTCACACAATCCTCTACCTCTAACAAGTTTTGTGATTTTGATGTCAACATCAAACTTCATAACTCTTGTGATTCACCTTGCTCTTTTCTCACTCAGGTCTTTATTCAGTAGAATTTCTTTCACACTAAGGTGTGCAACTATAACATGTATCTTATTGTTGGAGATTAGAGGCTTACATTTCTTTAGACTCCTAATCACAACAAGAACATGTTTTTCAAAAAATATATATTTCTTCTCATAATCAGCTAGACCTTGACTAAAAAAGGCTATTGGCTACTCTAAATCATCATTATTTTTCTGAACCAACATAGTAGAGATTGAACTAATGCTACCAAAAGCATATAAAATTAAATCCTTTGAAAATTTTGGATTTACCAGTGTTGGGACTAATGCTAAAGCCTCTTTGATTGCTTCAAATCTACATTTGGATTCTCTAGTCCAATTGAAAACTGCATTCTTCTTAAGCATGGTAGTCAAAGGCTGTAATAGATTTGCAACATCAGGTATGAATCTCCTCAAAAAGTTGATTCCACCTAAAAATCTCTACATACCCTTCTTATGATTGGGTAATGGCAGCTCAAGTATGGCTTTGACTCTCTCAGGGTCAATAGTAATTCCCTATTTTGACACTATGTGTCCTAACAGTTTACTTTCATGAACAACAAAGATACTCTTTTTTGGATTGAGAGATATACAATACTCTACATTTTTCAAAAACTTTCCTAAAATGTGATAAGCATTCATTTGCATTTTTAGAATATATCGTTATGTCATCTAAATAAACAAGAAAAAACTTTTGAATTAAATTCTGAAACGCCATATACATGGCCCTCTGAAATGTAGCACTAGCATTAGATAAGACAAAAGGAATTCTCTTGTAGGCCATAGTGCCCCACTTTGTTGTAAATGTTGTCTTATATTGATCCTCTTCCTTGACTAAAATCTAGTTATAACTAGAATAACCATCTAGAAAATAAAATCTCTCTAAACCAACAACAACTTGAAGAATTTGTTCCATGGAGGGTAATGGGTAATGATCTTTTAAAGATTCTTTGTTAAGATCTCTAAAATCTACACATAATCTTATCTCCCCATATTTCTTTCTAACCGGAACAAGGTTAGAAACCCAGGATGTGTGTTTAATTGAAAATATAATACCCCCTCGACTAACTTAGCCAACTCTTTAATCATTAAAGGCTAAAGCTTGGGGCTCAAAGGTCTCTACTTTTTCCTTACATGCTTAGCATCATGTTCTAATTCAATTGTGTGTTGAGCAATATAAGGGTCAAAACCCTTTAAATTAGAATATTTCCAAGTGAAAACATCATAAAACTCTTCGCATAAAACAATAAAATCCTTTCTATCTTTAGCTAAACAAAGTTTTCTTAGCTTAAGAAGCTTATCTTTAAAGATTTCAATTTCCTCATAATGATCTTCTTTGACTTGAATAATGACATTACTTTTCTTAAGCTAATCATCAGTGTTGAAAATAGACTCTAAGGTTTCTAAACCTTTGGTTAATTTAATTTTCCTCAGTTGTATGACTTGATCATCATACTGTTGTTTAAGCTTTTCTTGATTCACTACAAAAAATTGATCCTATTCAAGGATAAAAGATAAAATCTATTCATCACTGTCAAATACTTTCCAGTGAATACTTTTATCTAGAATGAAAGGTCTAATTACTACTTTGACATATTGTTGTACCTTCTCCTTCTTGATATCATTTGGGATATCAAACAGTGCACCAATGGAAACAAGTCTATCTGCATGTTTGTTTTCATTTCTTGGGATAGAAACCTAGTTAAAGGCATCAAAAGCCTCTATTATATCCCACACTCTATTCCTTTAGGACTTCAATGCATCATTCTTAGCAATACTCAAGCCTTTAACTTGATTAACAATCAGTTCACTATCTCCATATAACTTCAAACAATTTATTCCTCTTTCCTTTCCCATTCAAGACCTTAAATAAGACTCTCATACTCAACAGTGTTATTAGAGCATGCAAAAGCAAAATGGAAGGCTAAAAAATACTTATCACCTTGTGGAGAAACAAGCACTGCACCTCCACCAGCTCCATTTTTACTTCTGGAACCATCAAAATACATCTCTCAAAGTTCCTTTTGTTGCTCTAGCAATTTATTTGTACTCTTTTCAAGATTTGGAACCTCTACATCAAGTTCATGCAACACATAATTACCCATACCAGTATCTTGAATGAGGTCAGCAAGACTATCCATTACATTTTCTATTGCCCACTCATGTAACAACACATTAGGTAAATTATCTACTTGTAGCTCTTGAGCAACAACAAGCTCACTATCACTAAAAACAACACAATTTGTGTCTGCAGTAGTTGGAACAACATTAATCACAATTGGATTATAAGGTTCTATATGATCCTTGGCCAATTTCTCAGACTTTATGGTAACCTTAGTTCCATATCTCATTCTAAATAACATATGTGGCCAGTTACTAGAAAAAAAACCTCCTATATTAGCTGTAAAGTCTCTAGAAAGACATAAGGAAAATAAAGGTGGTAGATCTATAACACATATATCTTGTGGAACTGAAAAATTTGGACAAGCATGAAGCATAAGGCTCAAGAATTTGATGAAACCTAAGGTATTAACTGAGGTTCCATCTAACTAAATAAATCCATTTTCTAAAGGCTAATACTTTAGTTCTAGTTTATCAACAATCTACTTTGGCATTATAGAGCTACTAGCTCCTCTATCTACCATACAGTTATGGACTAATTTATCACCTATAATCACATATACATAAAATGGAGGTGGTTTGATATCTTTAGCTGCTTCTTTGTTGGGTTGTTTGTTGTTCTAAGAATCTTTTTTTAAAACAACTCTAACTTGACCCACTGATGGCTCATCAGACACTTTCAATTTTGACAATGTTAATTGTAACATATGTTGTTTGACTTGGAATAGCTAGTGAGTCCCACATTGACATTGTTATGTTCATCTTTCTCATATTTTCAATGATGTTAAAAGGCACAGTTGGATTTACCTTTTGATGGATCTTTATACTAGCATGATGAACTTTCATGTGTGGCTACTCCTTGGCAATGACTTGTTGATTCCTTTGCAAAATGTGAGGCACTTGTGATGTAGATGGTTCTACAACTGCTGCTTTTCCTTTATGAGCCATTTTCTCAAGCTATAAAGCTCTTTTCTTTGCTCCTGTATTTGTTTCAACTAGAGAATCATCTATATTAACTCCACATAATTCTTCTCCCTACAAATTAAGCAGAGTAGTATCATTGTAAGTTGCTCCTATTCTTATGGAGAGCTCCATCATTAGGTACATTTTTTATGAATTTGAAGCATTCTAAACCATTAATGCCTAATTTATAATTCCATTAGAGCATGTGGTTTGATTATGTGGCTGGTTGCATGGATAACACCACTCATAATCAGCAGCAAGATTATTCTGAACAGGGACAAGGTCCCTAATTGCACTAACAATTTCCAAATTATATGCATGAAAAGGCCTTGAGTTCACATTTGGTCTTGGACCTTGGTAATTTCCTTGGTATTGTTGTCTATTTCCTTGGTACTGTTGATTTGAAGCTTGACCTTGTTGTTGATACAATCTAGTATAAGATTGTTTCTTCTCTAAGCTCACCAACTTATTCCCAAAAGTCTATAAAATATTCTCAATATTTTGTTGACTCTCTTTAATTTCCTACAACTCCTATGATTGAGCTAAGACTGCAACTTCTTGTTTACCAATAGTTGGTAATGTTATAACATCAGGAATTGGTGCAAAAGGTGATATCTGTAGTGGCATATTAGGATAAATATCTAGAAAAATGGGCATTGGTGGCCTAGGAGCAATCTTACTTCCTTGAATTAAATATTTTTCTACTCTAATTTCTATCTCATATGCGTCTAGTAAATACACTCCTCCCATTGATTGTGTCATGAAAACTATATCACTGTTAAGAGATTTTAAATAATACAAGAATGCATATTCTGGGGGAGGCCTCACTATAGCAGGAATTCTATCTCAAGTTCTCTAGAATCAAAAATTGAAGTCCATCATTTTCTCCTGAGGAGCTCTCTTTATAGTAGTTAGCTGCTCTAACAAGGACAAATTATCTGATCTATCTTGAAACTGTTTATGTATTTTATCTCCTAATTCATCCCAAGTTGCAATGGTACCAACTACTAGACTTCTGAACCACTACAAAGTCCTTCCTTTAAATGATGCAGAAAGTAACCTTACAGCTACATCCTCTTGAGTTATGTGGTGAGCACCACACAATGAAGAAACATCCCTTATATGCTCAATGCGTGTTGTTTGATCCTCCTCAGTGAAAATTGGCAAGCATTTTAAGGTAGCAACTGGGATATCATTGTGCTATGCAGGATTTAATGGACTGTCTCCATTAAATGGCACAAATTTTGGTTTCTAGTAGCCATTAGAGGTGGCTAAGATAGATTTTTTTGAGTCTAAACAATATAAATTGCAGCAGCAATACTTGAAAACACAAGCGCAACACCTAAGGAAGTAGAAAAAAATATTTTCTTTGGACTACTAGATAGTGATCTTATTGTTTTGAAGCTTGGTGATGCAAAATGAGTATCACTCTGTCCTTTAGATAGTCTACCTCTTCTTCTTGGTGGTGAGAAGAAGAACTATTGCCTAGCACCAGGTGACATTAACTAAAATCTCTTTGATGGAGGAGTTCTGCTTGCTATCCTACCTCGTCTTCCGGAAGGTGACACCTACAAATACTCAAAACCCTTGGAACTCCTTATTTGTATTCTTCTCATGTGCTGCAATAACACTGGATTTATTGCTCTTTCACCTCATAGAGTCACCAGATATGCTAAAATAACCTCTAAAAAGGTTTGAAAATCAATGGTTGCACATCAAACAACAAATTGCATTGATGGATGTGTCCCACCGGGTGTTCCAAAATTGTTATCACTAAAATATGCACCCTGATGAATTTAGAATTCAAAAATCTAGTGAAACATGGGAATGATCCCTAGGCATGGATACCTTAAATGAAACCAAACCTTCGCAAAAGGCTGGCTTCCTATCAGTTATTACCTAACTACTAATTCTTTTGAAGGGAAAAGGGCAGAAGGATTGCTAAAAATGAATAAAACTATAAGTTGTGAATATTACTTCCTATGGTGATACACCTAACTAATATGAGCTATGAAACATTTAGGTTGACATACACTTGAATATTGATGATAGATATTGCACTGCACAATATGTTACTATAAGTTTATGCATAAATATTTCATGAAAAGGTCTAACTTGCGTACACTTTCAAGAAGGAAAGGAAAATTTCACAAATTGAAAAGGTATATATGCAATTTTAAAACACAATTCATAACCCGCATAACTTTACTTTTGTAGAAAAGGCATTATACATGAGACAAAGTTATATGAAAATGGAAAAAAACATCACAAACAACTCGATCAATCACTTGGTAATGCACAATACTTGCAAGAAAAAGAAGGCAAAATATTATCATCAATTGTGTCCAAGGTAAATTTTGCATTTCATACTCCAAAGTTTTGAGTTATAAAGCATGTTCAATACTGTAGCAAAGGATTGCCAAAGTCACAATATCCAAAAATTACATAAAAATAACTCAATTAAAATGAGTTACAAAATCCATAAGTAGCCAAGCTCAAGTGGTTACACCAAAATAGGACCTAAAAGCATCTTGGGTTGGATGCAACAATAAACCCACAAATATAGCTTCTAGATTTCATCCACAAAAGCTCTAAAATGTTGAAATGGTCAAGTTTGACCATGAAAAACATGATAACAACTCAAAAAGCTCCAAGATACCCTCCAAAGCTCATAAAAGAGTAAGAAAAAAACTCCTAGATGCTCTCCCCATGTTTTCCAACTAAAAATAACCTCCCTCCACTCATTGAATGTCATAAATACAAGCATATCTGTTCCTTCATATGTTGAAGACCTCTTGAGTTAGGAAAATAGCAAATGTTTTCACCATTTTTCATTTTAAAGGTAATGTTTAAATTAAATGATTTATAAGTCATCATTTAAATTTAAGCATTTTACAACATAAAGTAAATGAAAAAGAATAAAAATTAACTATCCATGTATCAACCATAATCTTAATAAGAGGATTTTACTAAGTCAAAAGAAATATGACTTAATCATACCTAAATCGAAACCCAAGCTACAAATCCATAAAGTGTATGAAATACACAAGGCATGAAGACAAAATGTGTGGGGCATTAGTTTTTCTTTTGATTTAATAAAAGAAAATGGCAAGATGCCAATCTCATCGGCCACTAAGTCTAGGGTTTTAACCCTAAAATGAAAGAAAAAGGGAAAAAGCATTTTCATTTTTTTTATGAAAGAAGCTTCAGGAAGAAGCTAATATCGCCACCATGAAACCCTACTAACCTTCCTTGCTGGAATTTTTTTTCTTTGTACACCATTCTTTGGTAGATTTCTAAGGTTTGAGGCATAATAAATCTGATTTGTCTTAAAACTTGGAAGATTTCTATGTTTTTTTAAAATATTTTGTAAGCTTTTTTTCCCTCTGATGCCATGACTTCTGCATTTCTTCTCAACAATGAAAAAGGGTAAGTCATTCTTTTCATTTTGTTGCATTATTTTGAGAAAAAAGGCTCGAAACTTAGCTATTGAAAACTCTTTTTGCATTCTATACTTATCATGAAGATTATGCATATATTCTAGAAAATTTTATGTAAGAGACTTGATACTTCTTCATTACAGGTCGCGTCCTTCTAATTCTTTTTCATTTTCTGTATCAAACTTGACACATTTGTTATTCTATGACTTTTTAGAATGATTACCCTTCTCTTCTCTCATATATATGAGGGTTTTGACCCATATCAAAAGAAAGATGTAAAAAATAAAACCCTTTACTCTATGGCTCAATTTTTGAAGCTTTTTTTGTGGAAAAATAATGAAAATACTTCTATTTTCTGTGTCTTTCCATGTTTTCTTCTGTAGCTCTTAGCCAAACCATTAACCCTGAGCTCATACTTGAATATAGGCTGATATTTTTCCTCTATCCCTGTGACATAAACACTTTTATTTTTTATGAAAACTTATGAAGAAGCAAGGGTTTTTAAAACATGATCTTATGTCCTTTGAAAATTCAGGAGGTTGTTCTTTATTTACTATTTTGGACTTCCACTCTGAGATGAGTGCCACCATGATTTTGACATGTATGTTAAGCTTGTAACCAAATTTGGGTGATTATGCTTTTTTTGATGAGAAATCTCATTATTTCCATAATACTGATAATTGGAGACATGAATATGTCTTTTAACATCTCTACAACTATTATCTGCATTTGAAACTTCCTTTAGAGAACATTCCTTGAATATATCTTTAGTAGTTCCATGAAGAAGTGTTATTTCACAAACATCGGGAATACAAGAGACTACATCATTAATATTTTATGTAGCTTTTAATGCCAACAAATAATAGTGGATTCCACATGGTGTTGTTTTCTTGATCTCTATGTTTCATTACTCCTTTGTGAAAACTAGAATGTCGCCATAGCAAAATCTAAAATTTGCAATCTTTAAGGTATTCTTTAAATTTTGCTCACACTAGAATGCAAGTTACTTGATAGTATTTGCATCAAAGGCTGTTATTGACAATATGAAGTATTTTAAAACTATTAACAACACAAGTAATGTGATGCTCCATGATCCAAAAGGTATCTTGTCAATTTTACCCATTGTACTACACTTTGATAACCCATTGCCTCAAGTATTTGTTATTCACTACTACAATGATCTTGTAGTTTGCATCACTATGCTTTTGATATGTTATAGAAATTCTATAAATGACATAATGTTAACCTTTGAATGTGCAATGTATTCAAAAAATGAAAATAACCTTCAACACTAATGTTATTCACACTTTGCATATTGTGGTGATTTTTTTTAAAACTTTTGTACAACATAATATAGTTTCTCATTATGTTCATATTGCATATATCATATTATGAGTTGGGCTCAACCCTTCTAGGAGCCTCATTTATTCGCATTCATGTTGTAACTTGAATAAAACACAGACATGATTACACCTGTAGCTACACATGAAGCAAATAAGTTAGAAAACATGTATATTGTAGGTGTGTTTGATGACTCAAATGGTTTTTTGGGACACCTAAAATGTACACATAGATTTTTTTAATACACATTATGATCGGTTTATACATGCATAGGGTGAATGTGTATATAATGTTTGGAATCAGTGATTTCTTAAAGCATGCTCTAACACCATTGTTACTATCATATGCATTTTTACATTCAATAAAGATTACTCTTTTATGAAAAGATCATAACCTTTCTTCTGTTACATGCATGTGTATGAGTGTAGTAATATGTAATTATAATATTTTCTGGATTGTTTCATTTATACATCCGAATGTAATGTAGGGAAGTTAATATAATATGTACCTCATTTTCTTAGAGTAAAATCAACAAACTCCACATGATTAAGCTTATGAGTGAAAATCTGGTAACAAATATAAGAATTAAGGGTTTTCCTATAAAGCAGGCTGATAGAGGGGTATTAATAAAAGGTCTAGATTTGGGTTTTCACCCACTATTGTAATATATAAATTGTTGGATGCATCTCAACAAGGAAATCACAATAATACAAGTGTTTTCCAATCCTATTTTCTCATACTTGGGAAGTTTTCAAGATTTGAAAAATATAACATCATTGGATTTGTCTTAGCAAGGAAAGCTGAAGTGCATAAGTTATTGATTTGCGTATATTATAGACCAAGTCAACATAGCAGGGACTTTTATCTAAGGTGGTGTATGATCCACTACCACATCTTGGAAGACTTCTTCCAAGGAGGATATGGATTCAGAAGTGGAGGAGACACCATAGTATTGCACTTGTATCGATGATATGAGTTGATATGTGTTTAAGCTTTAATAGAATACACAAAAAACTTTGAACCACCTTCCTAAAAAAATGACCCAATTCTAGGGCTTCATTGCCTAAATGCACTTGGCTTCAAAGTCAATGTTATTTTCATACAGAATAAATTCTCTCACCAAGAGCACAAATCTAAGATTTTCATTTGGGTCCCCAAAATTTTATTCACAAAATTGATATGAAAACTTGTTGCCCCAATATCTAGTCACGTGGATATGTCAAAAAAAGTAGTTTTTCAAATTATAAGAAGTTCCATCCCAACAAAAAGTAATTATTGCAGGTATGTGCAGGATCATCATGGAAAAAACAAGCCCTTAAGTGGCAAATTTTTTAGAACTTGATGTAAAAATTTGAATAAGTTATCTATATTATTTCAAAAATATGTAAGAATAGAATATATAGAAAATTGAATGTAGTTTCTAAACTACTAGGTTTATTTAAAAATAAATAAAATCTATTTGGTGAAAATTTGAAATTTCAATGCAGTAGTACTTAAATTTTAGGGAAAAATAAGTAGGTGTTTGTCCGACAACCCTAACCATGATAAAATGATAATATGTTTTTATAAGATTTTATATATAAGTAGAGGACTCATGTCCAGATGTGATGCATATTTTTTTGTAATTTTTTCCAAGTAAATAATTAATTATGATTTTTTTATTACAACTTTTAAAAAATATAAAAACTCGTATGTCTGACAACCTTAACTTGGTCAAAACTTCATGAAATTTAATTTTTCTTTTTTTAATCCTATAGTATGTGAAGCATAGAATGTGACACATGTTTCAGATTCAAAAAATGTGATATTGTTTGAAAGTTATAGATGTTTTTCAATCAGCCTATCGATCAATACTTTAGTCATAATTCTAATAGAAAATGAATAATAATTATTTATTAAATTCAAATTAGAGCATAATTTATATTGGTATAAAGTTGAGAATATCCTCTAAAAACCCTTTTCGTTTCATTGATTTTGGGTAAAAAAAAAGTCGTTAGCCACATACCCTACAAATACCCATAATATTGCCACTTTTTGGCCCCTCATGATTCCACACATACCCTTGCACCTCTATGTCTCTTTATTTGAAGCCACAAAAATTCATATGGTATCATTGATTATGTGGAAAAAAATTATTATTATCACATTTTCAATCATTGTAGAAGAACTAATTTTGAATTACAACAATAATTTTATAATTAGCTAGCCAAGCTTTCAACTAACGAAAAATTAAGGAATACATTGACCGGTTGACATCCCTGAGCTTGCAAGTGGAAGGTTTTTTGCTTTTTTTTAGGAGGATTGAAGGATTAAATTCAACATAATGCAAGGCTTCTTGTAACCCCTTGTCTAACAACTATGTAATGAATACAACTAGGAGGATTACCAAGCATCTTAGTAGGTTTCCAAGACTTATGTTCACAACCTCAACCTGCCCATCAGTCTCTGGATGGTGTGCAAAAATAAACTTCAACTCTATTTTCAACTTCTTCCACAAGGTCCTCCAAAAGTGTCAAACAAATTTGGTGTCATGATTTGATGGGTATGTATAGGATCATCATGGAAAAAATAGGCCCTTAAGTGGCAAAAAATTTAGAAAAATCAGAGTTAGGCAACTTGACGTAAAAATTTGAATAAGTTATTTATATCAATTCAAAAATATGTAAGAATAGAATATGTATCAAATTGAATGTAGTTTCTAAACTACTAGGTTTGTTTAATAAAAAAATTTATCTATTTGGTGAAAATTTGAAATTTCAATGAAGTGGTACTTAAATTTCAGCAAAAAAATAAGAAGTAGGTGTCTGCCTAACCACCCTAACCATAATAAAATGATAATATTTTTTTATAAGATTTTATATATAAGTAGAGGACTCATGCCCCAATGTGATGAATATTTTTTTGTAATTTTTTCCAAGTAAATAATTAATTATGAATTTTTTATTACAAATTTTTAAAAAATATAAAAAATTGGTATGTCTGACCACCTTAACTTGGTCAAAACTTCATGAAATTCAATTTTTATTTTTTTAATCCTATAGTATGCAAAGCATAGAATGTGACACATGTTTTGGATTGAAAAAATGTGATACCATTTGAAAGCTATAGATGTTTTTCAATCAACTTATCAATTAGGAATTTAGTCATAATTTGAATAGAAAATGAATAATAATTACTTATTAAATTCAAAGTAAAGAATAATTTATATCGATGGAAAGCTGGGAATCTCCTTTAAAAACCCTTTTTGTTTCATCAATTTTGGGTAAAAAAATAGTCATCAGCTCCACATACCCATCATATTGCCACTTTTTGGCCCATCATGATCTTGCACATACCCTAATACTATACTCTTTGACAAACTATGTAGCCTCACCACCTATCTAAAGAAAAAGTTAGCAATGTGGACTACATCATGGGTCTTCCGGAATGGAATGAAATGTGCCATCTTCAAAAATATTCGACTACCACAAATATTGAATCATTCCCTCTTCGTGTCCTTAGTAAACGAAGAACAAAGTCCATACTTATATCCTCCCACGACCCCTCTGGTACAAGTAAGGGATGATACAACCCTATATTCTAGCTCAATCCTTTAGCCATATGACATACCCTACAAATCTGCACAAATGTGTTCACATCTTGTGATAATTGAGGCCAATAATAATGCTCACTGAGAATGGCAATGGTCTTATCCCAACCAAAATGTCCTACCATTACTCCACTGTGCTTCTCCTTTATTAGGTTCCCCCTCATGGAACTTCTTGGAATACACAATTGACTTCCCTTAAACAACATGTTATCCTGGATTATGAAATCTAGCCACTTCGTCCTGTCAATTGTAGCAAGCTCCTTGAAAGCTTTCCAAACCTCTACAAAATTAGGGTCTTCAAGATACAATGTATTGAGTTTATTGAACCCAACCACTTCAATCTACATCTCCATCAATAATGTTTTCCTCCTACTTAAGGCATTTGCAACCCTATTCAACCTCCCACTTCTATGCTTTAAAACAAAAATATAACTCTACAAAAATTCTACCCATTTCATTTTCCTTTGATTTAGTTTTCCTTGACTATTAAAGTACTATAATGCTTGATGATTAGTATACAAAAAAATTCCTTCGACAATAGATAATGCCTCCATTTCTTTAATGCTTGAACTATTGCATAAAATTCCTAATCATATACAAAGTACTTTCTCTTTGCATCATTTAACTTTTCACTAAAATAGGAAATGGGCTTACCTTCTTGGTTTAACACTACTCCAATGGCACAACCACTGACATCACAATCCACCTAAAACACCTTATTAAAATCTGGGAGGGATAAAACTTGTTGCTCAATCACCTTCTTCTTCAATAGGTCAAAACTCTTCTCTGCTCCAATGCTCCACTTGAAATCTTTTCTATCCCCTCTCATTGTTTCAGTTAGGGGTGCACAAATACTATTGAAGTTTATAATGAACTTTCTATAAAATCTGGTCAAAACATGGAAATATCTCACCTCATTAGTAGTTCTTTGGGTAGGCCATTCCAAAATAGCCTTAACCTTCTCTAGGTCCATTTTGAGACCTTCTGCAAGACAACAAACCCCAAGTACACTAACTCCACAAGTATCCACTTCTTCAAGTTAATCAACAATTTCTCCTCTCTTAACTTCTCAAAGGCTTTATGAATATGCATTAAATTCTCATCCAAATTCTTACTGAAAAATAAAAATATCATATAGATACACAATAACAAAACTTCCCAGAAACTCTTTCAGTACCTTGTTTAGGAGCCACATGAATGTGCTCGGTGCATTGGTTAGACCAAAAGGCATGGCTAACCACTCGTACATTCCCTCCTTGGTCTTGAATATGGTGTTCAATTCATCTCCCTTTGATATTTGAATTTGATGATATGCACTCTTCAAATCAATCTTTGCGAAGTACTGAGCTCCATTCAAATAGTCCGTCAAGTCATCCATCCTTGGCAGGATAAATTTTTACTTGATTGTTATCTTGTTTATGGCTTGGGAATCTGTACACATCTTCCACTCCCCATCCTTCTTCAGTGATAGTACTATAGGTACTACACATGGACTCAGACTCTCTCGAATCAAACCCTTTCTCAACAACTCCTGAACTTGTCTGTTCAACTCATTTTTTGTTGGAGTCATTCTGAGAGCTTCCTTATTTGGCAAACTGGCTCCAGGAATTAGGTTGATATGATGACTAATCTTCCTCACTAGTGGCAAACCCTCAAGTATATTATCATAAACAATATAATGAAACTCATTCAACAGTCTAAAAACTTCTATTGGAATCCCCTCACTATCTTCCTTATCCATTCTATGAATCAATGCATAGCACATACGCTCATGCTTCATGCCTTCTAAAATTTTTCTTTCATCAACATAACAAACTCTAGCACTACTACATACCTTTTCTTCAGCCTCCTTGAAGGGTTTCAACTTATGGAAAACTTCATCCTTCATTAGGGAATAAGTGTTTGCATGGACATCATGTATAGCTTTCCTATTGAACTACCATAGCCTCTCCAACAACATGTGACATACATCCATGGGAATGATATCATAGAGTACCTCATCATGACAACTCTGAATCTTGAACTTTAGTAGGCACTGGTCATTGACCAAAAATTTATGGTCTTTCTACAGCCAGGAAGTCCGATATGGATGTTGATTCCTTTCCCTCTTCAGCTTCAACTTCGTAACCATCTCTTCTGACATCAGATTATTGGTGCTCCCACTATCAATAATGAATTCAAAAAAATTACCTTCACACTTGCACCTTGTGTGGAATAGATTCTTCCTCTATTTTGGCTCCTTCTCTTCAGTCACCAGGGCTCTTCTAACCACTAGGGCTTCTCTGATTTCAACATCATTTGAATGCTCATATTGAGCCTCCTCTTCTGCATGCACAACCCTTCCATGATCTTCTGGAATTCTTTCTATCCTTCCTTGGTGTTATGGACATTCATAGGCTTGATGCCCTTCTTCACCACACTGGAAACAAGTTCCTCTAAAACCACCTCTTCCAAATCCTTGTCCAAATCTTCCTTGTCCTCTACCTCTTTGATCACCACTATTTTGATCATGAGGGTGGTAGAAGTTATCATTCTTCTGGCTTTGGTTGGTACCCACATCTTCATTTTTCTTCTCATCCTCATTCCAAATTCTAGAGTAACTTCCACTACCCCTTCCACTTTGACCTCCTTGTCCTTTTTGCTTATTGTCAAATCTTTTGTTTAGCTTCTCTTTGACTTTCAAAGAAAACTGTTACACATCCTCAATGGTGGTCAATCTGACTAGGCTTAGCTACTCTTGAATGCTCGGTCATAACCCATTAAGATAATGGGCTACCTTCTCCTTGTTGGCCTCTACATGTCCCATTCTAATGATCATCTTATGAAAATATTTTATGTATTCTTTCACAGATCTATTTCCTTGCTTCAACCCTTGCAATTTCTTCTACAGATCTAACTCATAGTCCACTAGTATGAACTGCTTGTTTAGCTTTTCCACCATGCGATCCCAACTGCCGATCTTTCCTTTTCCTCTTGAATTTCTCTCCAACTGGACCTCTTTTAACCAAATACTTGTGTGGCTCTTCAGCTTCATTTTTTCAAACTTAACCCGATCTAGGTCCTTTATTTCTTCATAGTTAGAATACTCTTCTAGCTCATTGATCTAGTCGATCAACTCTTCTGGGTTTAGGCTTCCAGAATAACTAGGAACTTCTACTTTGGGTCTTTTTTTATCTTTAAAATGGCCCTTATTAGCTGCATTTGATCTTGATCAATCACTTCTTCCTCCTCTTCTACATTTGAATCTTCCACCTCTTCTTCATCCTTGCTTTCTTCTCTCCTTCTCAGGTTTAACCCTCTTCTCATTTGTTCCTGCAATACATCAATTTCTCTTTGGAGGGCTCTGAAATCCTCAATCGGCAATGGATCTCTTCCACCTCTGGCACCACCATGCCTACCAGGCATCACTCTTGGTGACGTCTTGAATATCTCAAACCAACAACCATGGTCTTGGTGTGAAATTCCTCACAATAAATGATTTGTCCACACGCTCAAGAAAACCCACTCTGATACCACCTGACGAGGGTGCTAACTCGAGACACATAAAATAACACACACAACTAGAGAATTTTCTTATTATTATGAATATGAAAATCTTACATGTAGAGGATCTCAAATCCTTGAGTTCTACAATACATGCAAGTGATAGAAGCTATGAAAATTCCCCTTTTCATAGTATGTCATCTTTCCCCCAAAAAAGCTACCCAAAAATCAAAAACTCACCCATAAATAACCCCTTTTTAGTTTTGGATCCAAAAACAACATTCCAATTGATGGAACCTTAATTCTCATTGTCCCATCTTGAACCCTTGTCACATTTAGGAAGGTTTTTTGAAATTTTTGTTCCTTAAAATCAATTAAGCATTCTATTTGGTTGTTGCCTTCCCATTGCCTACTACCAGCCACTATTTTAATACTTTCTATTAGGTAGTTGGTTTCCTCATCATGAGTTCAAAAAACTAAGCTATGAAATAACTTTGGGGTTCTTGAGACTTTGTTTTATCTATCATATCATCCTAGGAAGTTCCCCTCATCATAACAACTTATTGAGCATAGTGCATAAAAGCTTTCACTTAAGTTCACTCAGCCTTAGGTCCTTATCGCTCATCGCTGATCACTTTTGAGATACATGTTTTAAACTAGTACTGAGTGATAAGGTTGTATCTCTAAGGTATCACCCATCTCTAATTGTTTTGTAAACTTTTGTCTCTGATTAGTGATGAGCGAGGTTCTTATGGGATTGATTATCACTAATATTTTTTCTGTTTTTAAGTTTGCAATAGTGATAAGCAATGATTTCTCACTTCATATCAATCCTATTTTCATTGCTCATTGCCAATATGTTGTAAAGGCATTGTTTACAATTAGCGATGAGCGAGATTATGAGTTCCCAATGATATCACACCTCATAGATTTACTTTGAGAGCTAAGGTTATGATTAGTGATGAACGATATGGTCCCTTATGAGAAATTTTCTCCTGCTAACTTGACTACATCCTATTTTCAATTTCTATTGTATCATTGATTTTTATATAGGTGTACATGTCAAACTATAGTGCTTGCATCTCTTGTCATTGATTGGAATCAAGGTGCAAAGTTGAATTAGTGAGGAGGAATGCAGATGAAGATGATCAAGAGTTTGGTCATTGGTCCAAGGCCCAAGATTTTTTCACATAAGGAACTTACATTGTTAATAAATGGGACAAAAGGAAGTGAACTAGCGATTGGCGACATCTACTACATGAAGAAGTAACATGTCAGAATCTAAAGGATTTCATATAAAGCAAAAAGAAAAGTAGCGAGGTGGATTGTCAACCATTGATACAGTTTTAAAGTTGAGGGATCAATGATCAAGGTACAAAATTGAATGGCTACTTGTCAGTTCGGTCGCTTGAGCTTACTATCAAATATTAATGGTGACATGCTCCCCTCTCAGCCATAACTAAAAGTAAATATCTGGTTTATTGTGCATCCTAGTTCACTAGCTAGCAGAAAGAATACCAAAGGCCGAAGAATTTGTGAGGAAAACTCTAGAGATTATTTGCAACAAGGTTGGCATAGATTTCATTTGGGTAAGCAAAACTGATACGTCTTATTAATTAAGGCGGTAGAATTTCTCCCATGAAAGTTGATAAGAAAATTGATAGAAAATGCAATTTAGTCTTTTCTTGGTGCTTTCAATTTGATAATTGAGCATTGTCTAAATTGTGAAGAAAGTTATCCTGTTCAATAGTAGAGTTTTATCCTATCATAATTGTGAAGGATTTTGTTTAGCTATACGAAATTGTAAATCCTAGTCCCCTTTTTCATTACAAACATGAGTGACCTAGAGCCTAGTGATTCCAGTGTTATACTTGAGAGGAAGCCAAAAAAAAGAGGGTCAAAAGACCTAAAACTAAGCATGATTTTGCTAAAGCCAAGCCCAAATGAGTAGTTGTGTTTAACCCTTTTCCTAGTACCCTTGCGGTTTCCACAAGGTCAAGAAGTGAAAAAAAGGAAACAAAATAATTTACGCAAGAAACTTCTGGAGGTATCAGAGAGGGAGGGTCATGAATTGGTAAAAGGACCACAAAACAAGTTGTTACCACTAGGTTGATTGATGATGCTAGTGAGATTGGTGAGAAACCCTAGCCCTAGAGTGGATGAAAATTGTTTAAGTATGATTTCAATAGGAAAAATTCCAATAAGCCTACATGCTTCTTGTGCGGGTTGAACCTAGGAAAGTTAGTAGTTCCAAATGTGTTTGTGGAGGTTGATTTAATGATGGAGCTAGCAAGGCACTATGACCTAGGTACTAACAGGAAAATCAAGAGTGAGAATGGTGATATAATTTTGGAGGTGACCAAAGACAAAGTGTTGGAAGTTGTTGGGTTGAATCCCAATTACACTACAAATTTTAGGTGTGCTGACTTGTATGTTGAATATCAAGGATCAAAATTTGCATATAGAGAAGTAATACTTGTGTGACATAGAAGGAATGGAAAAAAGTTCATTGCTCAAGATGCTAAGCCTTTTGAGTGTGAAGAATTTGAAGACTATTTCAAGAACACTTATTATTGTTTGAATAAGGTGTTGGCTCAAGATTTTGAGGTTAGAATAGCCCCTGATTTTATGGTGATGGTGACAGATATACAAGACTCTAATCAAAACACTAGTTTTGATTATGCTAACTTTGTTCCCCAACAAATGCATGAGGATTTTCTCAATTTGATAAGGGGATCACTACCTCTATCTTTCCCTCATTATTCCTTACTGATGCAAATGCTCTTGGTGAAAGGATATTATGAGTGGAAAAGAAAGTTGAATTTTAGGATTGTGAACAGTGAAAATGAGGCCATCCTTGTGCAAATATGGACATATATTTGGGATGAAGATTGCTCCAATTTTAACTACATTTTGTTTTCCAATGTTATAAGACATGGTATCTTAGATTCATTCAGTGTGGCACCTAGATTCAAACTTTCTATAGAAATGAGAAATATCATGTGCCTAATGGATATACCAGGTTTTGCAGCCACACATATTTGGGATGACTAATTCTTGGGTATGTGCAAGATCATAATGGAAAAAGTAGGACCTTAAATTATGGTAAAAAATTTAGAAAAATCAAAGTTAGGCAACTTGAGGTAAAAATTTGAATAATTTATCTATATTATTTTAAAAATATGTAAGAATAGAATCTATAGAAAATTGAATGTAGTTTTTAAACTACTAGGTTTATTTGAAAAAAAAATCATTTGGTGAAAATTTGAAATTTCAATACAGTACTTAAATTTTAGGGAAAAAATAAGAATTAGGTGTCTGTCCTGACCACCCTAACCACAATAAAATGCTAATATTTTTTTATAAGATTTTAGATATGGGTATGTGCAGGATCATCATGGAAAAAACAAGCCCTTAAGTGGCAAAAATTTTAGAAAAATCAGAGTTAGGAAACTTGACGTAAAAATTTGAATAAGTTATCCATATTATTTTAGATATAAGTAGAGGACTCATGCCTTGATGAGATGCATTTTGTGTTTTTTTTCCAAAATATAAATTATGAATTTTTTATTATTAAATTTTTAAAAAATATAAAAACTCTTATGCCTGACCACCTTAACTTGGTCAAAACTTCATGAAATTCACTTTTTATTTTTTTAATCCTATAGTATGTGAAGCATAGAATGTGAGGCATGTTTTGGATTCAAAAAAATGTGATACCGTTTGAAAGTTATAGATGTTTTTCAATCAACCTATCAATAAGTACTTTAGTTGTAATTTGAATAGAAAATGAATAATAATTAATTATTAAATTCAAAGTAAAGCATAATTTATATTGGTGGAAAATTGAGAATCTCCTCTAAAAACCTTTTTCATTTCATCAAACTTGGATAAAAAATAGTCGTCAGCCACATATGCATCATATTGCCACTTTTTGGCCCATCATGATCTTGGACATACCCATATAACTAGACGACTCATGTCCAAATGTGATGCATATTTTCTTGTAATTTTTTTCCAAGTAAATAATTAATTATAATTTTTTTATTACAACTTTTAGAAAATATAAAAAATTGTATGTCTGACCACCTTAACTTGGTCAAAAATTCAAGAAATTCATTTTTTTTAATCTTATAGTATGTGAAGCATAGAATGTGATGCATATTTCAAATTCAAAAAAATTCAAGCACAATTTATTTATTAAATTCAAAGTAAAGCATAATTTATATTGGTGGAAAGCTGAGAGTCTCCTTTAAAAACCCTTTTTGTTTCATCAATTTTGGGTAAAAAAAAGTTGTCAACAACATACCCTACACATACCCAACATATTGCCACTTTCTGGCCCATCATGATCCTGCATATGCCCTCTTACATTTTGAGTATTCTTTGATACGGATTTATGCAGCTAAAGTGGTGCCCCATTTTTTACCCTTGTATGTCTCAAATAGGTTGGCTTTCATGGAGCTCATGTGGAAAATGGAAGCCATGGATTTAAAAATGTTTAGAAAGGACAAAGAGGGCTCTGTGCTATACCTTGAATGCCCTTTTTCTTATTTTAGGGTCGCTACCGTTGAAGGGTATGAGAAATATGGAATTATGGTAAATAATATCATAATTCCTATAGACGGGATTAGAGTTTTTGATCCAAAAGGATTTTTGGCTAAAAGAAGAAGACAAAAGAACTTAGGCATCATACATCATGAGTATTTCTATAAAGATGATGTACTAAGGAACCTGACAAGTGATGATGCTATTATGGATAGGAAAAGGGAATGGAAAACTATGACAAACCTTGAGGAGAAGATTATGAAAAGGAACATTCCTTCTATACCAGTCCATACAATGAAATTGCAAACCCCTTGGAGAGTGCCTTTACTATGATAAGGGACTATCAATCTGGTCAATTTAAAGTAAAAGTAAAGGAGGCTATTGACAGAGCCTAGGTCCTCTTAGAGAAAAAATCCATGGATATCCTAGAGAGGTTTGAAGATGTTCAAGAGGTTAGAGAGGAACAAGTAGCAGAACATGCACTAGGAAATGAAGAAGTAGAGAAAAAATTTCCTCCTCCCCATATTGAAGAGACTCATAGTTTAGATGTTCCTCTTGATAGGATTGTATAGTGGCATTATGACAGAGAAAATGATGATGATACCATAATTAGGGAATGTGATGAGTTCTTGGATGATGATAAATTTTTGAATACCAAAGAGTTTTAGGAGTTTATAATCCAACAATGGATTAAAGAAATAAAAGAGAGACTAGAAAAAACTCAAGTCAATGTTGAACCTCCTCATCAGAAGGAAGCTGAGAAAGTAAAGCAAGAGAAGATTAAGGCTAAAATTGCAGCCATTACTCCTACTGAAGCTTGTAGAATTATTAAAGATAATGGAATCATGCTATTACTAGGATGTACTATCACAGTTTCCATAGCATATGATGCAATTAGAAGAGATCCTCAAGCTTTGATATTTGAAGATCAATTTAAGAATAAAGTATTTGGTTCTGGGTAGAGTCCCAAGTTGCATACCCTTGAAATTTGGTCTATGACACCTAATATTGAAAAACATGAGGTTTCTAGGACAATTGAAGAGGTCATGGGTTCAATAGTAGTCAAAAGAGCTACTGAAATAACTCCTATCCAAGTAGCTAAATTAACTGCACATATTTCTCAAAAGAAATATGAATCTTTAGTCAAGGAATATAATAAGGCTTTGAATGAATTGAGTCAAATGAGTGCTACCATTCAAGCTACCCAAAAGACAGTGACACAACCTTCTCCCTCTTCCTCATTTGATATATGTCTACACAAGATAGAGAGACTTTAGGCCTTAGAATTGACAATTTAAAAGGAAAGTTAACTGCTAAAGAGGAAAATGTCAAGAAGGCCAAATTAGAGACAATCAAGGTGGCCAATGAGATCTTTGGGGATGTTCTTAAGCATAGAGTAACTAAGCTAGTACATAAGGCTAGAATGAAGTATGAGCCACGTATAAAAACATTCATAAGGAAAATACAAAGTATCTGTAAGTACATGAAGCCTTTACGAATGAGTGGAATAACCTAATTGCTAGAGTAAGTGCTCTGAAAGAGATGATTCCAAAAATAAAGGAGGATCTTGAAGCACCCACAAATATTCCTAACATCTTGAAGACTATTGAATCAATAAATGAGGTAACCACTTTCCATGGAAAATTAGGAATACAACTCCAAAGCAAGTTGAAAATATTCAAGGAAATGGAGAACTGTTGCATGCCTAAAATATTGAATTTCAAGGGTGAATTACATCCGTTTGACACCTAGAAGGAAGATTTGGGAGGATTTCTTGATGCTACTATGATGCATTTATCTTTCACTTATTACCTCTTGCTCAATTCAGACATTGATATGATGGTAGAGATGGGATCAAAAATGGATATGTTTGTTAAGGAATCCAGAATTTTAATTGATGCAAGGAATTCATAGTATACTACTAAGGTGCATGATTTGTTGAATGTTAAGTGGTGCACTAAGGAGTACAATGTTTGGTTGGAGAAATATATAGAGTAAATGAGGAAAATAATGGATAGGAGGTGATTACTACATAGCTCGAATACAGTACAAATTAGGCTTTTGATATAACATGGTAAAATATTATTCTCTCCTCAACGATTGAAGTGATTAGCACATGGTGCTAATATGAATTAAATGATATTTGACCTTTTTTTGTTTTCTTTTCCTTGATTCGTAAGTTTTGTTGTTTTGATTTCCTTATAGTTGGCATTTGGAACACATGGAGAATATCTTCTGACTGTTGTAATAAATTAATGATGTATTTTAAGGTGGGACATATTTTCCATGAAGATATGAGGATAATTCTACCTCATGTTTATTTGCTTCACTTGAAGACTCAAGTGTAAACAAGAAGGGAATATTGTTGCAAGTGGTCCTATGAGATCATGACATGTGTGCTATTTGGTTTGAGGATTTTTTTTCATCTTCATCTCTGTAAGAAGGAATTCAAAACCAGAAGCATAGAGTTAGAAAAATTTGAGTTGATGTTGTTAGTGTTATCAAGAAAATGTGAAGCTAGTTTTAGTGTCTTTGTTTTAAGTTCATTCATGAGTTCGTACGTATAAATGTAAGATTGATAATGGTATAGCATTTTATAATATAGATTAATATCGAGTTTCATGATCATTTTATCTCCCTATATGTGTGTTATGAGTTATGATTGAAAGTAAACAAGGATTTCTTTCATTTGTCTCTATCATTATCTAATGGATGTTTAGTTTCATGTTTTCCTATCCATTTAATGAAATGATGTTAATACTTATATGAGAGTGATGACTTGTAATTACTATGTGCTAGGATATTTGTTATTAGTGATAATCCTGAAAGTGAAAGAGAAATATTGTAATGTAAGATTTCTTGGGATTATATGTGTTCTTATTTGAATTGTTATCAATTTATGTCAAAGGATTTTGACTCTGCACATTGGATAAAGACACTGGTTCATGTTGGATATTATCGTTACATTGCAGTATTAATTCACTACTTAATCTTTTAACCATAAAATTTCAAAAGGAACACTATTGTTAGTCATTCTTTTAGGTGTCTTTTCTCACATAATCAACTCATATAACATTAGCATAATCAGTTGTCAACTTATTTAATGTTACTATTAAGTGGTATCATGAGAGATATCTATTATTGACAATATATTTGGTTACAATTGTAAAAGGTTTTTAGGTGTACATTGTGGGATCACCCTCCCGGGTTTCATAAAGCCCAAAGAGTAGGAATATATGTTTAGTATCCTCTATTCATTCATTGGCCAATCCCTTCAGTATTATTGATAATTGGAAATGGAAAAATCTATAGGTATGTCTAGAAATTAGTTTGGTTCTTCAAAAATAACCAACAGATTGGCATCTCTGTTGGGGACTAGCTAAGTCCAAAATTATCAAAGTTTAGACTAGGTATAGTCAGAGTCAGTTGTTCGTTGTGAATATTCCTTGTTGTTTAAGGAATAATAGGTTTTAAATTTATTGCATTTGTCCCATCATACTAGGTCTTATGCATCAGGTGTTCTTTCATTCTACCACTATCTATAAGGTAATGTTTAAAATATTTTCTAGAGTAACATGTACAAAATCAAAGTGCAATCACTTTTTGTTTCCCAGTATCTTGGGTGGCGACTTTGAGTTCTCTAGTACCAGTGTGAAGATTAACACTCTAGAAGAAAGTAACAAAAAATATTTTGTAGTACTTGACATTATGAGGAAGACCGGAAGCTATGCGAACAAGCATCCTAAGCAAAAGGCAGAATCTAAACCTATGAAGGAAAAGCAACCTAAATGAGTCAGGAAGCACTCTAAATCAAGTAAGACTGTTGATTCCCATTTTGATATATCTCCTACTTTTCATGTTGATATAAGTAGTGCAAATTTTCATGAAGAATGACATAATGTTCAGGAATCTAACATAGACCAGGGAATTTTTCCAGTAGAAGTTTTTGATAGTGAGAGAAATGTTTTAAGAGAGGAGGATAGGTGGGAGTTTTGGGGAAAGAATAAGAAATTCTCTGAGTCCTCAACCCTTGGAATTGGGTCCATTTTCAATGAAAATAATTTCAAGCCATGAGGTAAATCCCTTGATGAACTAGTTCATTTTTCTCTTGTGGAAGATCCAAATGACCAACCTTACTTTACCCTTGCCCCGAGTGAACATGGAGATATTCTAGAAAATGAGGAAGATATAGACAATGACATGAAATCTATTGAAGAAGAAGAGTTAAGATTCCAAGAACAAGAAGAAAGAAGAAAGAAAGATTTGAAAGAAAAGGAAGATAGGATTAGAGCTAAACAACTCGAGAGAGATGCTAGAAGAAATTTTTTGGAGAAATTGAGAGAGGAGGCCATAAGGCATGGAACTTCTAAGGAAACTCTTTCAAAGATGACTGAATTTAACTACATTAAAAAACAATGATAAAACAAATACTTCATCTACTAAGAACCCCACAAATAAAGCCAAAATTGATCCAACCCCATTTGATATACCTCCAAATCTTGAGATACTGAGGTTGCAGTTGGAAGGTGAAAATTTGAGAGAAGACTTGAAAAAAGTTGAAATGAAAGCCTCTAATGTTGAAATCATTAGAAAGATTGTATTCCTTCAAATTTCTACTCATATACCAAAAGCCTCAAGTTTGGAACATACTGATAGTGAGTTGCAAAAAAGGAAGTCAAATGGACATACCCCTAGTGGAAGCGGTGGTGGAAATCATGGAAATGGTGGTGGAGGAAATCATGGAAATGATGAAGGAGGTGGTGGTGAAAGTGGTAAGGAAAGAGATTGTAGCCACTTTGAGAGCAGGAAAGATTATGGACACAAAGATGATCATAGGGATATGCATACTAGGAGATTGCTCCAAGTAGATAGATACCAACAGCTATGTTTCACTAGCATACTTGGCTATTGCAACCCATTCCATAAAGATTTTAGGCTTGATCTAGTAAAATTATTTGGAAATAATGCTCTAAATGGCGAAGACCATATCAAAGCATTCACTAACTTTATGGATGAATTTGGGGTAGAATTAGAAGATGTCATGATGAAATTATTCATTTAGTCTCTTGTTGAAGATGCCAAAGAATGGTACATAATTTTACCTACTGAGAGCATTGGCTCTTGGGAAGAGTTCACAAGGGTTTTTAAGAAAAATATGGTGATAAGACTGATTCAAGTTTTCTATTGAATCAATTCAATAATATTGTGAAAGGGTCCAATAAATCTGTTGTTGAGTTTAATACAAGGTTCCAAAAGGCTAGAAAAAGATTGCCTCCTCATTTACACTTAAATGATCATCTATGCTTGGTAAATTACTACAATGCTTTTGATGCAAAGATGAGTTACCATTTGCTAGATAGGAATCATCAATCTTTAAGAGAAGCTTGTAAGATAGAAGAACATATTGAAAACATTAGAAAAAAAAATAGTAAAGTTGGCAGACGAGATGATATGAGACTTTTCAAAGCTTCAAAAAGGGAAGAAAAGAATTCAAGTATTAAAGGGGGAACACTTGAAGACAAGTTTCATGAAAACCATCAATGAGAAAATTGAAAAGCAAGAGAAGGCCCAACCAAGAAATTACCAAAGGAATGAGAGACCCTCTGGGTTTCAAGACCATCCTTACAATACCAATTGGTATAATGGGAAGCCTATCTCAAATAATTAGAGAAATTCCAAAGATAAAGTTCCTCCAAACCCTCTGTAAAGAATTCAAGAAATTTTGTCGAAGATAATCCTTGGTGCATGACTTTCCAAATTCCACATTTCTCATAGTAGTGTGTAGTGGCACATATGGTGGAGGTAGAAGATAACATTCCTAATAAGTGTGATCAACAAGATCAAGAGGAGGGGGTGATCCCATAAAGCTGGTTTACAATTTCTCAAAGATTCTAATTTTTGCTGAAATAACATATTTTTAGGAAATATAATTATTTAAGCCTTTAAAAGTTTCATTTAAAGCATTCCAATTGAAGAGGGTTTGATCAAACTATCTTAAATCAAACTCCATTGGATAGAACCCTACTAGTTTTAAACCATACCTATAATGGAGTCTCTTTTACACCTATCAAAATGTTGATAAAAAACAACTTTTGCTTTATCTTTTGGGGGATCAAATCAATTCATTTAAATTTTTTTATTTTTTAATTATGTACTCCTTATTATAAGCTTCCCAAAAAGTATAATTTTAAATAAATTTAATTTCATTATTATATTTATTTTTTATTTCTTGTGAACGTAGTTTTTTCACCGAAAATCAAACTCTTTGTTCTACACATGTGAAAAAATATAATATTTCCATTCTTTTTTTTGAAAAATATGAATTCACAAAATATTGAAGTCCTTGATCCAACAAAAAAATAAAATTCAATTTCAATACATACAAAAAAAGTTGTGCGTTATACAATCACACTATGTTTGAATTGTAATTGGTTTGATTTCAAAACTTGATTAAAGAAAAAATATTCAATAAAAAAATATCTAAGCAAGTGGAAGCATTGGATATTAGAGTTAAAAATCCAAATTTTAAAGAATTATAATTTTATTCTTCATGGAAAAAAAATTATGCATTATACAGTGAGCGCCACTTTTTTAAAATATTGTTTTATGAAAAAAACTAGATTTCGAGGGAGATGCAAAAGAAGTGCAATCTGATTCCAAAATTTTAAAAATATATATATTTAGAATCTACAAAAAAAAATTCATTAAAATCTAGTTTGCATCATCTTCAAATTCCTCACTTTTTAGCCGCTATAGGTGCCCGAAAGTGAAAATTTAGTTAAGAAAATTTATTTCAGTGTCCAATTTGGCCAAAAAATGTAAACTACTATTGTGGGATCACCCGAGGATGATGTGCTTATGATTATGGGTGATTCTAATATTGCTTATAGTGAATTCTCTTCTGATGAAGATTCTTGTGAAGTAGATGTTGACAATCAAAGAAAAATTGCTAAAACATATCATCAATAGGTTCTTTTTGATGAGGATGACACTAGTAATGACAAGGCCTAAAATTTGGAGGTGATTGAAGATGGTGTCTCATTAAGAAGACCTTTTTTGAAAGAGATTTCAAAATATATAGTAGTCTTATCTGCTCAAGCTAGAGGTGAACAAGGTAATCCTTCCCGTCTATTCATCAAAGAAAAAGGGCTAAGGGAAAGGAACATGAACTTGATAAAAAATAGAAGCTGTCAAAGATAAAGAAGACAAGGGAGATAAAATCTGGGCCAAGAGGATGAGCAAATTAAAAGTTGTTCCTAGACACAAATTTTCTACTGAAAAATTAAAGACATAGAAGCAAGTTCCTGAAGCCATAAAGAAGTATACTAAACACGGCTAAAGAAACTAGAAACCAATAGAAAGGAAATATCCATGAACAAGGTATGTCTTCAAATAAGTTTCCCAAGTATACTCTTGATGACATGTTTTAGTTATGTAGTCAAGTTAAAGTGTCTATACCTTTTCTTGAAATGATGAGGATAAAGGACCATACACAAAAGGCAGTGGCTGTTATTACCAGCACTGCTCTAACCAGTAATGATGTAATAGAACCCACTCCTTCCAAATTAAGTGATAAAAAAAAAAATGGTAAGGAATTCGAAGGAGTAATTGTTGAGATTCCCCACATTTATCTTGGAAATTATGTGAATACCTATCCAGATAAGATAGATCCATTTTTTCTTACCTTAATATTTTGGAGGAATTTCATAAAGAATTGTATTATTGACTATGGTGCATCAAACAATATCATGCTAGTTAAAATCATGGATGCCTTGGGGTTAAAAGTTGATAGCACTCAGGGAAAATGTTACACTATGGATTCCAGAGAGGTCCTTGTGGTAGGTGTGCTAAATGAGCTTCCATATAGGTTAGTAACTTTACCTAATAAAGAGTTTAAAATGAGTGTGGTAGTAGTTGAGATCCCACCTAATTATTGAATGTTGTTATCATGAAAATGGAGTATATCTATGGGAGGTAGTATGTAGTGTGATATGTCTTATGCCACATTTCCCATTGATGGAAGGAATATCCAAGTAATGAGAGAATCTATGGTCCCACATATGTTGGAACATGTCCCTGAAGATGACACAATTCTTTTCATAGACATTGACATTAGTGGATTTAGGGTAGAGAAAGTACCAAAGGAGATTGAAATATGTCCTGCACCTATAGCAAATGAAGTTTCAAGGATGTCTAGTAAAGAAGGAATATGGAAAATGTACTTTGATGGTGTGAGCTCTAAAGATGGATCTAGCATAGGGATTTTACTAGTATCACCAACTAGAAGTACTTATAAGTTTTCTTTTACATTATCTTTTTTCTATACAAATAACGTAGCAGAACATGAAGCCTTGTTATTGGGATTGAGACTTGCTGAAAAATATGGAATAAAAAAACTAATGGTAATTGGTGATTTTGAGTTAGTAATATCCCAAGTAAGAACTAAATATGCTTGCAAAAATAATAGACTGAGGTAATACCAGAATGTTGTTTGGGACTCCATTGAACAGTTTGATGCTTTTGGAATGGACTAGATGGAGAGAGGACATAAGAGAGTTGTTTCAATCTACTGGCTAATATTGCATTAATACCTGATGATATAACTTTCATAGGGATTTCAAAGGTTGAGATAAAGACAAGGCCCTCTATCCTTGTTGCTTTGTACAATTGGAAATTTTTTCATGATGATGAGGATATCCTCAGATTCCTAAAATGTATTGATAAATATGAAGCCTAGGAGATTGATTTTAGTGGATTTTTGGAAAATATTGATGAACAAGACACAATGTTTGGAAAAGAGGTCATCTAATTGAAAACAAACAAAATCCCCAAAGTCTTTGTGGCACTTGAAAGGGTCTTTGATAATCAAGAAACTAGTAAGGCCAAAGCAACCATTGCCCACCCAGAAGACTTAGAAGAACTGAAATTGGGGACTAAAAACACCCCAAAGAAGGTTTATATATGAAAAAGGATGAAACCAAATGTGAAAGCCATGCTAATTACCTTGTTGAGAAAATATAGGCATGCCTTTGCTTGGTCATATGATGACTTGAAAGCTTACAAAGAGGAGTTGTTTCAACATGAAATCCCTCTAAAAGAGGATGAAAAACCCTTCAAATAGAAGCAAAGGATAATTAATCCCATGATAGCTCCCAAGATGTAGGAGTTGATAAAGTTAAGGGAGACTAGTATTATAAAACACATTAGGCATTATTCATGGGTATCCAATATAGTACCAGTGAGGAAAAAGAACAAGGATATAAGACTGTGTGTTGATTTTAGGAACCCAAATGTATCCTCATTAAAGGATAATTATCCCTTACCCAAAATGGAGGCCATGTTACAAAAGGTAACTGGCTATGAACTATTGTCAATGACAGATAGTTTCTCAGGGTATAATCAAGTAAAAGTGAAGGAGTCTAAGCAATACAAGGTTGCATTTACTACCCCTTGGGGTACTTATGTGTATGTGAGGATGCATTTTGGCTTAACAAACACTGGTGCTACTTTTCAAAGGGCTATGTATGTAGCTTTCCTAGATTTTATTGATCTATTTATGTTTGTATATCAAGATGAATTGACCACTTATTCTAAGAAAGAAGAGGAATGTTGCATGTATTTAGAAAAAGTTTTTTTTCAGGTCACTTGAATATGGAATATCTTCGAATCCAAAGAAATGTGTTGTTGGGGTCACCAAGGTAAAACCAATAGGATATATTATGTCCAAGGAAGGTAAGGATAGATTATGAGAGAGTAGAAACTATTGATAAGATTCCCCAACCAAGAAATTTCAAGGGTATCCAGTCCTTTTTTAGACAAATATATTTTTTAAGAAGATTTGTAGGTAACTTTGCAAAGATTACAAGACCTATTTACAAAATGCTGAAGAAGGGTGAAAAGATACTTTGGAGAGAAGAGCCTAGTCAAGCTTTTAAGAAGAAAAACAAGCTATTAAAGAGGCTCTAGTTTTGAAGTCTCCCGACTTCTCTAAACCAATGCACATTTTCTCTTTTTCTTATTTTCATACTATTGCCATTGTTTTACTACAGAAAAATGATCAAGGTTTTGAATAGCCAATTGCATTTTTTAGCAAATATCTATAGACTATAGAATTGAAATATGACACTATTGAGAAACAAGCCTAGGATTTGGTAAAGGTTGTAAAGAACTTTAGAACTTACCTACAAGAGGATAAATTTATTGCTTTTGTACCAAGTGTAGCTATGAAGGAAATTTTTACTCAACAAGAGACAATAGGTAGAAGATGTAGGTGGATCAACAAGATCCAATAATTCAACATTGAGGTTCACATTACTAGGTTAGTAAGAGGACAAGGCCTATCCATGTTGATGGCAGAGGCAAACTTAGAAGCCAAACAAGTAAATCAAACTAAAGTAATTGATGTGGCACCTCTCTGTGGTATGCAAACATGTGGATGGTATATAGGAATTATCCTATATTTGGAAACTTTGCAATGTCCCGCTGATATAGTTGACAATGAAAAAAGAACATTAAAATTACATGCTATCAAGTATGTGATCATTGATAAGGATTTATGGTGGAGAAGCTTGGATGGAGTGCTTCTGAAATGTGTGGATGGAAAACAAGCATTGGAGCTTTTGCAAGAAATGCACAATGGGTTGTGTGGTGGTCATTATATGGCAAAGACTACTGTACACAAGATTTTAAGAGCTAGATTCTGGTGGCCTACAATTTTTAAAGATGCTCACAAATTTGTTAAAACTTGTGATGTCCATCAACGATTCTCAAGAAAATTGAAGTTTTTAGGAAACCTGCCACTTAGACCTATGGCAATTGAAGCCCTTTTCCAGTAGTGGGGGATTGATTTCATTGGGGAGATACCAGAAAAATCTAGTGGAGGTCACTCAAGGATTCTTGTTGCTACCAACTAATTTTCAAAGTGGGTGGAAGCTATACCTATAAAGAAGGCAACAAGCAAGGTGGTAGTTGATTTTCTATTGAATAATATTCTTATCAGAGTTGGAGTCCCTCAGGGGATTATCTTAGACAATGCTATATGTTTTAGATCAAATGAATTCAAGGAATTTTGTGAGAAACATTGCATATAAGTCTCTTATTCTTAACCTTACCATCCCTAGGGAAATGGTCAAGCCGAGTCTAGTAATAAGAGCTTGATGAAGATAATCAAGAGAATTATGGAGAAGAACAAAAAGGCCTGGGATTCAAAATTAAAATTGGTACTTTGGGCAGATAGAGTGACTATGAAAAATGCCACTGGTTATTCACCTTTTGGATTAGTGTACAGTTTGGAGGAAAGATTGTGACAAAATAACCTACTCAATATGTACAAGTTTGTGCAGGAACATGATGGAGAAATATGTGATGACATGCAACACAAGATAAATAATTTGGTGTAGTTGGATGAATCTAGGAGGGAGTCTTAAGATAAAAACTTGAAGATGCAATTGCGGGTTAAGCACTTATATGATAGAAAAGCTTCCCCTAGGAAATTTGAAGTTAACAACATGGTGTTAGCTTGGAATGCAAGAGTTCAAGATAAGGGAAAACATGGAAAATTTGAAGCATTATGGATTGGCCCTTACTTGATAGCCAACACTCATGAAGAAGATTTATATTTTCTTCAGAGCCTGATAGGTGAAGTTTTTGAACTACTAGTACATGGACAGTTCTTAAAGCCATACTTCTCCTAAGTATGTTATCTTCCATGTACTTTTTTATATATTATGTATAAAGGTGTGTTTGTTTTTGTTTTGTTTTGGGGCTTGCTACCTTGTTTGGGTAGTTCCCTAGTTTGGGTCCTTTGGTTCAATCCATGTTTTAGTCTGCTTCAACCTGAGATTCTAGTGATCTCACCATGATTGCAAGAGGCATGCATCCCCAGTCGAAGCCACTAATGGAACCTTAATTCTCATTGTCCCATCTTGAACCCTTGTTTCATTTAGGAGGGTTTTTTGAAATTTTGCTTCCTTAAAATCAATTAAGTGTTCTATTTGGTTGTTGAATTCCTATTTCACACTACCAGTCACTATTTTAATACTTTATATTAGGTAGACGGTTTCCTCATCATGAGTTCAGAAAACTAAGCTATGTCATGAATTTGGGGTTCTTGATCCTTTGTTTTATCTATTGTATCATCCTAGGAAGTCCCCCCCTGTCATAACAACTTATTGAGCATGTGCATAAAAGTTTTCACTTAAATTCAATTTTCCTTATGTCCTTATCACTCATCACCAATCACTTTTGAGATATATGTTTTAAACCAACGATGAGTGATAAGGTGATATCTCTATGGTATCACCCATCACTAATTATTCTCTAAGCTTTTGTTTGTGATTAGTGATGAGCAAGGTTCTTATGGGATCACTTATCACTAATATTTTTTTGGGTTTTTAAGGTAGTAATAGTGATAAGTGATGAATTCTCACTTCATGATCCTATTTTCATCTCTCATCACCAGTATGTTGTAAAGGGATTGTTTACAATTAGCGATGAGTGAGATTATGAGTTCCCAATGATATTTCACCTCATGGATTTACTTTGAGCACTAAGGTTATGACTAGTGATGAGTGATATGGTCCCTTATGAGAAATTTTCTCCCACTAACTTGACTACATCCTATTTGTGATGTCTTTTCTATCATTAATTGTTATGCAGGTGTACATGTCAAATTGTGGTGCTTGCATCTCTTGTTACTGATTTGAATCAAGGTACAAAGTTGAATTAGCGAGGAGCGAAGGAGATGAAGATGATCAAGAGTTTGGTCATGGGTCTAAGGCCCAAGATTTTGTCACATAAGGAACTTACATTACTAATAAAGATGAGAGAGAAAGAAGTGAACCAACAATTGACAACATCTATTACATGAAGAAGAAATGTGTCAGAATCTTAAGGATTTCATATAAAGCGGAAAGAAAAGTAGCAAGGTGGATTGTCAACCATTGATATAGTTTTAAAGCTGAAGGATCAACGATCAAGGTTCAAAATTGCATGACTACTTTTAGTTCACTTGCATGAGCTTACTATAAGATATTAATGGTGACATGCTCCCCTCCCAGCCATAACTGAAAGTAGTTATCTAGTTTATTATGTATCCTAGTTCACTAGCTACCGGAAAGAATACCAGAGGCCAAAGAATTTGTGAGGAAAACTCCAAAGATTATCTATAACAAGGGTGGCACAACTTTTGACCAGGTAAGAAAAACTAATACCTCCTATTAATCAAGGTGGTAGAATTTCAACCATGAAAGTTGATAAGAAAATTGATGGAAAATGAAATTTAGTCTTTTCCTGGTGCTTTCAATTTGATAATTGAGCATTGTCTAAATTGTGAAGAAAGTTGTCCTATTCAACAATAGAGTTTTATCCTATCATAATTGTGAAGGTTTTTGTTTGGCCGTAAGAAATTGTAAACCCTAGTCCCCTTTTGCATTACAAACATGAGTGACCTAGAGCCTAGTGTGTCCAGTGTTAGACTTGAGGGGAAACTAGAACAAAAGAGGGTCAAAAGACCTAAAACTCAGCATGCTTCAGCTGAAGCTGAGAACAAACTAGTAGTTGTGTCTAACCCTTTTCTTGGTACCTCTATGGCTTCCACAAGGTTAAGAAGTGCAAAAAAGGAAACACAAAATTTTATGCAAGAAAACTCTAGAGGTATCAGAGAGGGAGGGTCACGAATTGGTAAAAGGCCCACAAAACAAGTTGTTGTTACCACTAGGTTGATTGGTGATGCTAGTGAGATTGGTGAGAAACCCCAACCCTAGAGTGGATGGAAATTGTTTAAGTATTATTTCAATAGGAGAAATTCCAATAAGCCTACATGCTTATTTTGGGGGTTGAACCTGGGAAAGTTAGTTCCAAATGTGTTTGTGGAGGTTGATTTATTGATGGAGCTAGCAAGGCACTATGACCCTACTGACAAGAAAATCAAGAGTGAGAATGGTGATATAATTCTGGAGGTGACTAAGGACAAAATGTTGGAAGTTTTTGGGTTGAATCCAAACTACACTATAAAGTTTAGGCATCTTGACTTGTAGGTTGAATATCAAGGAAGCAAATTTGCATATAGAGAAGTAATACTTGTGCGACATAGAAGGAACCAAAAAAAGTTCATTATTCAAGATGTTGAGCCTTTTGAGTGTGAAGAATTTGAAGACTATTTCAAGAACACTTATTATTTTCTGAACCAGGTGTTGGCTCAGGATTTTGAGGTTAGAATAGCCCCCGATTTTTCAATGAGTGGCAGATATACAGGACTATAATTGAAACATTGGTTTTGATTATGCTAACTTTGTTACCCAACAAATGCATGAGGATTTTCTTAATTTGAAAGGGGATCATTCCCTCTATCTTTCCCTCATTATTCCTTATTGATGCACATGCTCTTGTGGGAAGGAGATTATGAGTGGAAAACAAAGTTGAATTTGAGGATTGTAAAAAGTGAAAATGAGGCCATCCCTATGCAAATGGGGACATATATTTGGGATAAGGATTTCTCCAATTCTAACTATATTATTTTTGCCAATGTTATAAGACATGGCATCTTAGAGTAATTGGGTGTGGCACCTAGATTCAAAATTTCTCTAGAAATTAGAAATATCATGTGGCTAATGGATATACAATGTTTTGTAGCCACACATAATTGGGATGACTAGTTCTTAGATTCTAAATATTCATTGATTAGGGTTTATGGAGCTAAAGTGGAACCCCATTGTTTACCCTTGTATTTCTCAGACAAGTTGGCTTTCATGGAGCTCATGTGGCAAATGGAAGTCATGGATTTTTAAAGTTTTAGAAAGGATAGAAAGGGCTATGTGTTATACCCCTAATGTTCGTTTTGCTTATTTTAGGGTCACTGCCCTTGAAGGGTATGAGAAATTGGGAATTATATTATAATTCCTATAGATGGGGTTAGAGTTTATGATCTAGAAGGATTTGTGGCTAAAAAGAGAAGACAAAAGAACCTAGGCATCATACATCATGAGTTTTTTTATAAATATGATGTACTAAGGAACTTGACAAGTGATGAGGCTATTATGGCTAGGAAAAGGGAATGGACAACTATGAGAAATCTTGAGCAAAATATTATGAAAAGGAATGGCTTCTATATTCATCCATATAATGAAATTGAAAACCTCTTGGAGAGGGCCTTTACTATGATAAGGGACTATCAATCTAGTCAATTTAAAGTAAAAGTAAAGGAGGTTGTTGACAGAGCCCAGGTTCTCTCAGAGCAACAAGCCATGGATATCCTAGAGAGGTTTGAAGATGTTCAGGAGGTCAAAGAGGAACAAGTGGTAGAACATGCACTAGGAAATGAAGAAGTTGAGAAAAAATTTTCTCCTCCCCATATTGCAGAGACTCATAGTTTGAATGTTCCTCTTGAGAGGGTTGTCTAGTGGCATTATGATAGAGAAAATGACGATGATCCCAAAATTAGAGAATGTGATGAGTTCTTGGATGATGATAAATTTGTGCACACCAAATATTTTTAGGAGTTTGTGATCCAACAAAGGAGTAAAGAAATAAAAGAGAGACTAGAAACAACTCAAGTCAATGTTGAACCTCCTCATTAGGAGGAAGCTAAGAAAGAAGAGGAAGAGAAGATTAAGTTTGAAATTATAGCCATTACTCCTATTGAAGCTCCTAGAATTGTTAAAGATAGTGGAATCATGCTTTTACCAGGATGTATTATCACAACTTCCATAGCATATGATGCAATTAGAAGAGATCCTCAGGATTTGATATCTGAAGATCAATTTGAGAATAAAGTATTTGGTTCTAGGTATAGTCCAAAGCTACATACCCTTGCAATTTGGTCTATGGCACCTAATACTGACAAACAATGAGGTTGCTAGGACAATTTAAGAGGTCATGGGTTCAACAGTGGTCAAAATAGCTACTGACATAACTCCTATCCAAGAAGTTGAATTAACTGCACATGCTACAATGCTTAGTGTGGATACTGCACATATTTCTCAAAAGAAATATGAATCTTTGGTCAAGGAATATAATAAGGCTTTGAATGAATTCAGTTGAATGAGTGCTACCATTCAAGCTACCCAAAAGATAGTGACTCAACCTTAGCCCTCTTTCTCATTTGATATGTCTACATAAGTTAGAGAGACTTTAGCCCTCAAAATTGATGATTTAAAAGGAAAGTTAATTGCTAGAGAGGAAAATGTCAACCAGGCCAAATTAGAGATAGTCAAGGTGACCAATGAGATCCTTAGGGATGTTCTTAAGCATAGAGTAACTAAGATGGTTCACAATGCTAATGAAGTATGGGCCACCTATAAAAGCAATCATGAGGCAAATACAAAGTATTTGCAAGTACAGGAAGCTTTTAGGAATGAGTGGAATATCTAGATTGCTAGAGTAAGTGCTTTGAAAGACATGACACCAAAAATAAGGGAGGATCCCGAGGCACCCACAAATATTCTTGACATCTTGAAGATTATTGACTCAATAAATGAGGTAACTACTTTCCATGGAAAATTGGGAGTACAGCTCCAAAGCAAGTTGAAAATATTCAAGGAAATGGAGAACCGTGGCATGTCTCAGTTATTGAATTTCAAGGGTGAATTACATTTGTTTGACACCTGGAAGGAAGATTTGGGATGATTGCTTGATGATGCTATGATGCATTTGTCACTAATTACCTCTTGCTCAATTCAGACATTGATACGATGGTAGAGATTGAATAAAAAATGGATATGTTTGTTAAGGAAGCCAAAATTTTAATTGATGCAAGGTATTCCTAGTATACTACTAAGGTGTAGGATCTATTTAATGTTAAATGGACCATTGAGGAGGAGTACAATGTTTGGTTGGAGAAATATATAGAGTAAGTGAGGAAAATAATTGATAGGAGAGGAATATTACATAGCCCAAATATAGTACAAATTATGATTTTGATATAACATGGTAAAATATTATTCTCTCCTCAATGATCGAAGTGATTAGCATGTGGTGCTAATGTGGATTAAATAGTTTTTGACCTTTTTCTATTTTCTTTTCCTTGCTTCATAAGTTTTGCTATTTTGATTTCCTTACAGTTGGAATTTGGAACACATGGATAATATCTTGTGACTTTTGTAACAAACTAATGATATCTTTTAAGGTGGGACCTATTTTCCATGAAGATATGAGGATAATTCTACCTCATGTTTATTTGCTTCACTTGAAGACTCAAGCATAAATAGGAAGGGAATATTGCTGCAAGCGGTCCTATGAGATCATGAAATGTGTGTTATCTAGTATGAGGCTTTTTTTTGTCCTTCATCTCTATAATAAGGAATTCAAGACCAAACGAGTAGTAGTTATAAAATTTTGAGTTGATACTGTTAGTGTTCTCAAGAAAATATGAAGTGAGTTTTAGGGTCTATGTTTTAAGTTCATTCAGGAGTTCAAAGTTATACATGTAAGACTAATAATGGTATAGAATTTTATAATATAGATAAATATTGATTTTCATGGTTATTTTCTCTCTCTGTATGTGTGTTATGAGTTATGATTGGAAGTAATCAAGGATTTCTTTCATTTGTCTCTATCATTATCTGATGGATTTTTAGTTTCATGTTTTCCTATCCATTTAATGAAATGATGTTAATACTTATATGAGAGTGATGACTTATAATTACTATGTGCTAGGATATTTGCAATTAGTGATAATCCTGGAAGTGACAGAGAAATATTGTAATGTAAGATTTCTTGGGATTATATGTGTTATTATTTTAATTGTTATCAGTTTATGTCAAAGGATTTTGACTCTATGCTTTGGATAAAGACACTGGTTCATGTTGGATATTATTGTTACATTGCAGTATTAATTCACTACTTAATCTTTTAACCATAAAATTTCAAAAGGAACAATATTGTTAGTAGTTCTTTTACGTGTCTTTTCTCTCATAATCAACTCATATAACATTAGCATAATAAGTTATCAACTTATTTAATGTTACTATTAAGTGATATCATGAGAGATATCTATTATTAACAATATATTTGGTTACAATTGTAAAAGGTTTTTAGGTGTACATTATGGGATCACCCTCTCGGGTTTCACAGAGCCCAAAGAGTAGATATAGAAGTTTAGCAGCCTCTATTCGTTCGTTGGCCAATCCCTTTAGTATTACTGATAATTACAAATGGAGAAATCCATAGGTATGTCTAGATATCAGTTTGGGTCTTAAAAAATAACCAACAAAAATTATGAGTTTTTTTGGTTTGGCACCAAAAAGTACAATTTGAAATTTAAAATGAGTCCTAATTCGAAAATTGGCAATTTTCCAAAAAATACCAACTTCTAAAAGCCATAACTTTTGATTCGGGACTCTGTTTTTCAAATTGTTTGAATTGTTGGAATGGTATCAGAGTTAAGAATGTGCTAAGAACCAACACTTCTAGTTCTAGCAATTTTTGGGCATGTAAGGGACCGTTTAGTGCCTTAAAATCAACTCGAAATATTTTCCAAGGCAAAAAGTAGAATCTAAAATTTGAATAACTTTCAAACTGGGAATTATCTTGACCTGATTCTTTTTCCAAAGTGCTTATTTTTCTATCTTGAAGCTTCCCATAAATGTTTACCTCATGCTTTCAAATTCAAAACTGCTAAAAATAGAAATTGAGCAGAAAAATTAGAAATACAATTATGAAAGTTGGGAACTCTTATTCAATGAAAAGGGTATCCAAAAATGTGAAAACATCTACAAAAACCTAACAAAAGGAAACATAAAGGAAAACATTTTTCTGGGTGTTGCAGCGTTGCCCTTACACCACTGGATGCTCCTGCATCAATTTTATAGACAAAAATTTGTAGCAATTTGAATCAAATAAAGGTAATAGAAAAGGTAACAGCAAGACGTTAAAATTTGTGGAAGGAAAGCGCATAGGAGAAATGTGAGAAGTCAACGTATATAGGCTATGAGAATAGAAAACCCAACATGGTTGTAGGATTTTAAACTTATTAGTGAAATGGAAGAGAAATTTTTTATAGAATGTATCTATAGCATGTGCATATATAGTTTAATATATTAGAATTTTTTAAAGACGTTATTGACTTATAGAACTTTAGTGTTCTAGTTATTGTTGGTTCCATTCTCTTTGATCTTTGATAGCTGAAGTTGTTTGCATTTTCATATGTATTAATGTGTAAGAAGTGTAACTATATGTTTAGACCATTATATGTGAAAATTAGTTGGAAGAGAATTCTAGGTATGCCAATAAACAATTGAAATCATGCAATTTTAAAGAACTTAAGAAAAGATAGGAAAATGGAATATAGAAAAGAGTGTATTATTTTGAATTCCATATAGTAAAAGCATCACATAATGAAATCTTAGAACAAGAAGTTAGCAGATTAATAGATTAGAATCATCAAAACATGAAACTGGCATGCACAAGTTGTACCCTCTAGTTATTTTTGTGTAGTATCTTTGTGCATTTTTGGCATTGTACGCATTGTGTAGAAATTATTACATGGTATGTTTTTTAAAGATTCAACTTAGGAAATGCTTGAGAAGGTGATGGCACATAGGTTGAGACACATGCAATAATAATTATCTTGGACCCTTTTCTATAAGTTAGCCTACGGGGTGCAACCAAAAGCATTTGGAAAGGGCTGCAGTTGTTCCAACCATGTCTCTTCACTACGATAACAAGCAATGTATTTGTTGGTTCCAAGCCTAGAGTATCTCTCAATTGAGAAAGGTGGATCAATACAGGGTATTTCAATTAATTTTACATGTGAAATAGTTGTAAAATTCAACCCTTGCCTCTCTTTGCTTCCTATGTTTATTGTTGCTCTATCCAATGTTAAGCCTTGTGCTTGATGTATTGTGATTTCCCATGCCATAGTGAGTGGAATTTTTGTTTGACTCCCCCAACTTATAGTTGGGATGGGGATGTATCTTGGATGTTTTGGGTCCCATGGTGGACCAATGTAATTTTGAAAGCGAACAAAAACATACTCAAGTAGGTTTGGCGATTTAGAATGTGAATTGTACACAATAGCTATAACAACACCAAGGGATCCATTCACTAGGCCATCTTGACTTGACAAATTTGTTGTTAGCATCACTATTCACCAACAAAAATTAGCAATTATGGGAGAATTTGGTCATCATCTCCATGATCAGATGCTTGTTGTTGTGCCACTCGAGCAATGCTAATGGCAATGGGTAGATTTAACTATGTGATCATTTTTTTGTTGTGGAATGTGACCATGTCATTTCTAGAAAACAAATGTGTAGCAATATCTAATTTTTCTCTTTCTATGGTCAAGAGAATTCTATTAGTTTGTCTCATAAGCTCTTCCCAATCATCATGGAGAACCTCATAATTTCTTATATGGAGAAGAATTTTGTGAAACTTTTGTTGTAAAGGGCTATCTCTTTTTTGGAAAAAGATAGTGTTTAGGGTTATTGAGACCATGAAAGTGTGCCATAGGGCTATAGCCAATGAGCATGAATCATAAATAGATGTATCCATGGTAGGTGGAAACTGGGTAAGATCACCAACAAAGATCATAGAAACATCACCAAATGGATCTGTCTAGTTATTTGGGAATGCTTGGCACAACTGGCTATCTATTTTCAGTAGCAACTTTGGGCCTAGAAAACTCATTTCATCAATCAAAATATATTGAATATACTTAAATTTTTCTTGGAATAATGTCAATTTATTCCCTTGCAAAGGATTCATATCCTTTATGGGAATCCAAAGTGTTGTATGGATTGTAGACGCACATGTGTTCTATGTAGCAACACCTGTAGGAGCCAATGTGAGAAAGTAGTTATTAGGTCCAACAAAAGAGGTTTTCATTTGTTGTTGAATACAATTTATCAAGACTTGGATTTGCTAGTGCTAGTTGTGCCTTGAATGATCATGCAGAGAGGGGGATTTTTAAAAGTTTCCAATTTTCTATGATCTCTTGTTTAAGAATACCTAAATTTGTTTGTATGTCCCGAAAAGGTTTGTATAACATAAGTTCAATCCAATAAAATGTCTCAAATATCTTTGTATCTTCAACAGGAGTAGTCTTGAATAACGGGTAAACAAGGACAACTATAGGCTAGTGCCTTGGTTTCCATTTAGCCTTTTTTCACTTCTATGAGTATGTATATAGGCGGACTGAGTCAATTAGGGATAAAGCACCTAACTTTGGAGGCCTCTGAATATAGCAGTGAATATAGTCTATTGACATATCTTCATCAGTATCATCTTTGTTTATATGAAACCATGTCTTTTTTCCAACATTCAAGCAAATGTATTGTTGGTTTGAAGTAAGAAGAGGAAATTTTTGTAACATATGACACGTCTCCTATGCAGAAATGTCACGTTCCACAAGAATATTCATCATGAATTTTTGATATGCGACTAGTGCTCTATCCTCAACAATATTTGCATTTACAAGTGTTTTCAACATATCTAGATAATTTTCTATTTTTTTCTCAGATTTAGTTGCATATTTAGAAAAATAATTCAAAATAGTTTTTTGGAAACAACTAGCTTAGTCAACATTGTCATGCCAAATTGTAAGCATAGTTGGGCTATGAATATTTAGGCGATCATCATTTCTTGCTAGTTTGTAGAATTTTTTAGACTTAGCATAAGATATTCAGAGCATTTTGTGCACCTTTGAATTGTGTTTAGCAACTCTTCATAATCTATGATTGGATCATTGGTTAGGATATAGCTCGTGGTAAGCAAGCATGGGTTTTCTTTAGAGAAATGATAAATTCTAAGCAGTCTTTATGTAGGGCAACATGGATTCCAAGCGAAAATGTATCTATCAAAAAAGTTCCATTCCATTGTAACATCATGGTCATTGGACCAATCAAGAGTGTCCATGTTAGGAGCTTCAGGAAGCCATTGAAAACCATACATATGTGTAGAGCCATGATGTTTCCATTCATATCTATACCAATAATCTTTTGCATGAAAAATATTTTTGATCACCTCCTCACAAAAAATTGAGAAACTATGATGCAAATATAATGATGTTATATGTGGATTTTGAACAACACTATCTATTAGCATTTTTTTTGAAGCCTCCATTGCTAAATAAGATATAGAAGAGGAAATTTTTTTTAGGTCAAGCCATTTTGTGTTTGCACAACTCAAAGTAAAAAAACAGGTAGGTATGCCAAGTTGTTCGATCATGGCGATTATTTGGGCCTGACAAGAGTTACATAAAGAGCGGGTCCCACACAATGATGCACCAAATCGCATCAATTTCTTGGCTAGTTGGAAGTCAGGAGCAGCTTGAAGCTATTTTCACAAAATAGTCATCGACTTGGGGATTTTGTTCTCCAAATCCAATCGAACAAAAATAGAGACAGTTTGTTGGTTACAATGTCTCATAATCAAGTTGTAGATAAAATATCTAAACCTAACATGTTTTCCAAATTTATGGTGAAAGTATCTCACTAGGTGGAGGGCATATTCATGCAAGTGAATTTTAACATTTCTTGGTTGAAGGGGAAGAGCTACTCCAGTGGGGAACAATGTTGGAAAGGCCATTAAAAATAAACCTTCAGTGTTGTATTCATTAATAGGAGAAGAGCTAATTTTAGGGTAATATAAGATATTTTGCTCTCTTTTTTCAATTTGTAAGACATGTTTTATTGCTTGTAGCTCTCACCTACCATTTGGTAAGGAAGGAATAAATGATGGAAAGTTTGAAGAGCCATTTTCTTCTTGTTCATCATTTGTTGAGCCAATTGATACCATTAGCTCTTCATCTAAAACTTGCTCTATTGTATGCAAGAAATTGGACACATCAAAAGCAACATCAAGTAACATTTTAAGAGCCTCAACATCAATCTCAACATCATTGTAGTATTTTTCATATTGAATTTTTTATTTCAATGCATCCATGGCATGATGTTTATTAACATAACAATCATAATTCTCACCTTCAATGGTGGTCCTATGAACGATCATGACCTCAAGGTCTTCCAGTCAGCATGGAAAAAGTTTTGGTATGCTCAAGATATCTTGAGGGAAGCTTATTGTGTGACTACTATACTTAAATTGGCCTCCTCTAGCATGGGTAACCTGCAAAACTAGAGCCACCCTAGCAATAAGCATCTCTTTAACCTATGTTAACTTTTTGAGTAACAATTATTGTGAGCCTGGGTCCATGCCATTTGCAGAGTTGAATCGATGGACACCTTTTTCAAAATAACACCTTACACATGTGGTTTCTGACTCTAAGATTTGAGTGTGCATTCCTATGTAGCTTTCCCTACATATTTGGAAAATATAAAGGCTAGAAAGCGCATCTATATGATGTCGAAATTGCTTTACCACAACAAGGTAGCTATCATTGAATATTTCTTTGAGGTGTTCTTGTGTTGGTGCAATAGGGGAGTTCCTTTGAGATTGTATAGAAGGGTTGACATCTGCCATTGGAATTGGGTGCTACAAGGGAGGCTTGGTATCATTATGGCCTACAAATGTAGTTGGTATACTTATCCTCTGCTATAAGTATTTTTGTGGCGCTTCATGGATATTTCCTCTTTATGCTCCATATAGTAGAAATAGTTTTGTTGCTGTTTTTTACCCTTTTTAAATTCAATAATTGATTGGGTTGTGCAACTTGACTGTACTCGTATAGCCTATGAGTACACATACAAGCTCAAGCACATTAGGATATATGAATATACATGTATAACCATAGATATATTTAAAGTGGAAATTACGCATAAACATATAACAAAATATATATTTCTATCCATTTGTATATAAATCAATATCTGTGAATGATTAGAAAAGGAATAGCATAGTTTGAACATTAGAATATATTAAATTGTAGTTGAATCTTGTTCCTTTCCTAAAAAATATGTTTAGGGCTAGTATTTTTATTGGCCTCCATATATTATTTTAGTTATATGAATGCATCTTTGTCATTGAACAGATTAACATAAGACCAATTGCAGATTATGAACATGGTGGATATAAAATTAGTTTTGTGGCTAATAAGTGTTATCATAAGTCCTATTCTTTCTAATATCTCTTAGTATTCGAAATGGCTCTTTCAATAATGCAATTTAAGCAATATATTTTCTCGCACATTTTTTTGCAACACATCATTGTTAAAACTGCCCAACCTACTATTAAGAGGAAAAATAAGCAAGGATTGAAAGGCATGAACAATAAATTAATCATTAATGCAAAATACCCATATAAAACATACATACATATATACATATATATATACATGTAAACATATAGACATATTTACACATGTATACATATGTGAACATATATATGTGTATACATATACATACATTATACGTATACAATGACATACATATACATATACATACATATATACATATAGGATTTGGAAACCTCACTACAAGGGGGCTAGATAGTAAGTGTTTGCTCGTGTGAGGCTTAATGCATTCTGCCATTGCTACACAATGGGAGAAAGAAAAGCAAAGTAAACGTTGGTGGATGGAGTAAATGCAAAATGGAATGTTGCAGTGTGAGAAAATATACTCTGATTAAGATGCATTGTCAAAAGAGTCAATTTTCCATTAATTTCATAGTAAATGGGAAAAATATGTTGTCTACATATCTAATCTACTATATTGTAGTGTTTTTTTTGCATATACATAGACATACACATATGCATATACATATACATGCATATACATACACATATACATATGCATATGCATACATGCATACACCTACATACATGATACATATACAAGCATATACATATATACATATATACATATATACATACATATACACACACACACATATATATATATACATAGACATATATACACATATACATACATACAAATATACATATACATGAAAGAAATCCTTTTATATGTTGGAAAATTGGAATGCATATCTAATTCCACATCTATATGCTTTGTCAAGATGACCCATGTACATATACACCTAAAAGTGAAGAAAATTGGAAACAATAACGCCAAATTTGCAATAGGTATAACATAAAAATAAATCATACTTACAGAATTAGGGTCTGAAAGCCACAGGATCACACCCTCAGAGCTGGACTCCATAGGGGTACCAGTGGGTGTTGCCAACAAATCAGTATTGGGGGGCTCTACGAACCCATCCATAAAGCCCAGTTCCATAGACATAGTTCTAGGAACTTCTTTGCAGTGACAAAATGTTGGAATTTGAGGTCACTAATTTACAACTCTATTTCACAATAGAAAAAAAGATTAGTGTACCACAACATCCAAATTGTAATTGGTAGACAACTTAGAAATATCAATTTATAACCATTCCACTTTTAATACTATTGAAACAACACGAGATACAAAAACAAGAATATAAATCCACTTTTAATGTCGTGCAAACATCAAGGGATGCATCAACAAGAATAAAAATAATAAATGCAAATGCATATACCCCTATATGTACCTCTCTATCTTTGGGGCTGCCTATATGTGTATGCATGTAGGCTTTTATTATTCTATATATCTATATTTGAGTTGATTTTTAATTTTTCTATGTTATGATAATAATCATATGGTGCGATAATCTGTCCAAAGTGCATATAACATCACAAGATTAATTGGAGGTTTGGCCTACGGGTATGTGCAGGATCATCATGGAAAAAACAAGCCCTTAAGTGGTAAAATTCAGAAAAATCAGAGTTAGGCAACTTGACGTGCAAATTTGAATAATTTATCTATATTATTTCAAAAATATTTAAGAATAGAATTTGTAGAAAATTGAATGTAGTTTCATAACTACTAGGTTTATTTAAAAAAAAGGTCTATTTGGTGAAATTTTGAAATTTCAATGGAAAAGTACTTAAATTTTAGGAAAAAAAGTAGGTGTTTGTCTGACCACCCTAACCACAATAAAACAATAATATTTTTTTATAAGATTTTAGATATAAGTAGAGGACTCATGTCTTGATGTGATGCATATTTTTTGTAATTTTTTCCAAGTAAATAATTCATTATGATTTTCTTACTACAACATTTAAAAAATATAAAAACTCGTATGTCTAACCACCTTAACTTGGTCAAAACTTCATAAAATTATTATTATTATTTTTAATCCTATAGTATATGCAAAGAATAGAATGTGACACATGTTTCAGATTCAAAATATGATACTATTTGAAAGCTATATATTTTTTCAATCAACTTATTAATCAAGACTTTAGTCATAATTCAAATAAAAAATGAATAATAATTATTTATTAAATTCAAAGTAAAACATAATTTATATTGGTGGAAAGCTGGGAATCCCCTTTAAAAACCCTTTTTGTTTCATCATTTTTGGGTAAAAAAAAGTCATTAGCCACATACCCTACACAAACCCATCATATCACCACTTTTTGGCCCATCATGATCCTGCATATTCTCCTACGTTGCTTGGTATTCAATATTATGGAAAAAATATTTATGCTCAATACCTATGTAAAATGACTTACAGATTCCATAGCACAATAGTTTGGGGAACCTCAATTTTTCTATAGAAGAGACCGAAGGAAGATGATTCTTACAATACTGTAATACTAAAGAAACATTGCTATGGCTCTTTTGACTATGCAACTTAATCAATATATTTTCCTGCCTTAATCACAAAAAAAATAACAATTACTCAAGAATCAGACATATGCTATGGTTGAGTGTTTTCCTAATAGTTCTTTTATTATTTGCCTATCTATCTATAATATTTAATGCCAAATAATGGAGATTGAATGTAGAATGTATGCATGCATATATGTGTAGAAATAATTAAGTACATATATACATTCAATTTCCCCTTTTTCAACACATTTATAAACACACACATATAAGTAGATATATCTATCCATATGTACATATGTATATATGTATTTATATACATAGTATTATATCTAAATACATGTGTATAGTATATTTATTTCTCACCATCTAACTCTTGCACTTGGAATTTATGAAGGCAAGAAAAATCCAAATTATTTTTCCCCTGAATTAACTAACTTGGAAGGCCATAAATTCAAACCTTTTTGGTTTTTATACCATATTGTCTACTCTGAATTTTGGTATTAGTAAAGGCAGCTAAAGGGTTGAATTTCAAGCCTTCTTAGCCAGTCAACTGTGGGGAAATCTAGTATGGATGTTTACTTGCATTTTGAAATGGGCCATAGATGGCCTACTTTGTATATATGGCTATATATTATCTATGTACATGTATATTTTTAAATGAATAATAGAAAATTTAATATATATATACACCAATTGTAATACAATGGCACAATAGGAACTAAATGCAATATTGAATGTTGTAGTGGGAAAAAGTTTACTACAAAATATGTAAGAAAATATATTGATTTAGTTGCATTCTCAAAAGAGTCATTTTGGCATTGTGAATATGTTACACATACTGGATGATTAAAAGATGACTTCTCAATAAATAGAAACTTCAAAGAAATAGCATATCAGCTAAAGATATAAAGTTGAATAGATAAAAGAACTATTACAAAAACACTTAAAATCCACCAAAATATTTTTTCCTCCATGCCTATACAAAAAGCTTTTCAACTTCCCAAATCAAATATGTAAACCTAGCTCTTTATGGAGTTACTTATTTTCTTTAGGCTATGACAAAAATTATATGGTGCACCAATCTCTACAAAATGTGTATAACGCCACATGCTTAATTACAAATTAAGAAATGAAACTATCACTATTTTTTACAGTTAAAGTTGTAAGCCCTTTTAGACAACTATTACATACATTAATTTTGTTGTGTGGGGTGATCCCCCAATAGTGGTTTACAATTTTTGGCCAAACTGGACACTGAATTTTTTATTTTTAACTAAATCTTCACATTTGGGCACCTATAGCAGCTAAACCGTGAGGAATTTGAAGATGATGCAAACTAGAGTCTCGTCACATTTTGTATATAGATTCTAAAAATATTTTTTTCAATTTTTTTAGAATTAGATTGCACTTATTTTTCCATCTCCCACAAAAATTGGCTTTTTTTAGAAAACAACATTTTTAAAAAGTGATGCACATCGTATAACGCATAACATTTTTTCCATGAAGGATAAAATTCCAATTCTTTCGAGTTTACATTTGTGACTCTGATATCTAGTGCTTACACTTGGTTAGATAGTTTTTTATTGAATAATTTTTCTTTAATCAAGTTTTGAAGTCAAACCAATGATAATTCAGACATAGCGCGACTGTATAATGCGTAACTTTTTTTGTATATATCGAAATTCAATTTATTTATTTTTGTTGGATCAAGGAATTTAATATCTGATGCACTCATATTTTTCAAATTTTTTTTTGCTAATCTTCTATTTTTCCACATGTGCAGAACAAAGACCTTCATTTTTGATGAAAAACCTATGTTTAATAAAACTAAAAAAAAAATGCATAATAAAACCAAAACATATTAAAATTATATTCATTGGATAGCTCGTTCTGAAGACTACCTAATTCCAAGTTTGGTTTCTAAAGATTCCCCCATTTTCATCCTCAACCAAGCTTCAAAGCGTAAAAATTTAGGTTTTTTGTGTGAACAAATTAAAAAATTAGGGAAAAGGGGGGTTCGCTAGAACCAGGCGGGTTCTGGCGAACCCCCTTTAATATGCATTTTTCCTTTATTTTTTGGGTGGGAAATGTATGCCCAATAATTAATGGGTTTGCTCGAACACTAGTTCGGTTGAGCCCTAGTTATGGTTTGGTCGAACTTGTAGGTTCATGTGAACCCCTAAAACCAATTTTTTTGCCATGGGGTTGTTTTTTCTCAATTTTCCTTCCTCCATAAAATTGTAAACCACTATTGTGGCTTCACCCTGTGAATATGTTTTATGATATTCTTTCCTCCTATTTCAAAGCTCCATTTAATGTTTGATTTTGATATTCTCTCATTTTTTGTGTTTCCTGAGTCTTTTCCTAATAGTTCTTTTACAATTTCTCTATTTCTCTATAATATCTAACACCAAATAATGGAGCTTGAATTTAGAATATATGCATTTACATATGTGACCATTCAACTAGCCTTTGATGTATTACTTTTGGTGAAACTACCACTATTTTGCTGCAAATTGCAGCAAAAGACCTCTACATGGTGCAGGACAATTCTGAATCTACAACAAATCCTATTGATATTATCAAAGGCCTTATTTGCAAAGCTTTTCTTGTACAAATATGTTTATTAAGGGTTTTCGATCATCTATGATGTAGTAGGGTAGGAGAATAATTGTATGAGGTGACCCTAAATCCTTTTATGTAAACAACACCTTGTCGATTTATTTAAACTTATAGGCAGATAACAAAATTTGAAACATATTCATACAAGATTCAACCTACATCCTTTCCTGGTAAATATTGAAGAAAAATAGAGAATTTATAAGAGGTATTAGAACTTATAATGGAAATTAGCTATAGGAATTTCCACCTATGATTCTATCACTATCTAGACAAGGTGTAACACCAATTTCTATGTAACAATTAGTTTCTCAATTGAAAATTCAAGCTACATTATTTGACACTAAAGGGAAATTGTAAAACAACTATTAAAAGAATAGTTAAAAATCATAGCTAAATCACAAATGAGTCAAAACCCACACTAAACATATTCATAGAAGATAAGTGGGCTATGTAAGACTTGGTTTGTCAATTCAAATTTGAAGCTACATTCTTTGGCATGAAGTTTATATTAAATAGAACTCATAAAGCCAATGAGTACCAATAATCTGCACAACCTGCCCACAAGGGCACATGATTAATCAAAAAATTTAGCTACATTGCCTAGGACTAAATTTTGTAGACAAATAGAGAATTTGGAAAAGAGCTATTGCATGAAAAACCCTCTTGTTGGGCAAGCTAATGGAGAACTTGCCAGAATGTTCAAACAAATAAATTGAATAGATAAAAGAGATATTAGAAATAATAACATTTACCAGCTACCAAACTAATTTTATATCCAACATGTCCATAATCTGCAAATGGTCCTATGTTAATGCATCCAACAACACAGATGGAAACAAATAACCAAAACAATAAATGAACGGCAATAAAAATACTAACCCTAAGCATATTTATCCAATAAAGAAACAAGATTCAACTACAATTGCTCCTATGGTAATGGGTATAAGGCCATAAATGGACATAGATAAATTCAATTGCATCCCAACCAATGACCTGTCAAAAAATATGTACACTATGTGAAAGGTGGACAATGGGAAAAAGAATATCACGCAACATATTGGTGCAAGAGAATCAGTCTATGTAACAACTGTAAGAGCTATTAGGATGATACTTACGAATAAGATGTATGTCATTCTCTATTTTTTTCCTTATAGTTGTTTTATAATTTTCCCATTTTCCTATAATATTTAATTCCAAATAATGCAGCTCAAATTTACAATATATGCATGTATATACGTATATATATGTGTACATATATGTATAATAGATATACCTATTACCATAGGAGAAATTGCAGTTAAATTTTCTTTCTTTCATTGTTGGTCTATTGTTTTCACTATATGTGTATATCTTTGGTGTTGCAGCTATTACCATAGGAGGAATTGTAGCTATCTATGTGTAGGGTTTATGGTTGTATGAAACCATTGACATATTGGAGATAAAATTACTCAAGTGATTGTTTAGGGTTATTCTAATAACTCTTTTACAATTTCTCTTTTTCTATATGATATCTAGTGTCGGGTGATGTAGCTCAATTATCAATAGAGCTTGTGGCATTATACTAATGTTTGCATGGGTGTTTTTGCATAGATTATTAAGTTATTATTAATGAATTCTTCATACATGTTTCTATCATTGGCATTATACCCATTTTCTAGACTTGAAAGAGATTATTGCTCATTGTGGGTGGAGAAATTGCAATTAAATATTCTTTATTTTGTTAAAAAAATATGGTTAGGCTTAGTCATTTTTGTGGTCCTTGTTTATATATATATATATATATATGCATAGATATTCATACATGCATACATACATCTTTGTTGCTATACACATTTTCTAGAATTATTCCCTTGCTATCTTTCTAATTGAGCTAACTTCAAATGCTTACAAAAACAATGGTATAGATGGTGAGCGGATACATAATTTATTCATGTGTTTGCATATATACAATTCCACAACTATTGAGCTCCCATGGTTTTCATTTTCAATGAAGTTTGTATTTTATACATGGGTGTTTTGCATAAATGATTAATTTATTTTCAATGTCTTCTTGTTATATGTTTCTATATAAAAAGGGCTACATTATATAGGATTTTGTATTATACAAAAAATGGGGGAATTCTAACAAAGATATTAGTAAAATATACATACATATATTTTTGTATATATACATATCTATACACACACACACACACACATATATATATATATACTTATTTACATAAATGTATATATATTCATATTTTTTGGAAATATGTGCCTCAATCCCATAGGCTGAAAACTCTTAAAGGGCCAAGTCAGTGTGACATCTTTTGTGTCTAGCCGACTAGCAATTTGAATCTTGTTGAACAGTTTAGGTCACTGTGACCTTGCTTCTATCTGACTGAATGATCCTGTCGCTATGACATGTTGTGTTCAGTGTGACCTCTTACCGAATGGAGACCTCTGGTCGACAGTACATTCATATCGGGTCTCAAGGAGAAGTCTCAGCGAGAATGGAAGGTCATACCGATGAGGATACACTTGGGGTCTTCGCAGTGACTCAAAGACTTTGGTATGAAGTCTTGGCGACCGATGGAGAGTCTTGTTGATAGTATATGACACTCAGGGTGACATGGGATTTTTTCTATGACCTCTCGGCAAAAGGGGTAGACCATTTGATGGAAGCTTTTTCTTTTGGTATGACGTCTCATTGACTCGTGGGGTATTGTCGATAATAGTATGGCTTCGGAGTAACATAAGAGATCTTGATGAAACCTGTTGGTGATAGTTGAATGTCTTAGCGATAGATGGGTTTCGATGGAAATGCTAATGTTTTGGTATGACTTAAGACCTTGGTATGAAGTCCTGGAGAAAGCGATAAGTCTCGCCAACTAGTGGATACACTCAGATTAACTTGAAGGCTCGGTGTGAGGTCCTAGCGAGAGCGGTATGTCCTGCCGACAAAATGACTCTTCGGTGTGACTTAGGATATCGATATGTGGTCTCACCGAAGAGCGATAGTCTTTCCAAAAGGAAAATTGAAGTCGTTGTGACTTTTCAGCATCAGTATGAGTCTTGCCGATGAGAAATCTCTTGCCGATAGGAATGAAATGGATGTCGGTGGTTTTGGTATGACTTGTGGTGTTTTCTATAACATCTTGCCAACTATTGGGACTTACGTTGATATCGATATGAAACTGTTGAGCATTAGGGAGACACTTCTTGTGTTTCACCGACATGTGAACTCATTTGAATGTTCCTTTGACCATTTGACTTTCCTATTTGGCATCTCATTGACCAATCAGAGGAGCCAAATGGGAACCACTAGTAGTTGGACTGTTGTGTTCATTACTGAGAGGAAGCTCAATAGACAGGGGCGACATGGTTATACTCTGTGATCACATATTGTGATCAGTTGGTTGAATCGACGTATTTTTTTGTGATTGTATGATTAGTGGATGAATTGTATTATGTGAGGACTATAACATGAATGTTCTATAACAAGGTTGTTCATGGTGAATGTTGCTGTAAACTAACATCAGAAAGATAAGTTAGAATTCTATATGTAATCTTTGTTACTGCAATACAAAGTGACTTCTCTTGGTGTGGTGGGTTTTTCTTCTATAAGGGTTTTCCCATGTATATTTGATGTTCATATGTGTTTGTCAAATACTCTGTTTCTATTATCTCTTTCAAGTGCATCTTAATTGAACTGTAATTGTAAAAATTTAAAAGTGTCTCTGCATTCTTCCTTGAGGTTTTTGTCATTAGGAGAGTTGTTTCCACATCTAGCTTTCCTTACAAGTGGTATCAGAGCTTGGCCAGTTGTGTTATCCTTGTGGGTACGTTGGGTTTTTTGTGTCAATTATGTTTAGTGGGAGTCTTGTAGAGTTTTTTAATTCTAATTACAGATTGAGATGGCTAGCATGTCAGGAAAGACTGAAATAGAGAAATTCAATGGCAACAATTTTGAGTTGTGGAAACTCAAAATGGAGAATCTTCTAGTTGATCGTGATCTATGGATTGTTGTGTCTAGAGAAAAACCTACAGGCATGAAGCAAGAAGATTGGGACCTTGCAGATAGAAAGTCTAAGGAGCTGATAAGGCTCTGTTTGGCAGACTCAGTTCTTCTAAATGTGCATGAGGAGAAGACTGCATCTTCCTTGTGGAAGAGACTGGCATCTATTTATCAGGGGAAGTCCTTGGTGAATAAGCTATTCCTGAGGAAGAAGTTGTACTCTTTGAGAATGCAAGAAGGAGGGTCTATAGCTGATCATTTGAACACATTTAATATGTTGATTGCTCAATTAACATCTGTTGGGGTGAAAATTGAAGATGAGGATTGTTGTATGCTTCTATTGCGTTCTTTGCCAGACTCTTGGGATCATCTGGTGATGGCTATTGGGAGTACAACATCGAATTTCAAGATGGAAGATGTTGCATCTTTGCTATTAGAAGAGATGAGAAGGAAATATTCTGAGATGGCAAAGGAGGCCCTTTCTGTTAGAGGAAGGTCAAAAGAGAGAGGCAAGAAGAAGGACAAGAAATCTAAATCAAAATTAGAAGGGAGATCAAAGTCTCTTCGCAAGAAGTCCAAGGTAAAATATTGGAATTGTGGGCAACCTAGTCATGTCTGAAAGGATTGTAAAGAGGAGAAAATGAAGAAGAAGTGCTCTTCTGATAATGATTCTTCTCAGGAAGTTTCAAACACCTTCATTATTGCGTTGGCTACACATGCATCAGATGATGTCTAGTTGATTGATTCTGAAGCATCTTTTCACATGACATCTCATAGAGACTAGTTCATGAAGTATGAAGAATATGATGGTGGAAAGGTGTATTTGGAAAGTAATTCATCTTTCGAGATAGTTGGCCATGGAAGAGGGATAAGTGCACAAAGTTGAGTCCATGAAACGTGGAATTTTTTGCCTTAACCAAAAAATTGAAATCGGCTTTCATAAAATGGGATCCCGATTTTAATAAACGAGATCCTGTTTACTAAAATTCAGTATCCCATTTAGCTTCAGGATCCCAAGCCTAACACGGAACGAGATCCTGCTTTTTAAAAGTCAGGATCCCGTTTCATGTTGGATCCCGAACCAATGGAAAAGGAATGAGATCCTGATTTCCACTAAATGGGATCCTGATTACTACGAAATGGGATCCTGATTTGTACAAATTGGGATCCCATTTTGTAGAAATCAGGATCCTGTTTTATATTGCTATTTTTTTTTTAAATAAGAGTGTACTGCATAGTAGACAGGACCCCAAGTACTAGCGATAGTGACTTCCACCATCAGCTATAGGTACCTTCCTACATCCATTTTTTTGTTGCATTTTTTAATTTTTAATTGAAATTGTAAAGAAAATAAGTGAATTTAGCATTTTTTTTAATTTATTTCATGTTTTGAGCTTTTTTTAACTGTTATGTAGAAATGAATAAATGTAAAAATAGATGGAAAAAATGCAATGAAACATGAAGGTTTTTTAATAAAAATGAAAAACAAACCTTAAATTGTGTTTTACAAACAAAAATTAACTTTTGAAACCTAAATTGTTTGATTAAGCCAAAAAAAGAATGAATTTGAAAACCCTAATTGAAACAAACAAAAAAACTTGCATTTCAAAACCCTAGAAATTGAAATGAAATAAAAAAACTACATTTAGAAACCCCAATCAAGCTTTTTGAAACCCTGAATTCAAATCAAATGAAAAAAATTGAATTTGAAAATCCTAGTTTGAATTGAAATGAAAAAATTGCACTAAAAACCCTAATTTCTTAGAAATTGAAACCCTAAATTGAATTGGAACAAAAAAACTATTAAAACCCTAAATTGAAATCAAACAAATCATTTTTATTTTGAAAACTAGGTAATTTCGAGCTCAAAAAAATTCATTTGCATTGCTTAAATGTTTTAAATTTTATTTGCTTTGTATGGAAAAATGATATATATTAAACTTTAGTTTCAATGTTAAATTACAATTAGATTAGAAAACAATATGTTAAAGAATAGTTAAAATTCATGAAGTTTATCTTGATGTTTGTTTGCAAATTTAGTTAGAAAATTCATAAATCTAAGTGCGTACAATTGATTCCAATTGGCACTAACTTGCAAGTCTAAATTATGCCAAGGGCCACCCAAACTTCACCCTAGGTTTGCTAAACGCTAGACCCTAAACCGTAAAATCTAAACCCTCAACACTAAAGCATTTGAATTTTGCCTTGGGACCTTAAAACAAAATTTGGTTTCCTTAAAAAACCCTCTATTGTCACCATTTAGGTACATATATATCATATGAAATTTAAATTTAGTAAGGTGTCTAAATTTATATAGGAGAGTTCATAATAAATGGAAAGAGGTTTGTATGGGAATATATGTATTAAAAAAAACATACCACATGACCTCTAAAGGATTTTTAAGATGTGATCCTAGATAATAATCCACCCATTCTCAATCATAATGGATTCTTTAGCAATTAAGAGAGATTCAATAACCATAAAGTTACCTATATTTTGATAATATATAGATTTATGTGGAAGGATAGAAATGCATCAATAAGGAGACCAAGATGTAACCATTTAACACCTAAAAGGTACACCTATTACATGGGAAAGGGAGGAGGTACATGATGATAGGTTGGATTAGGCTTAATATTCAATTAGGTTTGTAGTAAATAGTTAGGTTACAATTAGGAATATATAATAAATATTAATATAATTATAATACAAATATAAATTAATTTAAATATAATATAATATATGAATACATTTAAGATTAGGTAAAGGTTATAATTTAATTAAGTTTCAATTAGGTTTACAATTCAGTTAGGATATGGTTAGGGGTGGGGATCATTTAGCATTCTATTATTGTTAGAGTATGGGTTACATTTAAGATTATTGTTATTTTTGTGATATGTATATATTGATTCATTTTTAACATGATACTTTTTTTTATTAGAGGGGTAAACACTTTTGACCTAGAGCTAGATGGAACCAATGAGGTTATAGTATGACTAAATTTGGACCTCACTAGACATCTAGATCCCTTTAAGGCATCCTATCACCCTAAATCGTAAATTGATTTCTTAATTGGTCCCAATATGACAAATTTCTTAAGGGAATCAAAGAAGTTCTTAAAATTTGGTGAAGTTGCCCAAGGAAACCAAATTTAACAATAATATGATTGTGTAAGATTATAATATGAATGAGATTTCATGATCTAGGTTGGTCAGTTGAAACAAGAGTAGATATCAATCAACTATTGCACAAGAAAATTTTATTCACTAACTTGCAAGTTCATTAAATATTCCAAGGGGCACCAAAACTTTACCCTAAGTTTTGTAAACCCTAAACCCTGAACTCTAAAATCTAAAACCTAAACACTAAACCATTCATTTTGTCCTACCCAACACCTTAAAGTGAAATTTATTTGTCTTAGGAAAATCCACCATATTTCATTCCCTTATGCCATGTAATTTTTTCCTAGGATCTTAGTACATGTGCATTACCTTAAGTTATCCTATTACCTTAGACCCTGAACTCTAAAGTCTAAACCCTAAACCCTAAAGCCATCATTTTTTCTTTAAAGGCTCTTAATGAAATTTTGTTGCCTTGGGAAACTTCACCAAATTTTATTCACTTGAGCCATGCCATTTTCTCCTAGGACCTAACTAGACATAAATCCCCTTAAGCCATCTTGTCACCCTAAATCGTAATTTGATTTCTTAAGGGGATCAAAGAAGTTCTTAAAATTTGGTGATCAAAGTTGCCATCATGATCTAGGTTGGTCAGTTGAAACAAGAGTAGATCTCAATCAACTATTCCACAAGAAAATGTTCTTCACTAACTTGCAAGTTCATTAAATATCCCAAATTCTAAACCCTAAACCTTAAACTCTAAATTCTAAACCCTAAACACTAAACCATTCATTTTGTCCTACCTAGGATCTTAAAGTGAAATTTGGTTGCCTTAGGAAAATCCACCAAATTTCATTCCCTTATGCCATGTAATTTTTTCCTAGGATCTTACTACATATATCCCCTTAAGTTATCCTATTATCCTAAACCCTAAACTCTAAAGTCTAAACCCTAAACCCTAAAGCCATCATTTTTTCTTAGGCTCCTAATGAAATTTGGTTGCCCTAGGCAACTCCACCAAATTTCATTCCCTTATGCCATGTAATTTTTTCCTAGGGTCTTACTACATGTAGATCCCCTTAAGCCATCCTATTACCCCAAACCCTAAACTCTAAAGTCTAAACCCTAATCCCTAAAGCCACCATTTTTCTTAGGATCTTAATGAAATTTGGTTGCCTTAGGCAACCACCAAATTTCATTCCCCTATACCATGTAATTTTTTCCTAGGATATTACTACATGTAGATCCCCTTAAGCCATCCTATTACCCTAAACCCTAAACTCTAAATTCTAAACCCTAAACCCTAAAGCCATCATTTTTTCTTTAAAGGCTCTTAATGAAATTTGGTTGACTTGGGAAACTTCAACAAATTTTATTCACTTGAGCCATGTCATTTTCTCCTAGGACCTCACTAGACGTAGATCCCCTTAAGCCATCATGTCACCCTAAATCGCAATTCGATTTCTTAGGGAGTTCCAATATGGAATTTCTTAAGGGGATCAAAGAAGTTCTTAAAATTTGGTGATCAAAGTTGCCCAAGGCCCAACCAAATTTAACAATAATAAGATCCTGCAAGATTATACAATATCAATATTTAATTGTATTTTCATTCAAGTAACATGTGCCTTAGACATATAAATGAGGCTTAAATATAATTTTATCATTTGTATTCAATTATTTAAGGCCATTTACATTGAATGGTTTAAAGGTATTTCCTAAACATGTATCTTACATCTTGAAATTACAAATCTAATGCAGGTTCACTCATATCTTAAATATCACATGGACCCATTCAATAATATTCGCAATCCACCTCCAACACCTTCACCTCCACCTCCACCCACTCCGCCCCCTGAAATCAATGAACATGCTCGTTTGCAAGCACAAATCAATGCTTCTACTAGAACCATCCAAGATCAAATCAACATTATTCAAAATGAAGAATGTGTCGCACCTCCTATGAGGATGTTTGCATCTAGGATGCAAACCCTTGTTGATGTTGTCAGGGCTATGGATGGGATCATAGATGAGCATCGACAATGGCTAGAGGAGAGAACTATTGATTTTGAAAAGGAAAACACAAAGAAGTGAAGATCTATGCAGTAGAGAGCCACAATAGTTTATAAATTAAAACAATGATCTTAAATAGTTATGAATTTATAAATTTGGTGAACGATGGATATTTTGTGTGATGAATTTATAAATTTGGTTCCAAATGGATATTTTTAGTGTCATGAATTTTTGATTTTGGTTCTAGATGGATATTTTTAGTGACATGGATTTATGAATTTGGTGGAATTTATGAACTTATAATGAATAATATGCAATAATATATATTTTATGACTATCTACTAGATCATGATTTCTCCTGCTGAAAAATTGTAATATATATGTGTGTGTGTGTTAGACATATGAGCTTTTGTGAATGTTTCAAGTTTATTGTTTAGTATGTATGTGCATGTATTAAAAATTTGCATATATATAGTTCTTAGATTTTGAAATTTGTATGTATGTACATAGTTTAGTTTAATGATTTGTACGCATGCAAATTATGCATCATATTTTATATTTTAAATGTACATGTACATATATTTAATTTTTATTTTTGTATGGACATGCTCTTGAGTTGAACAATCAATGTATTTATATATGTGCATTTCAGTTAAATATATGATCTTAATACATATGTTGCTCATCCTATTTCAATTAAATATGTGATCTTAATATATGTGTGCACATGGACTATTTTGTATGATTTAATGTAGGTGTGCATTTATATCGAGAATATCATGGATGATTTTAACATTGATGATATCATCAATGCACCACCTCAACCACAACCACATCCACCTCCCCCCCTCCACCTCCACCTCCACCTCCCCCTCCCCCTCATATGCCACATCCATCACATATCACATCTGATGAGGCTCGCTTGAGAGAGTGAATAAATGATCAAGTTGCATCCTTACAAAATAAAATCAATGCTATGTAGAGTCAAGCATTGATTCCTCTGCATGTGAGAAATTTTGCATCTGTGATGCAAAACGTTGTTGATGCCATCAGGATGATCAATTCTGATCTTGATAGGCATCGACGAGACAGAGAAAAAATGAGACAATTTTATTTTGATGGTCTCTCTTACAAACAAATATTAGACCTTAAAATAACGAAAGCCCATCTAGCCCCCTACTTTCTTGACCCCGTTACTCAACAACCCATTCCACCCAACAAATCTAGAATATCCATGAGGTGGTGCATACATCCATAGATGAGTACACATTTTTGGGATCGATGGTATATGGTTTTTGATAGTCCCCCACTATCAGGCATCATAGATCAGGGGTAGGTACATTCATATTGTAAATTTGTTTGAAGTTTAAATTAGTATAGTTACAATTTTATGAGTTTTGAATTCACTAGATATATGAAACGCATGAATGTACACTTGTAAATATTATAAGCATTAAATGTCTATGTACATGTATGTCTAGGTTGATACCACAATAAGAATGGGAATTGGGAAAACATTTGATGTTGTAGTTACTCGTGAGGCCACTAATTTCCAGGTTGTTTACAAAACTTTCTACACAAAATGTGAAAACTTGAATATATATATATATATATATATATATATATTAACCTAATTCAATTGTACATGCTTTAATTTTGATCTTGTAGTACTTTGTTAGTGCAACTTTCAGCCCTAACCCAGACATAGTTACACCACCAGGAGGACATGTAGAGCAAGTTCTAGATAAAATTGTAATTTAATTTTTTTTATTATATTTAAAGTCAATTATAAATTTTAAATTGAATATATACATAATATGATATTTTTACATATTCTTTTTCTTTTATAGCATGAGACACATCTTGTAGTTGAGCATGTACAAACAAGTCCTGGAGAAGAGCCTAGTGCACAACCTCAGAATACAGTACAATTAAAATATGATAAATTATAAATTAAATTGAATAAAAAAAATTAATTGTAGAGTTGTACATCTAATTTCAAATTTCTTTGTCTTGTTTATGTAGATTGATTTAGAGAATTTAGAGGTTTCTTTAGGTGCACCAGAGCATCCAAACGTAGATATGATGGTAATTTAATTTTATGATGGATTATAAATTAAATTGTCACTAAATCATTTTTTTATTGTCTTACATCTGATTACATCTTTCTCTTATACAGAGTGTTTCAGGTCATCCACATAGTCCACATGGTGTGAAGAGGTCTCTTGATTGTAGAGATAGTACATGACCTAGAAACATGTGATTTTATGTGTTATATTTGTTTATTTCATGGACTATATTTCTCGTTTCTCATGTAATCTGTTGGACTTTATTTCATGCACTTAATATATTGGTTGAACATACACTTAATATGTTACATAAATTATGGACTTTATTATTGTTTGAAATTTTAATTTACATATGTACATTTATGCATTTTATGTTCATAGTCAATACATTAATATAGGGAATTAATGTGAAATTTAGTGATCTCATACATGGATCAATATAGGACATTTTAATATTTATACTTTGAAAATTTAGTGATTTCATACATGATATACATGATATGTACATTCAATAAATAGTGATAATTACTCAATGAACTTATTCAATTCATGCTAATCAATAATCAGTCAATAAATCATAATTTACAAACAAAAGTAATCTATTTATATACTAGAAAGGATAAAATTTTAAGAAATAAACAATACCATAGAAGATTAGAGAATAAAAGCATTAATAAATACTATAAATAATAGTTCATCTAACACTAATTTATAAGTTGTCAAAACAAATAATGACATCTTAAGGGGGTGTCTAAAGGGGTCATAATAGAACGTCTTAAGGGGATGTCTTAAGGGGTTATAATATGTCTTAAGGGGATGTCTAAAGGGGTCATAATAGAACGTGTTAATTAAGATGTCTTAAGGGGTCTTAAGGGGATGTCTAAAGGGGTCATAATAGAACGTGTTAATTAAGGGGATGTCTTAAGGGGATGTCTAAAAGGGTCATAATAGAACGTCTTAAGGGGATGTCTTAAGGGGTCATAATACACCTAAATGGGATGTCTTAAGGGGTATTAAGGGGGTGTCTTAAGGGGATGCATTAAGAGGTCATAATATATCTTAAGGATATAATTGATTTAACAATAATGTATACATGATATTTAGTGATTATACATGTAAACATAAAGTTTCAAAGTAGGAAAACATGGACATTTAAGAAACAAAATATATAGAATATTGATTTGACACATAGAAGTACATAGAGTATGTTTAATTTTGCAAGTATGTATGTACATATATGTCATCTCAAAACAATGTTTACAAAATTTGGATATGCCATCTCAAAAACATCTCAAACTTGTGGCTAGAATGTAGTAGGTCTTCACACCACCTAATATCAAAAAGGTACAAGCAATATCAATGAAATCATCAAAACATACATATTTTAATTTATATAAAAATATCTATATGTACAAAACTCAAGTACCTACATTTAAAAGTATTACATACATGTTAGTAGGTTGAATCCAGACATCCTCTCCTTTTTGTTTCAAAGTATGAGATCAATGCAATGATGGCTTTATGATACAAAAAATTACAATAAATAAATTTTAACTATTAATGTCCAAGCAATATCAATATGTAATCAAAACATGTATTTAAATATAATTTAACTAATAATTACCTATTTTTACCAAGTATTCCATGTTGTCTAGGTTGAATCTGCATGGACTAGATCCCTTTTGTGATCATGCCTTAAAGATGTATAAAAGGAAAATTTAAATCAATTTCAACTAATAACACACTTGACCAATGTCGAAACATGTATTTAATATATTTAAAAGGACAAAATAAAACTAAAACTATATTTACCTGTATTTACTTATTTCATTGTACCATCCGCATCCTCTCTTTTTTGCAATGCATCTATGATTGCCTCATGCTCTTCCATAGAAATTGACCATAGCAATTTTTTTGAAGGTCTTCCACGATACCGCTTTAGTTTTATATTTGTTGCCACCACCAAATGTGAATAACAAATAATCTTTTTATGTGTTTCATAGTCTTCGAATGCAGGTAGACCATTCTTTCTTCTCAAGTATTTTCGTAGCCAAGTACCAACAACCACCACCAATCCTATTGGAAAACATGTTCAAAAACCATCATCAAATAAGTTCTCAAAATTTTCTTAAGGGGATCAAAGACTTGTTCTAAAAAATTGCTTAAGGGGATCTAAAACTTGTTATCATTTGAAATTTTCTTAAGGAGGTGTCTTAAGGGGATCACCGTACTTGTTGGATAATGAAAGCCATCATCATCTTCTCAAGGTTTTATCAACTTATGTTTAGTTTTCACACAACAAGCAAACTAATATTCCGTTTGCTCTTCATTCCCCTCAGGTGCAATAACAACATACACATGTCTTGCCAATAAAATTCAATTTAATAACTTGTGCATATCCATATAAATAATTTAGTATTACAAAATAAGTTAATAAAGTGAAATAAAATGAAATAAATTGAATTAAAATTACCTTCTTGTACAAGTTTTGAAACACAGTCATAATCTTCAGATGCAAACAATTGATCATTTTCTTCAATAGTTCTTTCATATTGATTATGTGCTTCTGTAGGTGTCAATGATCTTTGCTCCCACTATTCAACCCATTTTGTATTTTCACAAGCTTCCCAATCTCCTGAGATACAAGAATAGGAAAAAAATGCAAGCTCCCTTGTCCAAATAGTCCATGTGCTTACTGTCGCACTCCTAAATGAATGTCATTTAGTAGATCCACTAATTGTCTCACAATCAACCTAGATACAATGTTCTCTTCTTCCACCAACCAAAAGAATCGATGAACTATAGAGTAATCACTCGAACCAGGTGCAGATAATCTTCTATTACACCAATCCACAATCTCATGTGCATTTTTAAATTTTACTGAATCCTCAAATTTTAATTGTTCTCTAGCAAGAATTGTTTTGACACGCTACCGGCTCCATGATGTTCTCCTTACCATGCCCAAATTTTAAAAATTATATATGTTGGAATTAAGTTCCTTGTGAACCCTACTTAACCAATAGAACATTCTAGTACTTTGAACTGCTCCATAAATTATTTGACCATATGAGGTGTTCTTTCATATGGATTCCTCTTTCTCTTAAATTTCTATAAAATATACTAAAACAATATTGAACAAACTCTGATGAGTGTAACCGATTGTCACTCAAATAAAAATGATACTCCCTCAAAAATTTTTCTATCATCCTCATTGCTATCATCTGCATGTCTATAAACAATATGGACAAACATAGCTACTTGCACTAAATTATAATATTGAGATCGAATTTCCTCTTGCGGAGCGAGAGTATAATTCTCCGCAAAATCAACCACTGAAAGTATAGTACCAATTGGAAATGTGTTTCTACATGCGCGAAATTGGACATCAAGCCATCGAGCATGTTCAAAATGCATGACATATTTTGGTACAATTTTATTATTAAATTCACTCATAAATGCATGCACACTAACTTTTTATGTAACTAAAACATAACGCTTTCCTATTTTTCCATCTTTTAAAGACTATTGAACATTCCTAAATATTTTGACATCTACTAATTGTTGTCTAAAATCATGATCAACACTTTCATGCAAACAAATTCTTAAAAGTGAAAGATTTCCATAGTTAATGCATTGTCCAAAAATACAATAACTTAAATAAAATAATTTATCATTAGATTTTTCACTAAAAAACCCTAAAGTAAACTCCCTTATTGCTTTAGGTGGCATATCAATACCATAATCCTGTATAATCACGTTAGTATGCAAGGTACAATGTATATATCAAAAAACATCATAAAAATAACAAAATTGAACATGTATTTTAGAACAACAAAATATTCGTTGTTTATTAATTTTTACATACCAGGGTTTACATTTTTCAAAAGACCTTTGACTTATTTTAATATTAACAGGCAACACTAAATCGCTACAAAAGTTTCTATAAAATTCAGTTTGTTTTGTATCTAATAGGTGTTTTGGTGAGGATCAAGTGAACTTGACCCCACCCTTAATTTAAAACATCTCTAGTGCATTAGATGAAACCCCAGTATTATCATCCCAATATTTTTAATCAAAGATTTAATTTCTAACATTCAATTTTATATCGTAATCTCTGTGAGGTCATCCACTGAAACTCCAACATTGATTGATAGGATCATTTTCTATACTTTCTCTTCTTTTTTCCGCTCTTAGTAATGTTTTAGGATGTATTTTTAAAACTTCACTAATAAATTGTTTATCATTCTTTTATTTAAAGTTTCTTTATTAACTATAGTAGTAGTTATAGCTCTTCTTGTTGTGTTTTTATCTTTAGATCAACTATTTTTCCCAATAGATTGAATGGCACTAGCAACAGTAGACATAACATGTTTTAATGATTGATCTTTTCTTTTTGGTTTAACATAAAAGCCTAACCTATTCATTACTTTTCTCATTTTTTGCATTCTCATCAATTGCATCATTAATTAACATTGAAATGCAAATTTTTTACGATAGTGAAATTTGGTGTATATCTCCATTTGCATGTGTCTCCATTTTGCCCCAAGAAATTTCCACTCAAGAAGATTATCAGAAAAACACCCATTTCCAATTTTTAAAAAAATTATTTTCATTAAATTCAACATCACATTCTAGATTCTCATCTTCATTTTCATCTCTTACTTTCATCTTCATCTCTTACTTTCATTTTACAATTCCATCAACAAAAATAGTTTTCATTTTATTTCATTTTCATCTCATCTTCATTTTCATTTCATTTTCATTTTCATTTTCATCTCATCTCTCATTTTCATTTCATTTCATTTTCATCAAAATACAAGTTTTGTTTTCATTTTCAAGAAAATTATCATTTTGATTTTCATTTTCAACAAAAGATTTTTCTTTTTTGTTTTCAACAAATTCTATAAAAGTTTCGTCTCTCTGAATATAGTCAATGTCAACATCATTAAGTCTAGCATCTTGTAAAACTTCTACATACAAATCTACCATTTCACTAACATGTGGATTTGAAGATGTACCTGGATTTGTGCATATTGAAACATTCTCCATAGCATTCAAAGAGGGATTTGAAGACATAGTAGGACTTGTTTATATAATCATATTCTTCTCCAAATAGACTCCTTGCAAATTAGCTTCATCTACAAACATGGTATCCTCAATTTTTTCATCTTCAATAGTTGTTGAATTGATTGCTCCATCATCATTCATTGATTTCATTCTCATTCTTCTTTCTCTTTGTCTTTGTCTCTCATTTTCCCTATTTACTTCAACTTCTTGAGGAGTCAATGTCAAGATTCCTTCTCTTATTATGAGCTTTATCTCCCATGATTATAAAATTCTCAAGCACAAATGAATGTTAATAGTGAAATTCTTCAAAATATTCAATCCAAATTGGAAGTTGAATACCTATTCGGACAAAATTCTTCCTCTTGTGTTCATCAAAACAAGTAGAAAACTACCACAATTCCACTTTAAAAATTGTTTTCTTCATGCCTCCTCTAAAAAATTCAATCCATATTGCAAATTGAAACCTTTTGTTCCTCCAAACAAGTATGAAAATAACACAATTCCACTTCAAAAATGGTGTAGATGATGCCCCGTTTGATAAAATCAACTAAAAATCAAGTTCACCACTTGTAAATACAATAGCTTATGAAAAAAAATTCATTTTTATTGCTCTCGGTCATACAAGTGAAGTTGCAGACTTCATAGAATTTTTTTGCAGTGTATTTAAATAATATAAACGAGATCCCATTAATAAAATGGGATCCGGCTTCCTATAAATCGGGATCTCGATTATAAAATGGGATCCTGCTTATGCATAAACGAGATCCTGTTCTATAATCGGGATCTTGTTCCTCGACATTGAATGTCGGGGCCGTTGGTTAGCAAATAGGATCACGTTTATGAAACGGGATCCCGTTTCATTGACAACGGTTGGAATATAGTTCAAAGGTAATGGGATCTTGATTATAAAACAGGATCCCATTTGTGAATAAACGGGATCCCATTTTTTTAAAATTTGAATTACTTTTTGCATTTTGGTCAGGTTTTTGCCTAGGTTTTTGGTTCAGGAAAAGCGTTGGAAGTCTAAACCTCAACCTTCAATCTATTTTGACCTGCAAGTTGAAGGTCCTAATAATGTCAAAGAAAAATACCGACTCTAGACATATGGCTGACGACCTTTTTTGCAAAATTTTTTGACGAAATTAAAACCCATTTTCTAGATGGAACAATGTAGATTCTAAATATGTAATTTATTTTGCAATTGGATTATTTTTTCTATTTTTTAATTAATTTCTAATAAAATTGGTCCATAAACTTTCAATATTAGAGTTTTTTACTATTTTAATAACTTTTGATCAACATAACATTTTGACAAACAAATTGCACGAGAACAAACTTCAGACAATTATTTTCAATTTAAAAAAAATCAAAAAATGACAAGTTTAAGTCATCTTATGCATGTTGTACACAATGATTTTTCAAAATGAAAAATCTTCCTAATAAAAATTTAACAAAACAAAAAAAATTCAATAAAAAATTACAAAAATATATCAAGAACAAGCTTTAGTGAGTCATAAAACTTATCCCAAAAGGATTTAGAAAAATACGATAATTTAAGTCAACATATGGATGTCGTACACGTGCATGGTATGGTAAAAAAAAATGACTTTTAAATAGTGGTTTTTAGAAAGGCCTATTAAAACTCAATTTGTACAATCTAGGTATTGAAATAAATTACATATTTGGAAACTAGACTCCGAGCACTACATTTTATGATTAGTGACTTTTTTAAAGATTTCATCTCTAAACTTGCTTCAAATTTTAAGGTCAAATGTGTCAAATGCTGAAAATCAGGGAAAACACTTCCACTTTTTGGCCAAAAAGTGGAATCAACTTCTTGCACACACCCAGAGTCAAAATCCAATTTCCTGATGGCAGAGTAAAGGGAATCAAGGTTGTGATGCATATACCAGGTCTGGCTCAAAATCTACTATCTGTCAGTAAGCTGAATGATATTGGAGTAAAAGTCACGTTCTCTAGAAATGGCTGCAAGATGACTAGAGGCTCTATGGTGGTGGCTAGAGGTGCTTGAATTGGTACCCTGTACAAGCTGGATGCACAGGCTGTTCAATGTAATAGTGTCTGTAAGAAAGCTACTCATGGAGGTAAAGAGGGAAATGTTCCTAATTATGTAAAATCTATGGAAGTGAAACTTCCAGTAGAGAAGACTATGCTCTGGCATCATAGGCTAGGCCACATAAGAGAAAAAGGTTTAAAAACCTTGAAGAATAAAAACCTGGTTGAGGGGCTTGATGATTGTAATCTCAAATTTGAATTCTGTGAGCATTGTATATATGGAAAACAATATTGTGTTTCTTTTTATTCCAGTCCTCAAAAATCTTCTGGTTTGCTAGATTATATTCATTTGAATGTGTTTGGTCCAGTGAATGTTCCTTCTTTGTCTAAATCAAGATACTATGTGTCGTTTA
>VDFB02000017.1:517751233-517771679 GCA_007258455.2 Sequoia sempervirens
ACACATGCTTGTAAAGAAGCAGTTTGGTTGAAAAGTTTGTCTTCTAACATTGGTTTTGATGCAGGGAAAATAACTATTTTTTGTGACAGTCAGAGTGCAATTTTTTTGGAAAAGAATCCTACTTTCAATGCTAGGATGAAACATATAGATGTACAGTACCACTTTGTACAAGATATGGTAGAGGATGGAAAGGTTAGTTTAGAAAAAGTTGATACTTTGGAGAATGTTGTAGATGCATTGACGAAGCCAGTGAGCACATAAAAGTTCAGGTGGTGTGCCAATTCAATGGGCCTTAGTGCCCATGATTTTCAGTAGTTTTGTTGTGTTTTAGAGGTGCCTGTGTGATCTTCATCAAGTGGGAGATTGTTGGAAATTTGTGCCTCAATCCCATAGGCTGAAACCTTTGAAAGGGCCGAGTCAGTGTGACATCTTTTGTGTCTGGCTGACTAGCAGTTTGAATCTTGTTGAATAGTTCAGGTCACTTTGACCTTGCTTCTATCTCACCGAATGATCTTGTCACTATGACATGTTGTGTTCAGTGTGACCTCTTACCGAATGGAGACCTTTGGCTGACAGTACATTCATATCGGGTCTCGGGGAGAAGTCTCAGTAAGAATGGAAGGTCATCCTGATGGGGATACACTTGGGGTCTTCGTGGTGACTCAAAGACTTGGGTATGAAGTCTTCGCGATAGATGGAGAGTCTTGCCAATAGTATGTGACACTCAGGGTGAAATGGGATGTTTGTTATGACCTCTTAGTGAAAGCGTTAGACCATTCGGTGGAAGCTTTGTCTTTCGGTATGACGTCTCATTGACTCATGGGGTCTTGCCGATAGTAGTATGGCTTCAGAGTAACATAAGGGGTCTTGATGAAACCTCTTGGCGATAGTTGAATGTCTTAGCAATAGATGGGTGTTGATGGAAATTCTAATGTTTCGGTATGACTTAGGACCTCGGTATGAAGTCCTGGCGAAAATGACGAGTCTCACCGACTGGTGGATGCACTTAGATTAACTTGAAGGCTCGGTGTGAGGTCCTGGCGAGAGCGGTATGTCTTGCCGATAGAATGACTCTTCAGTGTGACTTAGGATATTGATATGTGGTCTCACCAAAAGGAAAATTGAAGTTGTTTTGACTTGTGAGCATCGGTATCAGTCTTGTCGATTAGAAATATCTTGTCGATAGGAATGCAATGGATGTCTATGGTTTCAGTATGACTTGTGGCATTCGCTATAACATCTTGCCGACTATTGGGACTTACGTCAATATCGATATGAAACTATTGAGCATCGGGGAGACACTTCTTGTGTCTCACTGACATGCAAAATCAGTTGAATGTTCCTTTGACCTTTTGACTTTCCTATGTGGCATCTCATGGACCAATCAGAGGAGCTAAATGGGAACCGCTAGCAGTTGGACTGTTGTGGCCATTACTGAGAGGAAGCTCGATAGATGGGGGCGACATGGTTATACTCTGTGATCATAGATTGTGATCGGTTTGTTGAATCGACGTATTGTTGTGTGATTGTATGATCAGTGGATGAATTCTATTATGTGAATACTGTAACATGAATGTTCTGTAACAAGGTTGTTCAAGGTCAATGTTGTAAACTGACATCAGAAAGATAAGTCAAAATTTTGTATGTAATCTCTATTACTGTAATACAAAGTGACTTCTCTTGGTGTGGTGGGTTTTTCTCCCATAAGGGTTTTCCAATGTATATCTAGTGTTCATATGTGTTTGTCAAATATTATTTTTTTGTTATCTCTTTCATGTGCATCTTAATTGAACTATAATTGTAAAAATTTAAAAGTGTCTCTGTTTTCTTCCCTGAGGTTTTGACGTTAGGAGAGTTGTTTCTGCATCTAGCTTTCCTTACAATGTTTAGACATATATATACATATACACATGTACACACACACACACATATATATTTTCATGCCCCCAATTTTTGGACAAGAAAATTAACCTTTTTTTCTTTTTTAAAATGCATCATTAATCAAGCACTTATCTATAAATTTTGTTTGGAGTGTTCCATTAAATGTGAAGTGAGTGGTATCTCCGTGTGCATCCACATATTAACTCAAGCATGGAAGTTAACTTCTAAAATGGTTAAATGATCCCTCCTTATGCCTTACTTACAACCATGCCATATTGACTCCTCTTAGCATCAACTAGGTTAACATGAACATTGGTTTGATTAAAGTGACACTTGTGGGACCAAAGTTTAACCTGAAGGTCATCCAATCCTTAACTTCACAATGCCTAGGGTTCCATTTGGTTAGATAAGGGTCCAACAATCTTTTGGGTCCTCGGGAGGTTGATGTTCATAAAGTATCCTTGATTTAGAAGTTTGATTGTACGTTCAACAGTTATACACTCACAAATTTAAATTTTAAAGGAACAAACACTAATATATGTTTTCTTCCTTATTTACCTACCTTCAAGAGAAGAAGCCTTATCACATTAAGGTAAGATGACTTAAAGTTAAATCTAAGATTTGCAAGGGAAATTATTTATTCATGCCCACTAATCCTTAACTAATTTTGATACACTTTAAGTTAGGTTGAGCTTAAATCTTAATTTGGAGACCTTCTCTAGGTCCCAAGATGGGGATCCCTTTTATTTTACTTTACCTATGTTATTTAAATTTAATTCTTAAATAGCTAAATAATAACCTTAACCCCCTTTAGATGTCTGTATCACATTATTAATTTTACCGTAGAAATTTTTATTTATTTATTTATTTGAGGGATGAAACATCATTATGAGTAATTCACATTGACTTTTCCTAGATATAGATTGTATAATAACATCACATTTATACATTACTACAAATCATAATTATATTTTTGATAAAGGAAAAAATAGGTTTTGTAGGGACCCGAAACCACAAAATTTACAAGTAAAATAAAGATAAAGCATAATAGAACCTAAAAAAAATAGGACAGATGCAAAACAGAAAAGACCACAAGAGACTACAACCACAAGCTTGGAGCCAGCAAAGGATAGCACAAAAACTAGCACAAAACCAAGACTAACCTAATAACTTTAAAGTATCAACAAACTCAACTTCAAGGTTGTACATATCCTGTGTGCTCTTTTTGAGAGTCTGAATCTCCTGGGGAATAGAATCAACCTTTCTCTTCAGGTGACCTCTCATCCTCCTCAAGATGCCAGCATCTTCAGTCCCATTTTTCTCCTTATCCACATCCAAATCCACCACTAGAGAACCCTACCAGAAGTTTTCCATTTTCTCAACCATAGTGCTCATAATAGTTGCGTTGTGATTGGAAATTTTGTGGTTCTGCTCCAGGCTAGTTTTAATGGTGTCCTTGATTTTACTAATTTCTCCCTCCAGGAACTTAACCTTAACCTCATTATCCTTCTTCATCTTGCTTGTGAGCTCAATATTTTGTTGAAGGCACTCATCCATCTCCCTCATGTTATCCTTGGTACACACAGCCTCAACAAAATTGTGGGTAGCACCTTTAGCTTGAAATTCTTCCACTGTACTAGTAAGAGCCATGTTTTTTTAAGCTGAGGTCCTTTATCTTGTGAAAGAACCACTTCATAATCCTGAAATAATCAACTGCCCCATTTTTAGCAATGGCTAAAATATCATCAAGAAACTCCTATTCAGGCTTAAAGTAATGGTATTTAGGGTTAAGGATTCTAGGAAATATGGGTCTATTTTCTCTATCTATAGTAGGGTAAGAGATGTAGGAATCCTCACTGGCTTTAGGGGTTTCAATTTTATCCTCTAGGGAGTCCTTAGAGTAAGAAAACAATTTTTTAGTAGGGGGGTCCTTAATTTTAAGTCTCTCTTTCTCAGCAGAGGCAATGAGGGTTTTCACAGAGCTATCATTTTTAATCAAGGGCTTTCTCAGATGGGTTTTCTTACCCAAATTTTTGGGGGAGGGAGGGTCTTTCTCAATCCAATCAGGGTCTAGGTTATCTTTTTCCTTTGACATTTTGTTCTTAGTATCATAGTCTTTAGAGGCCGAAGTTGGGATAGGGTTAGACAAAGCCAACATATTTTTAAAATTTTCATAAATAAGTTGAATGAGTCTAGTATGCATGATCAAATACTTCCTAGGATTCTTTCTATGATCTTCCATGTTATTACTCAAGGGGAAATATAGATAGTGAGGGAAGGAAACCCTTACCTTATGGAAAAAATGATTGAGGAGGACAAAATGGTAGTTGTAAATTCTGGTAAATCTGCCATCCAGTGTGATGTATTCAATTATAATCCTAAGCACCTTCCTCCATAAAGCCTTAATAGGGTCAATTTCAAAGTAGCTATTGGATATTTTAATCAGATCTCTATTTTCCTTGTATTTTTTTGGAAACTTAATAACAACCTCATTAGAAAAAAAAAATTTGTGGAAGAACTTCATCCCCTCAGTCAAAAGGCTAGTGACCTCCATGATGAGGTTATCGTTCACACTGACTTTCCTACCAAAGAGAACAATTTCACCATTCATCCAATGTTTTGCAAAATACTCAGTGGCTTATGATTCAAGACCATGGAGCTTCTCGATGAATGGGAGAATCCCACCATGCTCAATATGCCTCCAAACCTTTGGGTTTTTCTTATGCATTTCATAACTAGTCAGCTCCACTCTTTTTCTACTTCCTCCCATTATTGCATTTACCTTGCTATCGTTGCTTGTAGAACTATTACCCTGAATCAAACAACCACAACCAAACCAAAGCACCCACAATATGTGCAAAATCATACAACTTGTATAGTTAATAACTACAGCCCCATCAAATCTAATGATGACTCTGTACTTGGCCTTATTCTCCTTCATTATTAAGAAATGTGGTAACTTTTTCATGAGTGATGTCATAGTCAATTAAGGCCCTTACATCAGCTTTGAACTCATTAAGGTTTTGCTACATATTATTCCTTTTTTGTTTAGCCCTCTCATTAGCAAAGAATTCGGCTATGCGATTGGCTTCCCTAAAGGCATGTGGAACTCTAAATTTATCAAATTTAGATAGGAGATCCCTAACATCTTCAATCCAACATTTAATGGTCCATGAGGGAGTGGATTTTCCAATGACACATTCAATGATGTTTTTAGAATCACCCTCTACCCAAATATTTTTAACATTCATTCTACTAGCTAGATCAATAACCTGAAAGGTCCCAATGGGTTCCACAAAATGGTTAGAATGGATGCTTAAGGAGATGGCCACAACTGCAACAAAATTACCATTATAGTACCTTATCACTCACCCACTTCCAGCCAAACCCAAGTTACCCTTACTCACCCCATCAAAATTAACTTTTATCTAGCCTCTTGGACGATGACACCAGCATACTCCTGAACGGTCCTTTTTGGTAGGTTTTGAGGCATTTGATACATCACTTTTAATGTTCCAATCCTTATCCATCTTTAGATCATAGGTTGAACAAACCACAACCTCCATCATATTCTCTTGATGAGGGATGATATTGAAGTTTTCCACAATTAATCTAAAAGTATTCTCATACATAGTGTCTTTTGATATTTCCTTTTCCCTGAAGATCCTATTACTACATTCCTTCCACACACCCCAAGCTGTATAAGGGAAAGTAAAAGCCCATAATCTTTGAATAGAAGGATTCATAGAAGGAGCATTTCACTAGATAAAAAAGTCTTCAATAGAGTTTGGAAAAACCCACGCTAAATTCCAAAGATTCATAAACCTTCCCCAAATAGCCACCACATACAAACAATGAAGAAATAAGTGGTTAGCAGTTTCTGCCTCTTCTTTACACAGGTGGCATCAGTTAGGGATCTGGATACCACGCTTGTAGCTCGATTGGAAACAATGAGGACTTTATTTTGAAGAAGGCTCCAAAAAAATATGTTAACTTTGGGAGTCAGGTGTTTAATTCAAGTTTTAGCCCAAAAGGGAGAAGGGGCCTATGAAATGGACAATAAAGAGACAGTCAAAGAGACAGAGTAGTTGCCTAAAAGGTTAGCATTCCAAACTAAAAGATCCTCCTACTGATTTAGCCTCATCTTGATAGCCATCAAAGCAGATTGAATCGAGACTAGATCTAGGCTAAATTGGAGAAAATTCACCCATCCCCCAGTTCTCCAATAATCCTTGACATGAGATTCAAAATTTGCTTTGCAGGCATCAGCCCACCTATTAAAACTTTCATTAGCAATTAGAGGAACATTCAATAACCATCTATCCTCCTAGAATCTAGCTTGATTACCACTTCTTATGCTCCACCCAACTCCTAAATCAATAATATTTCTCCCTCTAATCATATCATTTCAGTAGGTTGATCCATGGGGTAAGTTAGGAGAATCTAGTAGAGCCTTAAGAGATCCAGTATTAGCCATGTATTTTCTCTTTAAAATATTATTCAATTCTCCATTAGACGAGAAAACTCACCAAATTTGGTTAGCAAGGAGCGTCCTATTCATCATTCTCATCTTTCTTAAGCCCAGGCCTCAAAGTTTTTTAGGTCTACAAACAAATTCCCAACCAATGAGAGACATTATTTTTCTTTCTTCAAAAACCAACCAAAGAAATCATTCTTGTATTTTTTCAATGGTAGCCACAAATTTGGTAGGGATAATAAAAAGACTTAAAGCATATATCAAAAGGTTCTGAAGAGTGACTTGGAGGAGCTGGATTTTACCTGCTTAACCGAGAAGAGCTCCTTTCCATCCAACAAGCTTTTTGCTGAACCTATCCACCAATGAACTCCAAAAGGACTCAGGAGGCTTGATGCACAAAGGAAGCCAAGATAAATAGAAGGAAATAATTCAATTCTACACCCAAGAATTATAGCAATCTTATTCTATCTGGGTTTAGGGGTGTTGAAGAAGAAAATATATATTTTCTGTATGTTAATCATCTAACCGGAAACCCTCTCATACTCATCCAAAAAAAATATTAGATTCCTAGCTTCAATCATAGTTGATCTCCCCATCAGCATAGTGTCATCAATGAACTGTTGGTGGGAACAAATTAGATTACTGGTGGAGGGCTTTAGACCAACTAAAGTTCCCTAATCAACCAATCTTTTCAAGTTTCTCCCAAGACATTCCACCAAAATAGTAAATAATGGGGAAATAGGATCACCCGTCTTAAAACCTCTCGAGTTCTTAAAGAACTGTGAGGGAGACCCATTCACCATGATAGAAATGGAAGTAGTAGAGATGAGTTGACCAACCATCTAAAGGACTCTATTGTTGAAGCCAAACATCCTCATGATTTTGAGTAAAAATTCCCAATCCACTTGATCATAAGATTTTGAAATGTCCAATTTTAGGAGAAAGCCTTCAGTTTTAGATTCCACAAGAGAGTGAATATTCTCATGGAAAAAAATAACACAGTCAAGGATATGCCTTCACGGGACAAAGCCATTCTACTCAGGGGAAATCAGGGAGGGAAGAATAATGAGAAGCCTAGAAGTCAATACCTTATAAATAATTTTATAGAAGGAATTACAAAGACTTATAGGCCTGAATGCTTCAAACTCCATAGCTCTTGGTCTCTTGGGAATTAGGACCAAGAAAGTGGCATTAAGTTCCTTTAGGAGACTCCTTGAGCCAAAGAACTCTTTAACTGCATTCACCGCATCATCTTCAACAATCTCTGAGAACCACTGAAAGAAGAACATAGGAAACTCGTTAGGGCCACAGGCCTTTTTACCTTCAAAAGAGGAGATCACTCTCTTAACTTCTTCCCTTGAAGGTATAGCAGAAATCATTTTATTATCATCTTCCCTGACAAGTTTAGGAATGGCCTCTAAAAGGTAATCTTGCTCTTCATGATTGACTCCATCATTCACTGAAAGGACATTACTGAAGAAAAAGACAACTTGTTTTCTAATGTCTTCATCCTTCTCAAAATGGCTACCATTGTAATCAATGTGAGAAATTCTATTTGCAACCCTATGTTTTGAACCAGACAAGTGAAAATATCTAGTGTTTTTATCTCCAACAGTGAGCCACAAAGCCCTAGATTTCTGTCTCTAGAAAATCTCCTCTTTGGCTATTATATCATGCATCTTCACAAGAATTTCATCTTCTTTCACCCTATTGTCTGCAATATATCCTTCCTGCTATATTTTTTCTTCTATCTCCATCAAATCAAGTTGTAATTCGGATTTGATACCAAAAATATTACCAAATATTTCTTTATTCCACCTTCTAATTTTGAATTTGACTTCACTCAATTTCTTAGCCACCCTTAACATAGTAGTCCCAAAAACCATGATGTTCCACCAAATCCTTACCGCATCAAAAAGTTGAGGATGTGAAAGTGACATACGCTCGAATCTAAAAGGGAAATTCCTCTTGACTATTAAAGGGTCGGCCACAAAACTAATCAGAAAATGATCAGAACCCACCCTGGAGAGGGCCTTTATAGAAAAATAATAATTTATAAACCATTGATCTAAAATTAAAGTTTTATCTAATCTAAGTTGAATCAAATCCTTACCAACTCTATGATTCAACCAAGTATAGGTAGCTCCTTGTAGATCCAAATTGATTAGCACCTGGTTATTAATGAAGTCCAAGAGGTCAGTTTTGCTTTCCAGATTAACCTAGGTTCCTCCATACTTCTCGCTTTCCTGAAGAGGGGTATTACAATCCCCCATAACAACCCATGATTCATTAGTGAATATCCTACAAAAGGCAGCCAACTCAAGCCAAAAGGATTTTCTGGCCCCTTTACCATTAGGAGCATAGATTTTTGACTGAATCCACCAAAAATGTCTCTAATATGGGTAAATCTAGTGGCCACATGATTTGAGCTCTCAAGCAAAGGTTCCCCTTTGATGAAATTATGGTTCCAAAAGGTGGCCATTCCCCTTAAGGCACCTTCAGAACTGTTACAATGGACTCCACAATACTTATACATCTTAATCCTTTCCACCTTTTCTTTTGAAATTTTAGTTTCTTGGACAAGTAAAATGTTGGGCTTATGATCCCTAACAAAATTATGCAACACATCCTACTTATAGAGGCTATTTAACTCCCTTATGCTCCATGACATAATCTTCATATCTTATTAGGGGATTGGAGTTTGCAAATCTCAGGAATGGTCTTATGAATACCATCCACAATATCCTAAAAACTACCATGCTCTCTCAACCACTTTGTTGATCTTCTTCCTTGGTTTCTCTTTGTGGCTCCATAGTCTACCTTAGCTCTGGTTCTAGTAGAGACTCCACTTGGGTTATTTTGCTATTTGTTTTCCTTCTTCTTTTTAATAGTATGAGAGTTGACATCATCTCTATCTATTTATTCTTAGCTATCCATCTATTTTCCTAACTTTGAATCCTTCTCTGAAATACCCCTTTGATCTAGGGGAAGAGTTCCATCAACCCATTGTTAAACTAGGTCAAATTCTCACTGAGAACATCTGAGTTTGACTCAAGTCCTCAAAGGTATCCTTAACAACTTCTTGAGAAATAATGGTTTCTAAGATCTGAAACGACTCTTGGCTAGAAGGGAAACTTCATCCATAAATATTGGGTAAGAGAGGAATCCCAATATCCAAAGACAAGCCTTGAATAGGAATATCATCCAGGTCTATCTCTCCTTCCTTTCTAGTTGAGTAGTTCTTTGGGTTACTAAGAGGAGATTCCTCATTCACCATGCCATTCCCACTATCATCCATGCCAATCTCTCCATCATCCTTTCCTCCAGACTCTATCTCTGGCTTATTTCTTTGGGGCTCCTAGATGCTCACATCTACATGACTCTCTGGTGCAAACAAAAGAGCTTCATACTTCTTACTCTCTAGCTCACCATTGGAAATATCTTTAACATCCCCTTCAATCTTCTTCTTCCAGAAAGTCTTCGGTTTGGGTTTGGGTTTCTCTTTCTCTTTGCTAACATTGAGCTGGAATTTCTTCGCCTAGTGCCCAAAATTTCTACACTTAAAACAAGCAAAAGGGATCGTTTCAAACTCAATAGTTTGAATCCAAGTACCCATCTTTTATTGTATGTCAATAGAAGATGGGAGGTCAGCATTCTGGGACACCCCCACACAAATTCTAGGAAATACTAGCCTTTTCCTTGTTGTTGTTATTGGATCTATTGACAAAAGCTCACTAAAAGAGTTAGCGATGCCACTAAAAATATGCCCATTCCAATATTCCAAAGGAAGACCAGGAAGTCTAGCCCAACATGAACATTCTCAAAAATGGAGTCAGAAAGATCAAGATTAGAACTCCATTTCTGGAGGGCCAAGGAAGATTTACCTATAACCCAAGGACCCCCACTCCTCATAGCAAAAATTTCCTCCTTATAGGTAAACTCAAAAGAAAAGTATCCTTTAGGAAGCGCAACTATAGATACTTTGCCATTGGTTCTCCATTTGTTTTTGAGAAATGCCTTGGCAACTTCAATATTTGGTATAGGGCCCATTAACAACTAATATTAATGTTAAATCCATCAACATTAATATTAATAAGAATATTAAATCAAATCACGATATTATTAAATATAATATCAATTTCAAATCTTTTGATACAACAATAAATCTTTAATATAAATTTTAATATTAAATCTAGTAAAAAAATATTTATTAATAAGATCAATATTGATTTTCTTAACATTTATGCTAATGTAAGGTTCCTCCCTTCATATAAAAGCTTTAACTCCTTGTGTTATAGTTTGATATATTTATGATATTGTTTTATAATATAAGATAGTGCCAAAATTTAAGGCATCATTTTAAGTTTTAAATAATAATTAGAATGTTATCCATTTGATGTGTATTGCTATAATCAAATCAAGTTTTCAATCCTTAGTGACTTCTAGGAGGAAGTCTATATAAGGGGGGGTGAATGTAAGGCTACTTGGCCAACCTCCCCTAATACACCTAAGGATCACTTCATATTTTTGTTAATGTAATCTTGCTAAAATAAAATTATATACAAATGAAAATTATTCAAGTTGTTACTGAGCTTAAAATTTAAGGGAATTTAGAACTACTTTGTCTTATGAGGAGGATGATTTAATTTATGATGTACTAATTTTGGTGGTTGAGTATGATGCAACTTTAGTCTTGATGGAATCAAGGTGGAAAACAAGCTTCATATTTATATAAGATTTTGACTAATGGTGGATGCAAAAATAAGAGGTATGGATTCACTTGACTTGACTTTACCTAATTTTTATGGTTATAATATTGACTTTCGTGTAATTGATTATGTGTATATGATATATGTTAGAATCTCGCCTTCTTATTTATTGTATATATATATATATATATATATATATATATATATATATATATATATATATATTTAATGGATTATAAAATATTGTCAGCAGTTTTGAATAAATTAATATTAGCATTTTGACATTTATAATGATTGAATAGAAAATAAAAGAAGAAAAGTTGGTCATTGACTAGAATTAGCATGATATGCAATATTAAATAGTATCATTATTTGATTAAGAAAAGTATCAAATTGATAAGTACAAATTGTTGACTAAAATATTATTACTAATTTTGTATTTTATAAAAAAATAAAGTATTTGATCAATAAACAAACTTTTATTATAAATATAGTTAAAATAAATAAAAAAGGCTTAAAAAAAAAAGGCATGTAAGGTCAAGGGCCTAATTTAAAAGATCTTTATTTTATTTGGAAATCAATGTTGATTTGGTGCAGTTTGTATGTTGTATCCATGCTTTTATTTTGTTTAGCTTTAAATCAACATTTTATAAAATTTCAAAAAAAAAAAAAAAAACATTTAGACTTCTAATTTCAAAGATAATTATCAGCTGCCAGTATTAAAAGAATATATTTAAAATGCAAAGACTTTTTCTCCACGTTGCTGCCAACATTTAAAAGTTAAAACCCTCCACGGCTAATGCAGATACATTATACGTTGCATTGAAGAGGCGGCTAAAACAGAGGCGTTACGCTTGCACAAAAGACTGGCAGAGGCGGCTAAAACAGATGCGTTACAATTGCATGAAAGACTGGCAGACTATTTTGGTAGCATAGTGGACCAGCAGGTTGGCTTGGCAGTGGAATATAAATAAAACATGGCCCTCAGTATTCCATCGGAACAATTTTCAATCACCAGATTGTCAACAGGTATGTTTCTGTATTGATTTTGTGCAATCTACTTTTTCTTTTTTTGAATATTTTGTCTTGCATTTGAACTGTTACTAATCTGTGTGCTATCTTCTGTAGTGAGTAACAAGTCTTCAATTTCCAAAAAGCAACTTTCAGTCTGCAAATTTTTGATATCAGGTATGTTTGATATCCATTTGCAACTTTCAAGATTCTATGATTCAAATAATTAATTCTGTGTGTTTGTTTTTATTTTTATATATGTCTGGCCAGCCGAGCCATTAGTATTTATTATGGTCGATAAGAAGGGCACCCTCTTTTATGCAGGAGCATGCAGACCAAACCCCGGCCAGGCTAGCATCCGTTACTTCATAGAGAATCACAGGGGTGCTCTGGTGGATGAGTACGTCGACCTCATTGATCGATTTCCGCTTTCCAGTAATGCCGCACATTACAGGGCGCTCATCCATGGTCTCCGCCGTGCTTCCAATCTCGGCTTCACACACATTGTGGCCTACGGTCATTTGGAGCTCATAAGCGACCAGGCATTATCTCTCTTCAACTTTTACCATTTCTAACTGTAATTCATACGCCATTATTCTCAGACTAAATGAATTTTCTTTGCAGTTTTCTTTCATACAGTGGAACGGCTTCTGTGCATGTCAAAAACCTAATATGGGGAAACACCATATTTTCATACATACCCAACATTATTGCAGTTGCCAGTAGATTGAAGCCAACGTAAGAAGCTGCTGGTATTTTGAAATGGGAACCCAGATGCCTGTCCATTGCCAACGCCTACTCGTCTTGGTAGCTTTACCGTTGTAAATGTTTTGTGTATTTTTGTTTCCCTTACATTTCCTTCTTTTGTGCTCACTTTGTAGCTTCGGTTTCCTGTCATAAATCAATCTTTTATTTCCTGGCGCATTTGATCTGCAGGCGTTTCACTCTGCAAAAGTCTAACCTCACATTGGATGATTTATTTAATTGCTATTGTGTTGTTGTAAACCTTGATTTGAGTTTTCCGTGCTCCTCTTATTGGGGTTAGCATAAGACATTTTAAAGTAGCTCTTTCATCATATCTAGTCAACAAATATGCATGTAGCCATTATTACGGTAAAACTTTAACACTAAGCTTTCAGTCTATTGCCTGTGGTATCGCACAGTCATGTAAAATATCGGCTATACTTTTAACATGTGTATTAAGTATATACGTTATTTCTAAAATGTAAACTGAGCTGGTGTTAGATCTTTCGGGTAAGCCATTGAAGTATAGTATCTCTACTTATCGAGTCTCCTAATCAATGTTGAACAATAATTTATAATTAGCCGATAGGCTATTATAGGTGAGCATTCAACCGGAAAAGTCTCATGTCTGATGCCGGCTGAGATTATTCCGGCTGGATTCCCACCTGAATTTTTTCCCTGCGACGGCATTTTGTGCGGTTGGTTTTCCACTTCCCTGACTCCGTACGCTGCTCCTCTGCACCCGGTATGGGCGTCCTGCCAGGAGTATGGGTGAAAAATAAATGGCTCATTCAGTTCGAACACTGTACCAGTTACTCCCTGCGTACTGTGTTAATTTTACCTTGACTTTCAGGGTTTTGCGTGCGAGTTGAAGCAATGTCTACGTGTGCAATGGTTGCTAACCCTTTCTTGCTGTGCTTGAACGGAGTTCTACCCAGCTCTTCATTCTGGACGCCATTGCAGATTTTCGAGTTGACTATTCACTGGGTCGTGGCAGTCTTTAGAAGGCAATTCTGGAGAGCAATATTCACTCAAAGAGGCACGGCAATGTGAAGAAACATTGGACATAGCTTTTACAAACATCAGACCTTTGAAGGTTGCGATTTCTGGGTGTAATCTGAGCAGAATAGAAGGGACGCAATTTTTTGTGTAGAGGCGTTTTCTTAAAACGGATTTAAGCCAAAACCCAAGTCGTGGCTTCCCCATTAAGTTTAGCAGGGCATTTGGAAGTGTTCCAGCCAAGTGCACCATTTCATACAAGAGCCTTTGATGCTGAGGCGTGTTGGCTACTAGGTGCTGATTGAATCTTGGTGTGGTCGTGGTTTCCCATCCAGCTTGAGGACGTCTTGCCTTACCCAGGTCTGGGCGTTCATTTCCTGTATTGAATTCATATGCTAATGGATGTAATATCTAAATGTGATAAGTCTGGGTTTGTGGTATCATGTATTAGCTTGGTTGGGGTTTGATAAGCCAGTGTATTAAACTGACAAATGACATTGTGCGTAGGCAATCCCATCTTTGAACTATCATGTATGGGGAATTCTGTCTACCTGATCTGCAATAAATGATAGTGTTTTTGTATTGCATTTGCTGTCAAGAATATAATATACATGGTATGGGCAAATGGCCTTCTCTGTAAGTTGGAGTCACATGTAGGTTGCTGTTTCATTTTAAGTCTGCTCTCTGTGAAAAGTCTGATTATTAGAGATCAGAAATATTCTAAAAATTGTAATAGGTGGCTGTAATGACAATCTGAATGTGAGTGTTGGTGATCCTATATTTCAGACCACTCTTTTTCTTTTTTGAATTTGACGCATTTGTGTTTGGTGATGGGTTTTCACAGATGTGCTCAAGGTTGGAAGTATGGAGATTAAATGTCACCACTTCTATGATGATCAATGGTAAGCTCTCTTCTACTTTTAGATTTGTTAAATATTTTTTACATTTATTATAATAAAAATGTATTGGATTTTATTTTATTTTTATGTGTAAGATCTTATTATTTAAATGGTTTTATATTTTTTATGTTGTAATTTTATTTTTGTAAAGATAATAAAAATCTTGAAATGTAGATTGAAATTTGTATACTTTTATACATTCTTTTAATTAGTAATGTTATTTTATGTTATATATTATATACTTTTATTCTTTATTGAACATCTATTTTATTTATTCAATAAGAAAATAAATCATAGAAATCATACACATGTTTTTAAAACTCAAAAAAAAAATTTATTTACTTTAATTTTCATTTCTATTTTATTTACATAATTCTCATTTAGATGCATGTATAATAAATGGACTCAAAACTTATACTATTTTAACTTAGTTTTGAATTGAAGAGCTATTTTATTTTTCAATAACTTTTTCCATGATAATAAAATAAATAATATAACACATGAAAACAATTATAAAACAATGATTTAATAAAAATCAAACACACTATTTTTAATTTTTTTTGTTTCATTTATCAATTATTTTTATTGATAAGACATCACTAATAAATTATATTTTTTGTTAAGTAACTTTAATAAGTATATGGTTCATAGACACAAATATATATAGCTCTATATATATTTCCTAATGTCATAATGTGTAATACTCGGTAGACAAGGCTATAAATATTTGTATCTATAGTTGCTTACTAAATTGAATGATCAAAGAAACAAATCAAAAATCAAATCAATAATTCAAAGATATATCTCTTTACCCTAACCCTAACTATATCTCTAGCATGGATATATATATATATAGAGAGAGAGAGAGAGACAGAGAGACAGAGAGAGACAGAGAGAGCATCAAACTTAGGGTTAGGGCCAGCACAGGGACGGGCCGTAATTTGTGGCCTGGCTGGGTCAAGCCTAGGGCCACCAGACAAGGAAGCCAGGGGCTGGGGCAACAACTGGGGTCACCAGCACTCAAACCTAGGCCAGGGCTGGAAGCACAGGGATTCAGGGCTTCATACCTAGGCTTGCTGTCAAGCCTAGGCCTTAAGGTCAAGCCTAGAATTCAAGGATTGCTTTGCCAGGGATGCACAAGAGACATAAAGCTAGGATTAGGCTCTTAGGCTAGGCTAGCCAGAGACAGCTGCTTGCCAGCCAGGCCAAAGAGACAGAGCAGGGGCCAGAAACATGGCCAACACTTTCAGGACGAGGACTATGGGCCCAAGTAATCAAAAACTAGGCCAGGCTAAAGCATGAACAGAACAGCTTGTGATCAGGCCAGGCCTAGCATCAAGACTAGAGCCGCCGTGCCGCCAGGGGTCACTTAGGCCAAGAGACATACAGGTAAGAAAAATAGCCGTACTGCTTCTTACTGGTGGCCAGGCTAGGGCTCAGGGGTTACCTAGACATGCTCTTAGGGGGTCAATGGCTACAAGCCAATGCCAGATTACATAGCCACACTAGGTTGTGCCTATGACTTAGGCCAAGAGCAGGGTTCCCATTGGCCTTTAGGATGAGGCTTCAGAGATGATAGAATCAAAACTAGGCCAGGACAGCACCCACTCTTGCCCAAGATTAGGTTACAAATTGCCAAGTGCCAGCCTTACCTAACATGCGAGTGGCTAGGGCCTGGTACAGCTTGTTGCTGGGTCAAGTACTTAGGGTTAGGTTTTGCGTTAGAATATCATTAGGTTTAGGGGATTAGAAATTTAGTTAAGAATAGGATTAGGGTTAGGGTTAACATCAAGATCGAGGTTACGGCTAGCATCAAAAATTAGGATTAGGGTTAGAGTGAAGATTAGCTTAAAATTAGGGTTAGAGTTAGGATCAGGGTTAGGGTTACACTTGGATTTAAGATCAATTGTAGGTTTAGGGTTACGATTTACATCATGGTTATGGTTATGGTTATGGTTTGGATTTGGGATAGAGATATAGTTAGGTTTAATGTCATTATGTGGTTAGGTTTAGGGATAGACAATGACTTAGGAATAGGGTTAGTGTTAAGATTAAGAGATATGGTTAAATGTTCTCAGCGGTAAAAATATATAGTTAGGTTTAGGGTTTAGGTTAGGATTAGGGATAGAGATATAGTTAAGCTTATGGTTGGGGTTAAGAGATACAGTTAAGGTTAGCAATATGGTTAACATTAGGATGAGGGGTAGGTTTTGCATCAAAATTAGGGTTAGGGTTAGCATTTCTTTTGCTTTCCAGGCCTTGAAGCCAAATGGCATATATCATAGCCCCTCACCATCAAACACCTAGCCCCTCACCATCAAACACCAACAATTGTACTATATTTTGTTCGAAAAAAAAGTTCTAATGCAAAATTGCTGGCCAATTTTTTTGCTTTTCATAGCGCACATTTTACATACTATGAACTACCAACAAATGTACTTGCTACAGTTGAGCTACAATGTTCCACCACTTCAACCATTTAAGATAATATATTGTGTTGTTCATCCACTTGGCATATTCAACTCTACTTGCATCCCGCCACCCATTCACATTCCCTGTGAATAATTACTCCTGCAAAAAACCAGATTGCACTTTCCCCATGCATTCTCCCCCTCTCTGCCCTCCGAATACACTACCATAGTATACCCTCCTATCGGCGTAACCATTGCGCCTTGCTAAGGTGCAAGCGCTAGTGATAACTCTATTCCCTTCTAAGATGATGGTGATAATTTTAAATGATTGTTCAACAGTTATCAAATAAGTGATAATTTTAAAATGAGAGGCTTTTTAAAATATATTTTATGCAGCCACTGCTTAGGAAAAATGGGAAGTAATTTTCAATCACAAAAATTAAGAAAGACAATTATATTTTTCAAATTATTTGATCAAATAAAAAAATCAAAATCAAAGAGATTTGATTAAAAAAGAAAATAAATCAATTATATATAAAGATTTTCAATACAAAATCAAAGAGATTTGATCACAAAAAGAAATAAATAAATCAAACAGATTTGATTTATAAAGATTTGAGAATCTTTACGATAGATAAATTAAAAGATGAAATAAATAAATCAAAGATTAAAGATAAATAAAGAAATGATTACAAAGATTCAAATAAATTAAAAAATATAAAATATAAAATAAATAAATGAAGATAAATTAAAAGATAAATAACTAAATAAAAATATTTAAGATAAATCAAAGATTTAATCAAAAAGAAAAAACAAAGATTTACTAAATCATTAAGAAATACTAAATAAAATAAACCTCACAAAGATTTGAATGCGTGAGGTTAAATTAGGGGTTTAGATAGGGTTTAATTACGCTTAGGGTTCAATTATTAAGGCTGAATTAGAGTTAGTATTAGGGTTTAGGTGCAATTAGGGTTTATTTAAGGTTGAATTATTATTATAGCTAGGATTCAATTAGGTTTATAACTAGGGTTAAAAAGTGTTATTGTTCAATTAGAGTTTAACTATTGTAAGTGTTATTGAGGTTCAATTAGGATTGGGGATCAATTAGGTTTAAGATTCAATTAGAGTTTAGGTTATAGTTAGGATTCAATTAGCATAAGGGTTAGTGTTAGGGTTAAGATTAAAATAGTGTTCCAATTAAGGTTAGAATTCAATTAGGATTAGGGCTAGGGTTAAGGTTAAATTAAGGTTAGAGTAATTAGGAATGTTTTTAGAGTCTAATTATGGTTAGTGTTTAAGTAGGGTTAAGGTTAGATTCAATTAGGGTTAAGCTTAGATATAATTAGGGAAAGAATTCAATTAGATTTAAAATATAAATCAATAAGAAATATTAACTAAAATATACCTCACAAAGAACTGAATACATGAGGTAAAATTACGGTTTTGGATAGGGTTTAATTACATATAGGGTACAATTAGGATAAAATTTTAGACTAGGATTAGGGTTAGTGTTCAATTATAGTTACAATTCAATAGATGTTTAGGTTTAAGGTTATAGTCCAAATAGGGTTACAATTTAATTATGGTTATGATTCAATTAGGGTTGGAGTTCAATTAGGATTATACTTAGGGTCAAGTATAGGGTTCAACTAGAGTTCCTATTGGGGTTAGTGTTAAGGTACAATTTAGGTTAGGGTTACTATTAGGGTCGAATTAGGGTTAAGATTAAATTAGGGTGAAAGTTATTGTTCAATTAGGGTTAGTGTTCACTTAGGTTATGATTGTGGTTAGGGTTTGGGTTAGGGTTAGAGTTAGAGCTCAAATAGAGTTACAATAAAGGTTAAGTTTATGATTTACTTAAGGTTTGGATTAGGAATAGCATGCGATTATGTTTAATTATTAAGGTTGAATTAGAGTTAATATTAGGGTTTGGGTGAAATTAGGGTTTATTTAAGGTTGAATTAGGGCTACAACTAGGGTTCAACTAAGATTATGACTAGGGCTAACCCTAACCATTAACCTAACCTTAACTCTAACCATACTCTAAACCCTAAACCTAACAATAATTCTATATCTAACTATAAGCCTAAGCTTAACCTTAAAACTAACTCTAACCCTAAATGTAACCCTAATCCTAGAACCCTAATCTATCTCTAATTATAATCTAAACCCTAATCATATCCCTAATTTTAAGCTTAACATTAACCATAATTGTAATCTTAAGTTACCTAACGCTAATCTTAACCCAAATTCTAATCCAAACCCTAACGCTAATCTTATCCCTAAATTAAATATATATATGAAATTTTATTTTGATCTATACAATTGAAAACTTGAATGCCTTGTTAAATATCCACACACTTTATATAAACTAAAATTTAAGATTTATATTTATATTTTGAAGAAATTATTTAATAAATGTTTGTAAATCAATCTTAACCTTTAACCCTAATCCTAACTATATATCTTCACCCTAACCCTAACTATATCTCTAGCCCTAACCCGAATCTTAACCCTAACCCTAACTATATCTCTTAATCTTAACTCTAACCCTATTCCTAAGTCATTGTATAACCCTAAACCTAACCACATAGTGAAATTAAACCTAACTACATCTCTAACCCAAAACCTAAGCCCTAAGCATAACCATAACCATGATGTAAATCGTAACCCTAAAATTGATCTTAAATATAATTGTAACGCTAATCCTTATCCAAACTCTAACCCTAATTTTAAGCTAATCTTCTTGCTAGCCCTTATCCAATTTTTGAAGCTAACCCTAACCCTAATCCTAACTATGTCTCTTAACCCTAAATATCTAATCTTAAACCTAACTATATAATTACCCTAAACCTAATGATATTTCTAACTAAAAACCTAACCCTAAGCATGACCATAACAATTATGCAACCCTAACCCTAACCTTATTCGTAACCCTAACCTTGACCTTAAACCCAACTGTAACCCTAATCTTGAGCAAAACATGATGTTATCCCTAACCCTAATTTTTATGTAACTCTAAGCCTAACCATAATCCTAATAACCTTAATCCCAACTATTACCCTAACCCTAACTATATCTCTTAACCCTTAAATTGACCCTAAACCTAAATGTAACCCTAATCCTAATGTTAATCCTAACCCTAAATTTCCTAAACTATTATTCATGCTAATCCTAACCCTAATTTTGATGCAAACCCTAACCCTCATCCTAATGTTAACCATATTTCTAACCCTAACTATATCTCTTAACCCTAACCATAAGCTTAACTATATCTCTAGCCCTAATCCTAACCTAAACCCGAACCCTAAC
>VDFB02000017.1:517771779-517960901 GCA_007258455.2 Sequoia sempervirens
CATCTTGCCGACTATTGGGACTTACGTCAATATCGATATGAAACTATTGAGCATCGGGGAGACACTTCTTGTGTCTCACTGACATGCAAAATCAGTTGAATGTTCCTTTGACCTTTTGACTTTCCTATGTGGCATCTCATGGACCAATCAGAGGAGCTAAATGGGAACCGCTAGCAGTTGGACTGTTGTGGCCATTACTGAGAGGAAGCTCGATAGATGGGGGCGACATGGTTATACTCTGTGATCATAGATTGTGATCGGTTTGTTGAATCGACGTATTGTTGTGTGATTGTATGATCAGTGGATGAATTCTATTATGTGAATACTGTAACATGAATGTTCTGTAACAAGGTTGTTCAAGGTCAATGTTGTAAACTGACATCAGAAAGATAAGTCAAAATTTTGTATGTAATCTCTATTACTGTAATACAAAGTGACTTCTCTTGGTGTGGTGGGTTTTTCTCCCATAAGGGTTTTCCAATGTATATCTAGTGTTCATATGTGTTTGTCAAATATTATTTTTTTGTTATCTCTTTCATGTGCATCTTAATTGAACTATAATTGTAAAAATTTAAAAGTGTCTCTGTTTTCTTCCCTGAGGTTTTGACGTTAGGAGAGTTGTTTCTGCATCTAGCTTTCCTTACAATGTTTAGACATATATATACATATACACATGTACACACACACACACATATATATTTTCATGCCCCCAATTTTTGGACAAGAAAATTAACCTTTTTTTCTTTTTTAAAATGCATCATTAATCAAGCACTTATCTATAAATTTTGTTTGGAGTGTTCCATTAAATGTGAAGTGAGTGGTATCTCCGTGTGCATCCACATATTAACTCAAGCATGGAAGTTAACTTCTAAAATGGTTAAATGATCCCTCCTTATGCCTTACTTACAACCATGCCATATTGACTCCTCTTAGCATCAACTAGGTTAACATGAACATTGGTTTGATTAAAGTGACACTTGTGGGACCAAAGTTTAACCTGAAGGTCATCCAATCCTTAACTTCACAATGCCTAGGGTTCCATTTGGTTAGATAAGGGTCCAACAATCTTTTGGGTCCTCGGGAGGTTGATGTTCATAAAGTATCCTTGATTTAGAAGTTTGATTGTACGTTCAACAGTTATACACTCACAAATTTAAATTTTAAAGGAACAAACACTAATATATGTTTTCTTCCTTATTTACCTACCTTCAAGAGAAGAAGCCTTATCACATTAAGGTAAGATGACTTAAAGTTAAATCTAAGATTTGCAAGGGAAATTATTTATTCATGCCCACTAATCCTTAACTAATTTTGATACACTTTAAGTTAGGTTGAGCTTAAATCTTAATTTGGAGACCTTCTCTAGGTCCCAAGATGGGGATCCCTTTTATTTTACTTTACCTATGTTATTTAAATTTAATTCTTAAATAGCTAAATAATAACCTTAACCCCCTTTAGATGTCTGTATCACATTATTAATTTTACCGTAGAAATTTTTATTTATTTATTTATTTGAGGGATGAAACATCATTATGAGTAATTCACATTGACTTTTCCTAGATATAGATTGTATAATAACATCACATTTATACATTACTACAAATCATAATTATATTTTTGATAAAGGAAAAAATAGGTTTTGTAGGGACCCGAAACCACAAAATTTACAAGTAAAATAAAGATAAAGCATAATAGAACCTAAAAAAAATAGGACAGATGCAAAACAGAAAAGACCACAAGAGACTACAACCACAAGCTTGGAGCCAGCAAAGGATAGCACAAAAACTAGCACAAAACCAAGACTAACCTAATAACTTTAAAGTATCAACAAACTCAACTTCAAGGTTGTACATATCCTGTGTGCTCTTTTTGAGAGTCTGAATCTCCTGGGGAATAGAATCAACCTTTCTCTTCAGGTGACCTCTCATCCTCCTCAAGATGCCAGCATCTTCAGTCCCATTTTTCTCCTTATCCACATCCAAATCCACCACTAGAGAACCCTACCAGAAGTTTTCCATTTTCTCAACCATAGTGCTCATAATAGTTGCGTTGTGATTGGAAATTTTGTGGTTCTGCTCCAGGCTAGTTTTAATGGTGTCCTTGATTTTACTAATTTCTCCCTCCAGGAACTTAACCTTAACCTCATTATCCTTCTTCATCTTGCTTGTGAGCTCAATATTTTGTTGAAGGCACTCATCCATCTCCCTCATGTTATCCTTGGTACACACAGCCTCAACAAAATTGTGGGTAGCACCTTTAGCTTGAAATTCTTCCACTGTACTAGTAAGAGCCATGTTTTTTTAAGCTGAGGTCCTTTATCTTGTGAAAGAACCACTTCATAATCCTGAAATAATCAACTGCCCCATTTTTAGCAATGGCTAAAATATCATCAAGAAACTCCTATTCAGGCTTAAAGTAATGGTATTTAGGGTTAAGGATTCTAGGAAATATGGGTCTATTTTCTCTATCTATAGTAGGGTAAGAGATGTAGGAATCCTCACTGGCTTTAGGGGTTTCAATTTTATCCTCTAGGGAGTCCTTAGAGTAAGAAAACAATTTTTTAGTAGGGGGGTCCTTAATTTTAAGTCTCTCTTTCTCAGCAGAGGCAATGAGGGTTTTCACAGAGCTATCATTTTTAATCAAGGGCTTTCTCAGATGGGTTTTCTTACCCAAATTTTTGGGGGAGGGAGGGTCTTTCTCAATCCAATCAGGGTCTAGGTTATCTTTTTCCTTTGACATTTTGTTCTTAGTATCATAGTCTTTAGAGGCCGAAGTTGGGATAGGGTTAGACAAAGCCAACATATTTTTAAAATTTTCATAAATAAGTTGAATGAGTCTAGTATGCATGATCAAATACTTCCTAGGATTCTTTCTATGATCTTCCATGTTATTACTCAAGGGGAAATATAGATAGTGAGGGAAGGAAACCCTTACCTTATGGAAAAAATGATTGAGGAGGACAAAATGGTAGTTGTAAATTCTGGTAAATCTGCCATCCAGTGTGATGTATTCAATTATAATCCTAAGCACCTTCCTCCATAAAGCCTTAATAGGGTCAATTTCAAAGTAGCTATTGGATATTTTAATCAGATCTCTATTTTCCTTGTATTTTTTTGGAAACTTAATAACAACCTCATTAGAAAAAAAAAATTTGTGGAAGAACTTCATCCCCTCAGTCAAAAGGCTAGTGACCTCCATGATGAGGTTATCGTTCACACTGACTTTCCTACCAAAGAGAACAATTTCACCATTCATCCAATGTTTTGCAAAATACTCAGTGGCTTATGATTCAAGACCATGGAGCTTCTCGATGAATGGGAGAATCCCACCATGCTCAATATGCCTCCAAACCTTTGGGTTTTTCTTATGCATTTCATAACTAGTCAGCTCCACTCTTTTTCTACTTCCTCCCATTATTGCATTTACCTTGCTATCGTTGCTTGTAGAACTATTACCCTGAATCAAACAACCACAACCAAACCAAAGCACCCACAATATGTGCAAAATCATACAACTTGTATAGTTAATAACTACAGCCCCATCAAATCTAATGATGACTCTGTACTTGGCCTTATTCTCCTTCATTATTAAGAAATGTGGTAACTTTTTCATGAGTGATGTCATAGTCAATTAAGGCCCTTACATCAGCTTTGAACTCATTAAGGTTTTGCTACATATTATTCCTTTTTTGTTTAGCCCTCTCATTAGCAAAGAATTCGGCTATGCGATTGGCTTCCCTAAAGGCATGTGGAACTCTAAATTTATCAAATTTAGATAGGAGATCCCTAACATCTTCAATCCAACATTTAATGGTCCATGAGGGAGTGGATTTTCCAATGACACATTCAATGATGTTTTTAGAATCACCCTCTACCCAAATATTTTTAACATTCATTCTACTAGCTAGATCAATAACCTGAAAGGTCCCAATGGGTTCCACAAAATGGTTAGAATGGATGCTTAAGGAGATGGCCACAACTGCAACAAAATTACCATTATAGTACCTTATCACTCACCCACTTCCAGCCAAACCCAAGTTACCCTTACTCACCCCATCAAAATTAACTTTTATCTAGCCTCTTGGACGATGACACCAGCATACTCCTGAACGGTCCTTTTTGGTAGGTTTTGAGGCATTTGATACATCACTTTTAATGTTCCAATCCTTATCCATCTTTAGATCATAGGTTGAACAAACCACAACCTCCATCATATTCTCTTGATGAGGGATGATATTGAAGTTTTCCACAATTAATCTAAAAGTATTCTCATACATAGTGTCTTTTGATATTTCCTTTTCCCTGAAGATCCTATTACTACATTCCTTCCACACACCCCAAGCTGTATAAGGGAAAGTAAAAGCCCATAATCTTTGAATAGAAGGATTCATAGAAGGAGCATTTCACTAGATAAAAAAGTCTTCAATAGAGTTTGGAAAAACCCACGCTAAATTCCAAAGATTCATAAACCTTCCCCAAATAGCCACCACATACAAACAATGAAGAAATAAGTGGTTAGCAGTTTCTGCCTCTTCTTTACACAGGTGGCATCAGTTAGGGATCTGGATACCACGCTTGTAGCTCGATTGGAAACAATGAGGACTTTATTTTGAAGAAGGCTCCAAAAAAATATGTTAACTTTGGGAGTCAGGTGTTTAATTCAAGTTTTAGCCCAAAAGGGAGAAGGGGCCTATGAAATGGACAATAAAGAGACAGTCAAAGAGACAGAGTAGTTGCCTAAAAGGTTAGCATTCCAAACTAAAAGATCCTCCTACTGATTTAGCCTCATCTTGATAGCCATCAAAGCAGATTGAATCGAGACTAGATCTAGGCTAAATTGGAGAAAATTCACCCATCCCCCAGTTCTCCAATAATCCTTGACATGAGATTCAAAATTTGCTTTGCAGGCATCAGCCCACCTATTAAAACTTTCATTAGCAATTAGAGGAACATTCAATAACCATCTATCCTCCTAGAATCTAGCTTGATTACCACTTCTTATGCTCCACCCAACTCCTAAATCAATAATATTTCTCCCTCTAATCATATCATTTCAGTAGGTTGATCCATGGGGTAAGTTAGGAGAATCTAGTAGAGCCTTAAGAGATCCAGTATTAGCCATGTATTTTCTCTTTAAAATATTATTCAATTCTCCATTAGACGAGAAAACTCACCAAATTTGGTTAGCAAGGAGCGTCCTATTCATCATTCTCATCTTTCTTAAGCCCAGGCCTCAAAGTTTTTTAGGTCTACAAACAAATTCCCAACCAATGAGAGACATTATTTTTCTTTCTTCAAAAACCAACCAAAGAAATCATTCTTGTATTTTTTCAATGGTAGCCACAAATTTGGTAGGGATAATAAAAAGACTTAAAGCATATATCAAAAGGTTCTGAAGAGTGACTTGGAGGAGCTGGATTTTACCTGCTTAACCGAGAAGAGCTCCTTTCCATCCAACAAGCTTTTTGCTGAACCTATCCACCAATGAACTCCAAAAGGACTCAGGAGGCTTGATGCACAAAGGAAGCCAAGATAAATAGAAGGAAATAATTCAATTCTACACCCAAGAATTATAGCAATCTTATTCTATCTGGGTTTAGGGGTGTTGAAGAAGAAAATATATATTTTCTGTATGTTAATCATCTAACCGGAAACCCTCTCATACTCATCCAAAAAAAATATTAGATTCCTAGCTTCAATCATAGTTGATCTCCCCATCAGCATAGTGTCATCAATGAACTGTTGGTGGGAACAAATTAGATTACTGGTGGAGGGCTTTAGACCAACTAAAGTTCCCTAATCAACCAATCTTTTCAAGTTTCTCTGATGCAGGAGCATCCAGTGGTGTGAGGGAAATCTTGCATCACCCAAAAAAACATGCTTTCCATTTTTGTTGCTGTTGTTTTATTTTTGTAGATGTTTTTGCATTTTTGGATACCCTTTTCGTCAAATAAGAGTTTCCAATTTTCAAAACTATTTTTTTGCTTTTTCTGCTCAACTGTTATTTTTAGCAGGTGGGAATTTTAAGGCGTGGGAAGAAAAAAATTTATGGGAATGTTCTTAAGGAAAAAATAAGCACTTTGGCAAAAGAATCAGGTCAAGATCATTCACGGTTTGAAAGTTATTCAAGTTCCAGTTTTTGATTTTTGCCCTGAAAAACCTTCCAAGTCTAGTTTGAGGCACTAAACAATCTCATACAAGCCCAGAAATCATTGGAGCTAGCAAAGTTGGTTCTTAGCACGTTCTTCACTCTGAGACCTTTCCGACGATGCAAACGGTTTGAAAAACGGAGTCCCAGATGAAAAGTTATGGCTTCTGGAAGTTGGCCAATTTTTGGAAAATTGCCAATTTTCGAGTTAGGACTTAGTTTTTAAATTTCAATTTGTACTTTTGGCACCAAACCACCAAAATATTATCTCAAATTTTATTTGTGGTTCCAAATGGGAAAAAGGCTATTTAGGGGCTAATTTCTGATTTTTGAGTAACTTTTTGGGAAAAAAGAATTCGCATGTTGCGAAAGGGGGATCTGGGTAACTTTCTGCAATTATGTAATTTTTTGAACTTCTATAATTTGCATGTATCACAGAGCTTGAGGATTTGGGAATTCTTTGCATGTAAGAGTTCCATAGTTTAATAGAAAATATTATTCTCTATTGTATTTCTGTGTCTCGGGTTTGCTCCCTCATCAGGTGGTATCAGAGTGGGTTTTCTTGAGCATGTGGACAGATCGCCGATCGTGAGGCAGTTCACACCAGGACTGTGGTTGTGGGTTCAAGGTATTCAATATGCCTCCAAGAGTGATGCTTGGTAGGCGTGGTGGTGCCAGAGATGGCCGAGGTGGCAGAAATGCTGGTGGAAGAGATCCATTGGTGGCTGAGGGTTTCAGAGCCCTTCAGAGACAAATCGATGCATTGAAGGAACAAATGAGAAGAGGGTTAGACCCGGGAAGGAGAGGAGAAAGTAAGGATGAAGAAGAGGTGGAAGATTCAAATGTATAAGAGGAAGAAGAACTGATCGATGAAGATCAGATGTGATTGATAAGGGCCATTTTGAAGATCAGAAAGAGACCCAGAATAGAAGTCCCCAGTTATTCTGGAAGTTTGAACTCAGAAGAGTTGATTGACTGGATTAATGAGCTTGAAGAATATTTTGAGTATGAAGAAGTAGAGGACCCAGATTGGGTTAAGTTTGCTAAAACAAAGCTGAAGGGCCATGCCAATATTTGGTGGAAAGAGGTCCATTTGGAGAGAAATTGAAGAGGAAAAGGAAAGATCAACAGTTGGGATCGCATGGTGGAGAAATTGAAGAAGCAATTCATACCAGTGGACTACGAGTTATATCTGTTGAAGAAATTACATGGGTTGAAGCAAGGAAGTAGAACTGTGAAAGAATACACAGAAGATTTTCATAAAATGATCATTAGAATAGGTCATGCAGAGGCCAACAAGGAGAAGGTAGCCCATTATCTTAATGGGTTACGACCAATCATTCAAGAGGAGTTAAGCCTAGTCAGAATGACCACCATTGAGGATGCATACTAGTTTTCTCTGAAAGTTGAGGAGAAGTTGAACAAAAGATTTGACAACAAGCAAAAAGGATGAGGAGGACAAAGCGAAAGAGGTAGTGGAAGATCTTTTTAAAGCCGAAATGAGGATGAAAGTAAAAATGAAGATGTGGGTACCAGTTGAAGCTAGAGGAATGATAACTTCTACCACCCTCGTGATCAAAATAGTGGTGATCAAAGAGGTAGAGGATGAGGAAGATCTTGGACAAGACCCAAAAGAAGTGGTTTCAGAGGAACTTGTTTCCATTGTGGTGAAGATGGACATTGAGCCTATGAATGTCCGCAACACCAAGGAAGGATAGACAGAAGGCCAGAAGGTTGTGGAAGGGTTGCACATGCAAATGAGGAAGCGCAATCCGAGCATTCAGATGATGTTGAAAGGGGAGAAGCCCTAGTGGTTAGAAGAGCCCTGGTGATTGAAGAGAAGGAACCAGAATAGAGGAAGAATCTATTTCGCACAAGGTGCAAGTGTGAAGACAAATGTTGTGATGTCATTGTTGACAGTGGGGGCACTAATAATCTAGTGTCAGAATAGATGGTTACAAAGTTGAAGCTGAAAAGGGAAAGGCATCCACATCCATATCGGATTGCCTGGCTGCAAAAAGATCACAAAGTTTTGGTCAATGAACAGTGCCTGGTGAAGTTCAAGATTGGAAGCTATAATGATGAGGTACTCTGTGATATCATCCCCATGGATGCATGTCACATGTTGTTGGGGAGGCCATGGTAGTTCGATAGGCGAGTTGTACATGATGGTCATGCAAACACTTATTCCCTGATGAAGGATGGAGTCTGTCATAAGTTGAAACCCCTAAAGAAGGACGAATAAAAGGTATGTAGTAGTGCTAGAATTTTTTTTGTTGATGGAAGGAAATTTTTAGAAGGCATGAAGCATGAGCATGTGCGTTATGCATTGATTCCTAGAATGGATAAGAAAGATAGTGAGAATGTGCTAGTAGAAGTTTTTGAGTTATTGAATGAGTTTCAGGAGATTATTTATGATAATGTACCTAAGGGTTTACTACCAATGAGAAAGATCAGTCATCAGATTGACTTGATCCCTGGAGACAGTTTGCCGAATAAGGCAGCTCACAGAATGACTCCTGCAGAAAATGAGGAGTTGAACAAACAAGTTCAAGAGTTATTGAGAAAGGGTTTGATTTGAGAGAGTTTGAGCCCATGTGTAGTACCTGTAGTACTAGCACCAAAGAAGGATGGGGAGTGGAGGATGTGTATAGACTCCTGAGCCATAAATAAGATAAGAATCAAGTACAAATTTCCCTAGCCAAGGATGGATGATCTAATGGACTGTTTGAGTGGAGCACAGTACTTCACAAAGATTGATCTGAAGAGCGGATATCACCAGATCCAAATTCGTGAGGGGGATGAATGGAAGACTACCTTCAAGACAAAAGAGGGCCTGCATGAGTGGTTATTCATGCCTTTTGGGCTAACCAATGCACCGAGCACATTCATGCAGCTCATGAATGAGGTACTAAAAGAGTTTCTGGGAAGTTTTGTCATTGTGTATTTAGATGATATTTTGAATTTCAGTAAGAACTTGGATGAGCATTTAATCCATATTCATAGAACTTTTGAGAAGTTGAGAGAGGAGCAATTATTGATTAATCTGAAGAAGTGTAGTTTTGTGAAGGAGTTAGTGTACTTGGGTTTTATTGTCTCGGCAGAAGGTCTCAAAATGGACCCAAAGAAAGTGAAGGCTATTCTAGAATGACCAACCCCAAGAACTGCTACTGAGGTGAGATCTTTCCATGGTTTGACTAGTTTTTATAGAAAATTCATTAGAAACTTTAGTAGTATTTGTGCACCCCTAACAAAAACAATGAGAGGGGATAGAAAAGAGTTCAAGTGGAGCACTAGAGCAATGAAGAGTTTTGATCTATTGAAGAAGAAGGTGATAGAGAAATTAGTTTTAGCCCTCCCAGATTTCAATAAGGTGTTTTAGGTGGATTGTGATGCCAGTGGTTGTGCCATTGAAGCAGTGATGAGCCAAGAAGGTAAGCCCATTGCCTATTTTAGTGAAAAGTTAAATGATGCAAAGAGAAAGTACTCTGTATATGATCAAGAATTTTATGCAATAGTTCAAGCATTAAAGAAATGGAGGCATTATCTATTGCCAAAGGAATTTGTTTTGTTTACTGATCATCAAGCATTACAGTATCTGAGTAGCCAGGGAAAATTAAATCAGAGGCATATGAAATGGGTAGAATTTTTGTAGAGTTATACATTTTTTTTCAAACATAGGAGTGGCAAATCGAATAGGGTTGTAGATGCCTTAAGTAGGAGGAAAACATTGTTGAAAGAGATGCAGATTGAAGTGGTTGGGTTCCGTTGATGGTGCTTTCTGCACAACAACAACTCAGACAGAAAATGATATTCTATCTCTCTTGAAAGATAATCTTCAACAATGAATTGCTGAAAATCACCCCAAGGTCTCTCGGGTGTCAGGTCATGAAAATGCATAAACAACTCAGATAATATGAGAAAATGGTGGTAATCACAATCGGACCTTACTACAAGGAAACTGTATCTTCCCACTTATTAGATTTTGCAATATGATGATCTCAAATCCTAAATCTAACCATATAATAAAGAAATAGAAAAAGATAAGGGTGCAAGAATATGATAAGATCTAAACTATTCCTAGAATGAACAATGCAAACAACAGATATCTAGAATGGACCAATCTCAAGTGACCAATTCTTGATCAACCCACGATGCAATATCATAAGAACGGTGCAATCTTCTAAGGTATATAGATTTTCAAATCATAGATATTCATCCACAATCAAACTTAAGCACATATAAATATATGGTCCAGGTTAACTTCACCAGCCTACTACAATCAGATAGTTACTGGGAGTATAGACTAGAGATTGCTACAAACATTCCAAATATGAAATCATAAACATCATTCACCAACAAATCTAATTCCAAAACACTAAATTCTAAATCTTTAATCAATTTGAAAGATGAAACAACAGGAACCATGCAAGATAAACTAACACAAGAGATTTCACCAGGAAAATCACAATGCCTTCAATTGTATTAGATCACCAAAATGCTGCAATAATTCCACTGTTTTGTTACAATATTTGCTTCAATAAAATTGACTACTACTCCTACTACCAAATGCTCTAGCTCTTACTGATCTAACTTGTCTGTATTATCTCTTCTCTTTCTAGCCCTTTACAATGAGACATGAATGCCCTTTATAACAAATTCTTAAGACATGTTGGCCCAGCCAAACATTTACAAAATAAAATAGCCAAAACAAGACAGCCTTAGAAATTTCAAAATAAGGCACACATTAAATGCCTATACATCGTCAAGGTCTTCCTAGACACACTCCCCAATGTAACCCGGCTCAACACATGCCCTATAATAATAGGGAAGCACAAATCTCAAAATGGCATTAACTACCACCTCGCTTATCCTTACTTTGGGCCAACGATCCTTGAACCTTCAAAAACACTTTATCCATCTCGGTGACAGGTGGCAAGGGCAAGATCTTAAGCCGAAATTTAATGGAGCCAATCTCCTCCTTTGATCGATTAACAGTCTTATTCCAATCATCCTTGTGAGATTGATACTTATCCATCACCGCCAAATAAGTTGCTGCATCATCCAACTAGTGGCCCATTATGACATTCTCAGAATCAGGAGCATACACATCATGCCACCATTCCCTTAGCTATTCTAGGCTCAGATATTTAGGAGCAATCTTCCACCTGCTAGTCATGACCTCAAAAAATGCAATGCATCCCTCATACACTCCAGTCAGGTCACCATCTATCAACTTCTTTCGCTTCTGAATCTTCCTCATGGCCTTCTACCGAATCTGCAAAGCCTCAAACCATTTCCAGGGCTCATTAAGTCTGGAGGAAGGAAGGATCCCATCTGCTACCAACTGATCTTTTCCATATTCCATAATTACTTTGGTTTTCTGCAGCAGAAGATCAATATCCTCCTTATCCTGGGATATCACATATTCCAACAGTTCCTTAGCTCTGACTGCATCTTTTCCAACTAAAAGGATATCCTTGATTGCATTATCTCCTTTTACTTGCACATCCTTTAACCAATCCATTGTAGTCTGAGCAGAGGCTTTCATCTTTTCAATCTTGGAAATAGTTTCCTTAGGCAGGAAACTAGGAGTAGCAGAGGAAGATGGGTGAAGAGATTACAGAGGTTTCATCACCTCTTCCAAGCATTTCTTAAATCTCTCATTTTCCTTTCTCAGCTCATGCTTGGTCTGAGTCTCTTTCCTTAATCTGCCAACTATCACAGCATTGGAACCTTCATACTCTTCAATGTCTTACTCTACAGTAGCTGGTCCAAGGTTAAAAGTCTGTACATTGTAATCCTCACCAGTGACATCTTCTCTAGTCTTGTCTGTAGCAGGGGTGGCAATGTCGATTACTCTGTTATTCACTTCGTCCCTTTCTATTCTTGAAACTACCTTGGCCACCTTCTTCTTCTTACCTTTACTGATCTTAGACAACATCTCATCCCAATCCAAAGGAGTGTCCTCAACAACAACTTGTTTCTTCCTTGTAATCTCCTTTTCAAGCCAATCCGGGACAACAGGTTCCACCCAGATTTCCTCAGTTTTTGCTTGTTCTTGTTGTTCTGTTGTTTTATCCTCTTCCTTTTTAGGGAACTGCTCAACTTGATTACCTACTTCAATCTCCACCTCTTGCACTGGTGATGGGGTTCTAACAGGGATACTCTCCTTTTCAGGAGATCCATTACCTTTATTGCTTTTCGGGGAATCCTCATATTGCACCAATGGAGAAGGATGCTTTTCTACCTCTTCAACCTTGAGCTCAGCTGCCACACCAAAGAGCTCTCCTTCCTTGAAAGGTTCTACCTCTCCATTGGTCTCTTGCTCTTGATGGATTGTTTCCTGCTCAGGTACACTTGGCAAAGGGGAAGTAGCCCTAGGTTGCTCCACAATTGGTGACTTTGGAGGAGGATCCATCTTTCACACAGTTTTCTTAGGGGATGGAGTCCTTGATCTCCTCGAATAAACCTTTGTCCTTTCCCCAAAACTCTCCACATCAACAATCAGAGTCTCATCCTTAGGGGTATCCTGACTTTTATTCTTTGAACCCTTAGTTGTCCTCATCTTCTTTGGCGGTGGAGGAGCATCTTCTTCTACTGGCTTTTCAAATCCTTCCTCATCAGAGGACCTACCCATTTTCAAAGCTCTACTTCTTTTCTTCCCTTTTGGCTTTCTTTTTGGTTCTGGCTCACCTTCTTTAGGACCTCTGATTTTGATTTTGAAGGGTGAGGTCTCTTTGGTTTTCCCTTTGGGGTCATCTTCCCCGGATTCTTTTGAAATGGACATAGGATTGAGATTTCCCATCAAATTAAAGGTACAGGGTACCTTCTCACTCTCCAACTCCCAAACCTTATGTTTTAGCCATGAAGTAGTAAATCTCATAACAGGAGCCATTAGGTCCTCCAGCTTAGTTACCTCATCATAGTTCCAGTTTATCTCTCCAATTGATCTGTCCTTAACAGACTCATAGGCATGATCTTGCACCAGGTTTCCATCATCCTCTAGCTGGTCAGGGATTAACTTAACATTGTATTGCCTAATCACATCGACAGGAAGCCTAGAGTACCTAGGTCATCCTTATGACGGTACTCTTTGGTAGCCTTCTTCTGTGCCTCCTCGGTGATATCAAAATTTTTCATTTTGGAGTGGAAAGAAAAACCATGAGCTACCAATTCATCACCTGCTGCATGTGCTGATTGAATGGAAGGTCACACCTTTGCTACGCCAATTCCAAGAGGGAAATCCCCACCAAAACCTATTTTATGCTTCTCCTTTTTGACAATTGCATCAAACTCACATATTTGTCTAACAATTTCCAATAGCACAATATGATCAGTAGGATACCTAGGTAACCTGTATGGAGTAGCTGGGCATCCGTCAATTCTGATGTAAGAGAAGGTGGGAAACTGAATGAACAAGGCTCCATATCTCTTTATCAATTCCTTCGCTCCATCAGATAGTCTCACATGCTCTGCATTTTGAAGCATCCTAGTGATATGCATTTTGAATGCATCATTAGCTCTTCAGTAATCTCGGTGTCCTAGGTGTAATTCCAGATATATCTCATAGACTATATCCTGTCCAAATGTCCCCTATGGATTCAAACCCCTGTATGGGTAGAATCTAGCTAACACATACACCACATAGGAAGACATGGTGAACTTCTTTGTTTCTAGGACATCACTTAATTGCTTGTCAATCACAACACTAATAAGTCCTGTCCAATGGTAATTGGTTCCTTGTTCAACCTTGTTGATCACATGGACCATCCAGCTTTCCAACACTCCAGCGCTTTTCAAACCTGCCACCCTGCTCAAGAATGTGATTGCATCATAAATATCTGATATGAATCTAACCCTATGCAATTGCTTGGGTAATTTGGAGTAGTGTGACTTTGGCTTCTCCAACCAAGAATTAATCATCTGCTGGGCTTTGGTTGGCTTGTTCTCATAATATGTTTTGGCTAAGTTCATGTTCAGAGCGCACACAAAAGGAAAATCTAGCATGTTAAAGGCCTGGGCAATGGAAATAGGATTGAAATTCGCTAAGACCCTTCCCTCAGTGCTGACAACCCTTTGGGTGTCGAAGTCATACTGTCGAGCACAATCAAGTATTAACTCATAGCATTGGATTGCACGAGGAAACCCTGCCACATGAACTAAACTGAACTTCATCATTCCTTGTCTCAGGACCGACAGATCCTTCTGAACTATTCTCTTCTTAAACTCCTCATATCGCCATGCTCTAACATTCGTGTCTGAGACCTCAGACCACACCGAAGATATCTTGCTGTCAAGGAGTTGACTCTTAGTGTCCAACCTTAATCTTTCTGCCTCTGAAATAAAGGACCCCTCCGTGTCACCTTTAGATTTTCCTACAGCAGCCTTGCTTGATTCAGCCTGCATTTGCAAAAGGATGTCATGAGTATCCAATTATCATACATATTCCAATCAAAGGGTTAGCATAAAATCATATAAAGCCATTGAGATCCATCACAAATCATCAATCCTTAAAAATCTGGAAGAACCAAAGCAATCCGGGAAAACAAGGTAAACCGGGAAAATCTAGTCGGGGCAGAATTTTGGAGAAATCTGACCTAGATGGATTCCTGCTACCAAGACATCATTCGCCAAATAGATCATTAGTACGGACAGAAGATTATAAGATTATCATGAAATTCATCCATTAGCAACAAGAAATCAACATTTAGCATTTACTCGATTAATCCTATCCTCGAGAAATCGAAAGAAATAAAACCAGACAAGAAAATTGGAAAAGTCTGGATAGGAAGGATTTTTGTGGATAGTTCAAATACTCTAGAATTCACTATACTCCTCGAAATTGGCTGAAACCAGGAAAATCCGGGTGCGCAGGAATTCTGCAGACACCTCGAAAACCCGACGAAATGCCAACACGCGAACCATTAATCAAACGATCATGCAAACTTCTCTACCTGGATTCTAATGGTCCCAAAATTGATGCTAATCGACAAAATTTGGAATGCACTTGAACTTGAGTTTCAAAAGACCTCAAATGACTAAACTTCATGGTGAAACAATGATGCCCTAATTTTGACGAATAAGCCTCCCGCCATGAAAACTAGGGTAAACTCAAGGTTTGGAACACTGTCCCTAAGGATGAATCTAAGCACTCCGAGTCTTCACAAGGCAAGGAACTGGTTAATACAGGCGCAAGATAGACAAATCATAACAAATTCATTAATCTGGGTCGAGCACCGAAAAAACCCCAACCTTGCACAATACAGCAAATTTTGCACTTAGAGGGAAAAAATCTGACCCAGAACACCCTCCAAACGGATGCACCCATCATCTAATGGATAAATACAAGCACACAAGGAACGGGTGATGAGGTTTCACAAAAAGATGGGTCGAACTCTAATTTGATAAATGAAAAATTGTAACCAAGCATAGGCCAACCATCAATCGATCATCAATCAACATAGAACAATTCAATCATCATGCAAACAAATTGAAAGGGCCAGTGATAACCTACCATGGATTAGTCCAGATGAAACTTGAAATCAAAGAAGCGACTACAAAGCGAATGTGCCCAAGCAACGAAAATCCTGACACCAGCGCACAAACAACTCACACGCAGGTAGCTCAGACTCAATGATCGAAGCTTTGAATGAAAACTCTCAATCGCCATAGCAGCAAGCAAGTGAATAATGAAATCGAAATGATGCCCAAAATACTTTAAATCCATCCATATTTACGTCTGGGCAAAGGTACCTCGAGCATTAATGAGCGACAAGACATGTCTGAAAAATCCAGAAATCCAAGCCCAGGATGGAATTTTAGAGAAAACCAAGACACGCAGAAAATCCGGATGAACACGAATTTCGCGGAAATGGCAGAAACCAGGATTTTAATGAAGTTCAGGATTTTGGCGCAGTCCGAGAAAATCCGCCAGAACCGAAAAATCCTGGAGTCAGGTAGAAACCCGGATTCAAAAAATTCAGCAATGAACAGATAATGAACCAGAGCCCAGGAAAATCTGCTAGAGCCAGAAAATCCCGGATTCAAGTCAAAACCTAGATTTTCACCAAAAGCCAATTCTAACCCATTCAAACCTCAAGGTAAGACCAAAATCAGTAAGACCAATATCTTAAGACCTTAAAAAGACAAATCTCATAAAATCAAAGGTCAAAAGACATCATCAAAAGAGGGTCCCTACTCCAAGTGGGGCGTGTGTGCAAAACTGCACAACAAATGGCGACTTTGCTGGGGAAATGCTCTTGAGCATTTCGATGACAAACTAGAATCAAGAACCCAGAACTCATGGTTTCAACTCACATATCCTGCCACCACCCACATTAAAACAAAGAAGCCCCTAGTCATCCAAACTTTCCTACACCAGGGTCAAAGTGTGTGCATATGCATTCATTATCCTCCTTTAGTTACAATAGGAACCAAACTTGGTATGAACAAGCTACATAAAGATTCATACTCTAAAAAAAACCTTGATAGAGCCTCACTGCCAGTCAGGCATCCATAGCTCCGACTAGGTTATCGCTGTGATTCTCCTGAACATAGCTCTACTGCCAGACAGACATCTATAGCCCCGGTAGAGATATCCCGATCCCCCTGATAAGTTGAATTCAAACCTTTTTAATTTTCAATATGTATTTCCCTCTTTTTTTATACTGCTTATCTTTTCGCTGCTTTCACTTCAACCTATGAACAATGAAGGCCACACTCAGGGATGAGAACCACAGTGGCACTAGAGCAGAAAAAAAAGATTTTTCACTTGTTCAAACTTCATAAGGACCTTATGCAACTTTAGGTATCTTTAATTTAAAATATGAGACCCTAATGTATTCCTGTTCAAACTGACTAGAAAACCCTTTGCCTCAACACAAGGATAAGTGACATTGGGCAGGGAATTCATACCATAATGCCTTGGAAGGATGATTAGAGTTTGTAAAAGAAATACCAAGAACATCAGACCTACTTTGTCACCACCGTCATACAAATACAATCAGGGATCCCCAAAAGAGAAGGAACTAAGAGCAAGAGCGACGCAAACCAAAACAAACAAACCAAAGCAAACCTATTCTAACCAAAGCAGAACAAGTAGAGCAAAAGGAAACCTACTCTAACCAAACAAAACAATAGAAAGAAACCTAAACTAACTATATACAAAGCAGGGAGCTGAAAATAGCTCAGGATTGGAAATAATGTTTCAAATACTACCCATTGATAGGCAGTGGAATATCTTCTCCCATGAGAGTCCTCAGATGGAAGGCATTATCTCCAAGTATTTCAGCAATCTGATATGGGTCAAGCCACAGTTTGTCAAATTTCCCATGGTCCCCTTTTCGATCATGAGGTTTATCCCAGTATAGGAGAAGGTCAGAAATCCTGAAGGCCTTGACTTTAGCCCTCCTGTCAAACCACCTCTTAACTACCCCTTGATGTTTGGAAAAATTCTCAAGGGCATTATCTCGTTTCTCCTCAAGGTGCAATAGTTCTGTCAACCTAGCCTCCCTTATGTCCCCCTCATCATAAAACTCATTTATAAACTGTAAAGTTGGGATCTTGAGTTGAATAGAGAATACTAGCTCTAGACCATATACTAATTGATAAGGAGATGTTTCGATGGATGACTTAAGTCATGTACGATCTTCCCAAAGGGAAAACCGAAGCTGGGTATGCCAGTCTTTTGGGTTCCTCTCTAACAGCTTACGGATGACAGTCAATAAGTTTTTATTAGAATACTCTACTAAGCCATTACCCTGAGGATAATAATTAGATGAAAACTTCACAATAATTCTATGATCAAAAGCCCAATTTGAAAATTTTAAAGATGCGAAAGCAGGACCATTATCACAGACAATAACAATGGGGCATCCAAATTGATTAAGAATAGCAGATTCTAAGAAATCAATCACTACCTCAGATGTACATTACCTACAAGCAAATGCTTCAGTCCATCTTGCGAAATAATCAGTAATAGTGAGAATGTACCTGTGTCCTACAGAGGATGGTGGGTTGATGGGGCCTATGAAATCCATACCCCACTGAGCAAAAGGCCTTACCTCAGTGACCGGTTGGAGCGGAAGCACTGCATACCTTTCCCTTGTTGCTGCAATTTGGCACGTGTGATAGGTCCTGACATGATGGTGAACGTCTTTGAATAGCACAGGCCAGTAATATCCTGCCCTCAAAATCTGATTTGCTGTGGCAATCGTAGAACCATGGCCAGTGCCATACTTTTCGTGAAATTCATTTATCACCCTTTCAGCTTCCTGTTTCCCAAGACACCTCAAATAAATACTTTCATGATTTTTCTCGTACAGAATAGCTCCCTTTAGCATGAAACTGTCACTCTTCAATCGTAGGGCTCTCCTCTGAACAATATTAAGATGACCTGGAGATCGTTGGTTCAGTAAATAATAAACTATGTCATCATACCAGCCATCTGGGGAAACTTCCTTAATGTTATAATTCTGAATAGTTAATTCAGGGCCTATTTCGGCCATGGTTTGAGTAAGTCCCTGTCCTCTTACTAACTTCATGGGCTAGATCTCAATATCGTACTCTTGTAGCATTGTCACCCACTTAGCTCTACACTCTCCTAACTCATTTTGCATCAGAAGTAACTTGACTGCGGGATCTGGAACAACTGCATAAACCTTATTCCTGAGGATATAATGTCTGAATTTCTTTACTGCTTTAACTAGAGCGTATGCCTGCTTTTCTACACTTGGGTATCTCAACTCAGCGTCTTTTAATGGGGCACTCATAAAGGCAATGGAATGCTCATTTCCCTCATCAGACTTTTGAGTTAGCATTCCTGCGCATGAATGGTCTGAAGCAAATGAATAGATGTGAAAAGGCTTGCTGTAGTTAGGACTTACCAATACTGGAGCATCAGCAATGGCTCTTTTAATTTCTGCAAATGCTTCCTTTGCTTCTGTAGTCCATTCGATCTTAGCATCCTGCTTCAACATTGCATTCAGTGGCTTAACAATTTCAACAAATTCAGTAATAAATTTTCTGACGAAGTTGATCTTGCCAAAGAAAGATTTCATTTCTTTTTTGCTAGCAAGTGGCTGAATCTTCAGGATGGCCTCCACTCTTGCTGGATCAATAGCAATTCCCTTCTCTGATATCACATGTCCTAGCAGCTTTCCCTCTGTTACTCCAAAAATACACTTTTTATGGTTCAAGGATATGCCAAATTCCCTGCGCCTTTGAAACACTTTGTTCAAATCTGAGATGTGTTCCCCTCTATTTTTTGAAAAAATAGTCAGGTCGTCCATGTAAATAATGATGCATTTGTCTATGATATCTTTAAAATCAATATCCATAGCCCTTTGAAATGTAGCCCCCACATTTATGAGTCCAAATGGCATCCTCCTGTAGGCAAAGGTACCCCATTTTGTTGTGAAAGTAGTCTTGTGCCTGTCCTCATATTGAACCATTACTTGATTGTACCTGAAATAGCCATCGGGAAAGGACATCATCTGAGATCCATTAACCACTTGAAGTACTTCATCTAGTGAAGGGACTAGATAGTTATCTTTTTCTGACGATCTCTTCAAATTCCTAAAATCAACACAGAGTCTAATTTCTCCATTCTTTTTTCTCACTGGAACCAGGTTTGCCACCCATGTTGAATGCCTGATAGGAAATATGATTCTGGCAGATAGTAATTTATGAACTTCTTTTTGTATGACTGGTTCCAATAATGCATTAATTGGTCTTTGCCTTTGCCTAAAAGGCTTGGCACCTGGCTTCAGGGGGATAGTGTGAGTTATGATTGATGTATCATAAGTTTTCAAGTCCTCATAACTCCAGGATACTATATCAGGAAAGTTACGCAATGCTGCAATTATTCCTCGTCTTTCTTCTGGAGTGCATACTTTGCCAATAAAAATGTTCTTAGCATTATCTTCAATTCCCATATTGTAAGTATCACACTATCCATTGATAGACTCCTTTGATTCTTGTTCCTGATCCTTGATCTTATCCATATCAAAAATTCTTTCCAACTATACCATTCCCCTTGGAATAGTATTTGATTTTAGATTCATCACTCCTAAATCCAGTTTTGCTTCCTGCAGTTCTATTTCATCAATGATTTGAGAGGTAAAAACGTCTGTATTTGTGATAAAGTCTAGCATATGCTTGTCATCTTCGAACACCTGGAAGTTAGTAACATTATCTAGAACCGATGGCATAGGAGTCAATTCCACCATGAACTTCTTCAAACCTGACAAAGATAAAGGTTGCAGAGTGCTTGCCGCATGAGCCAGAGAATCCGCAGTTTGATTCTTCTACCGTGGTATTAGTTGAATATTGAAGGCATCAAATCCCTCAATGAGATCCCACACTCTATGCCTATAATTAGTCATTCTTCTATCGTGGCATGAATATTGTCTCCTTACATGCTTAACTACTAACTCAGAATCACCAAAAACTTGCAGAATCTTAACCCTTTTCTTAAGTGCCATAAGAAGTCCATGAATTAACGCCTCATATTCTGCTACATTATTTGTGCAATAAAATTGAAGCCTATGGGCTGCAAAGAAATTCTTACCTTTTGGACTGATCAGTTCAAACCCTGCCCCAGCTCCATGCTTGGATTTGGATCCATCAAATCCAAGTGTCCAACACTCAGCAACTGTAATCTTCTTCATCACATCCTTTGGCTTAACATTGCTGGATAGTTTTTTAGTTGACACGAACTTCTTTTCTTGATAGTCTTCCTGAGGTTTTTGTATGTCTGATTTAACTGCCAGTGTTGGATTCATGCATTTCTATATTTGTTCTACTGCTGTTTGGCATAAACAACACTCCAACTCTGAATGAGAAGCATTATGGACTCTACATCAATTAGGTAAGAGTAATTCTTCAAAGCTTGTCTTTCCACCTAGGTGGATTTTATTTTCAACACACTGCTTGATGAATTCCTGAAAACTGTCTAATAGGCTGATCTGATTATCTTCAGTTTCCTCTTCTTCCTCCATTGATTTTGTCAAAACAGTAACATGGCTGGATCCTGTTTCTGCATTGATAGGCATCATGTGTAGCATCAATACCTCCTCTAAGTCTGACTCATACTGTGTCGACAATATATAATTTCCCATGCCAACTTTTGATATCAAAACTTCTGTTGAAGTTTTTTGGTATTCTGTAATCATGTATTTCATTCTTGGCTCTCTCTCAATTCTGATATGATTGGGCACTCCTTTCCAGGGAAGCCACATGTAAGAGTGATCAGTAGACACATAACCATTCAAAGCCTTAGTAAAATATTTTCCTAGAATCAAACCATACGCATCTGAGATATCAGCTACTTGAATATTGATAACCTATTGAATCCTTGGGTCCGAAGCTATCTGCATGTGAATCATGTTTAATTCTCCCACCACATTTACTTCAGTTCTATCCAATTGAGTCACCTTCTTCTGGGAATCAGCAGGTGTAATTCCTAAAGCTCTACAAACTCCAAATGGCATCACATTGGTGGAAGCACCATAATCTAGTCAACAATTATGTAGATTCTTACCGAATATGCACACAGAGATTAGGAATGGTGGGGTTTCTATCTTCCCTTGAAATAAAGTAGGCTGAGTATCTACTTGAGCCACTTGAGTCTTGTCTTTTTCCTTTCCTTTGTCTCCAGGGGGAAATTATGTCCGAGTGTGTGCCTGATCTTGTGTTTTCACAGGCTGAGAACTAGAAATCTTGCTATTATGCTCATTAGAAGGTTTATCCAAAGACACAGGATGTGCATCATAAGTACCTAAAACTACCTTCCTAATGGGAGGGAACCTTAATAACTCAAATGTTGAGAGATTTACCTTTAATTTCTTGAACTCCTCAGCAACATACAAAGCCATATGCTCCTCATTCATATTAGTGGAAACTTCCCTAGAAGGTTCCTCCACCTTGTCCTTGCCTGCTTGAATAGCCTTTTCCTTTTGTGGGTTAGTTTGGGCCTGTCTTTCCTTTGAAAGGTATTGTCTGGAAACATGTGGATAGGACAGATTATTGCTAGCATTAGGATCTAGGGGAGTACTGAAGTTATTAGGAGGAATGGAAGTGGTGAAAGGTCCCCCAGCCTATGGGCGCCTATGAGGCATATCTCTCAGACCTTGTCCCTAAAACATTTGTACTTCCTCAACATAAGCCTCCTGATCGAGGGGGCCATTATCATTCATTGTTTCTTCATTGAATAACTGAGCCACTTCATCCCCATTACAAATTTGATCTGTTTTCCCCTCCTGAAAATTAGATTCCTCCTCTGGTACATTTTTCTTACTTGCTGGGAAGGGAGCGTGATTTAATAGCAGCACAGGAGAATCATAAGGGCTGGAGGGAAAAATATCCTATCCATTTGCATTATTCTCTACCTCATATTGAAAAATGGAAGCTGCAGTTTGGAATTCTGGACATTCTAACTCCAAATATTGACTCGTCTTATGAAGCCTACACCATCCTGATAAGGCTACTTCAGCCAGGTATACACCACTGAGAGGCTTGTCCTGACTGATTGGTTGATTTGCAGATTGATTGACAACTTGATTAACTGGTTGATCTAATGGGGTGGGGACTCCTCCATTATTAGGTCCCGTATTCCATGTTATGTTTTGTCCCTATGACTGCCTCTTATCAAATCTTGATCCACTACCTTGTCCCCTGTCAAAATTTGGTCTCCTATCATTATTGAATCCTCTGTCATTGTTGTAACCCCTATCCTGATTGTATCCCCTGTCATTATAGAATCCTCTTTCGTTATGTTGTCCTCTGTCAAAATTTTGCCCTTGTAGAAACTCTCTATTCTGATTGGATTGCATACTCTTCTGAGCAACTTGTAATTGACTATTTTGATTCCTTAGGTAGGTCACCTCTAGATTCAACTTCTTTATCTGCTCAGCCATTTCATCATTCATCTCCCTATTTGGATCTCGATAAGGGATCTGGCTTGGGTTACTCTGAGAAGGGACAGACATTGTAGTAGATCCCATAGACTAATGCAATACCTCAGAATTTTGTAGATAAGAAGGGAAACTATTTGGCTGTGGCTGATACATAGGCTGATTAACCTGCTGCTGGGGAAAATTCATCATGGGGGAGGCTTGGCCCATGGGAGGACCAGGGTGTGGCACCAAGGGTAATTGAGGTACTGGATTCATGATTGGAGTATGATTGGTAAGTGCCTGATTTACTACCTGAACCTGATTGGGATGTGCAACTAGTCCTAAAGAAGGCAACGGTCCAGTCACATGTTGTCTCAGATCTGTGCTAAGCTTAACAGCTTCTGTGTAGGCATCAGTTAGGTTAGCTAGAGGGTTGGGTCTCCACTTCAGAAAGGTTGTTGTAAGGCTGTCCAATGCTTCGTAATAGACTCCCAGGGCTGTATTGTTATCCAAAACATAAGGATCTTGAAGTCTGGTGTATGCACGGTGAAACCTATTATTGAAACTGGATATTGGTTCATTGACCTCTCTCTTGACTCTGGTGAATTGCAGGTATAATTCATTGGCACTGATGGGTATTCTAAACTTCTGTAAAAAGGCAGTTTCAAGATCATTCCAATTGAGAATTGAGTCAGATGGGAGGTGATTGTACCAGTAAAAAACCTCTTCTCCTAGTGAATAAGGGAACAACCTACATGCAACATCCTCATGAACAGTCCCTCTATCTTTGAGACAGGTTTGGAAGATCCTTATATGCTCTTCTATAGTCTTGTTTGGGTCATTAACATGGAACTTTGAACATAAATGCTCAGGGTTCTTGGGCATAACATTGTAAGTGTTGAAAGACAAAGGGGATGGATTATTAGCTAGGAAAGCCATTGGCAAAAGCGGGGCTGGTGGTTGTGGTTGATTAATGATAGGCTGAGGTTGTTGAATGGGAACTGCTTCAGGGATGGGTATGGCTTCAACTTCTGGGTGTGAAGATATGGAAGATGTTGGTGAAGGAATGGGTGATGATGATTCTCCCCTTTCTCGAGTCCTTCTTGACCTAGTGGGGAACTATAATTCCTGTAAATCTTCCTCTCTTGTGGTAGATATGGTATTTCTCCTATATCTCTCTCAAGAGATGACATTCAAGAAATGATCCAGTGTGCTCATTCAGGCCATCCTTCTAGCGCCAATCTGTTGATGTTGTTTTCTACACAACAACTCAGACAGAAAATGATATTCTATCTCTCTTGAAAGATAATCTTCAACAATGAATTGCTGAAAATCACCCCAAGGTCTCTCGGGTGTCAGGTCATTACAATGCATAAACAACTCATATAATATGTGAAAATGCTAGTAATCACAATCGGACCTTACTACAAGAAAACTGTATCTTCCCACTTATCAGATTTTACAATATCATGATCTCAAATCCTAAATCTAACCATATAATAAAGAAATAGCAAAAGATAAGGGTGCAATAATATGATAAGATCTAAACTATTCCTAGAAAGAACAATGCAAACAACAGATATCTAGAATGGACCAATCTCAAGTAACCAATTCTTGATCAACCTACGGTGTAATATCACAAGAACGGTGCAATCTTCTAAGGTATATAGATTTTCAAATCATAGATATTCATCCATAATCAAATTTAAGCACATGTAAATATATAGTCCAGGTTGACTTCTCCAGCCTACTACAATCAGATAGTTACTGGGAGTATAGACTAGAGATTGCTACAAACATTCCAAATATGAAATCATGAACATCATTCACCAAAAAATCTAATTCCAAAACACTAAATTCTAAATCTTTAAGCAATTTGAAAGATGAAACAACAGGAACCATGCAAGATAAACTAACACAAGAGATTTCACCAAGAAAACCACAATGCCTTCAATTGTATTAGATCACCAAAATGCTGCAACAATTCCACTGTTTTGTTACAATATTTGCTTCAAGAAATTGACTACTACTCCTACTACAAAATGCTCTAGCTCTTACTGATCTAACTTGTCTCTATTATCTTTTCTCTTTCTAGCCCTTTACAATGAGACATGAATGCCCTTTATAACAAATTGTCAAGACATGTCGGCCCAGCCAAACATTTACAAAATAAAATAGCCAAAACAAGTCGGCCTTAGGAATTTCAAAATAAGGCACACATTAAATGCCTATACATCATTAAGGTCCACCTAGACACACTCCCCAATGTAGCCCAGCTCAACACATGTCCTATAACAATAGGGAAGCACAAATCTCAAAATGGCATTAACTACTGCCTCCCTTATCCTTACTTTGGGCCAACGATCCTTGAACCTTCAAAAACACTTTATCCATCTCGGTGACAGGTGGCAAGAGCAAGATTTTAAGCCAGCATTCAATGGAGCCAATCTCCTCCTTTGACTGCTTAACAGCCTTATTCCAATCATCCCTATGAGATTGATACTTATCCATCACCGCCAAATAAGTTGCTGCATCATCCAACTGGTGACCTGTTATGACATTCTCAGAATCAGGAGCATACACATCATGCCACCATTCCCTTAGCTATTCTAGGCTCAGATATTTAGGAGCAATCTTCCTCCTGCCAGTCATGACCTCAAAAAATGTAATGCATCCCTCATACACTCCAGTCAGGTCACCATCTATCAACTTCTTTCACTTCTGAATCTTCCTCATGGCCTTCTGTCGAATCTGCAAAGCCTCAAACCATTCCCAGGGCTCATTAAGTCTGGAGGAAGGAAGGATCCCATCTGCTACCAACTGATCTTTTCCATATTCCATAATTACTTTGGATTTCTGTAGCAGAAGATCAATATCCTCCTTATCCTAGGATAGGACATATTCCAACAGTTCCTTAGCTCTGACTGCATCTTTTCCAACAGAAAGGATATCTTTGATTGCGTTCTCTCCTTTTACTTGCACATCCTTTAACCAATCCGTTGTAGTCTGAGCAGAGGCTTTCATCTTTTCAATCTCAAAAATAGTTTCCTTGGGAAGGAAACCGGGAGTAGCAGAGGAAGACAGGTGAAGAGATTGCAAAGGTTTCATCACCTCTTCCAAGCATTTCTTAAGTCTCTCATTTTCCTTTCTTAGCTCATGCTTGGTCTAAGTCTCTTTCCTTAATCTGCCAACTATCACAGCACTGGACCCTTCATACTCTTCAATGTCCTGCTCTACAGTAGCTGGTCCAAGGTTAAAAGTTTGTACATTGTAATCCTCACCAGTGACATCTTCTCTAGTCTTGTCTACAACAAGGGTGGAAATGTGGATTACTCTATTATTCACTTCGTCCCTTTCTATTCTTGAAACTACCTTGGCCGCCTTCTTCTTCTTAGCTTTACCGATCTTAGACAACATCTCATCCCAGTCCAAAGGAGTGTCCTCAACAACAACTTATTTCTTCCTTGTAATCTCCTTTTCAAGCCAATCCGGGACAACAGGTTCCACCCGTATTTCCTCTATTTTTGCCTCTTCCTGCTGTTCTGTTGTTTTATCCTCTTCCTTTTCAGGGAACTGCTCAGCTTGATTACCTACTTCAATCTCCACCTCTTGCACCGGCGATGGGGTTCTAATAGGGATACTCTCCTTTTCAGGAGATCCATTACCTTTGCTGCTTTCTGGGGAATCCTCATATTGCACCAATGGAGAAGGATGCTTTTCTACCTCTTCAACCTCGAGCTCAACTGCCACACCAAAGAGCTCTCCTTCCTTGAAAGGTTCTGCCTCTGCGTTGGTCTCTTACTCTTGATGGACTATTTCTTGGTCAGGTACACTTGGCAAAGGGGAAGTAGCCCTAGGTTGCTCCACAATTGGTGACTTTGGAGGAGGATCCATCTTTTGCATAGTTTCCTTAGGGGATGGAGTCTTTGATCTCCTCGAATAAACCTTTGTCCTTTCCCCAGAACTCTCCACATCAACAATAAAGTCTCATCCTTAGGGGTATCCTAACTTTTATTCTTTGAACCCCTAGTTGTCCTCGTCTTCTTTGGCGGTGGAGGAGCATCTTCTTCTACTGGCTTTTCAAATCCTTCCTCATCAGAGGACCTACCCATTCTCAAAGCTCTACTTCTTTTCTTCCCTTTTGGCTTTCTTTTTGGTTCTGGCTCACCTTCTTTAGGACCCCTGATTTTGATTTTGAAGGGTGAGGTCTCTTTAGTTTTCCCTTTGGGGTCATCTTCCCCAGATTCTTCTGAAGTGGACATAGGATTGAGATTTCCCATCAAATTAAAGGTACAGGGTACCTTCTCACTCTCCAACTCCCAAACCTTATGTTTTAGCCATGAAGTAGTAAATCTCATAACAGGAGCCATTAGGTCCTCCAGTTCAGTTACCTCATCATCGTTCCAGTTTATCTCTCCAATTGATCTATCCTTAACAGACTCATAGGCATGATCTTGCACCAGTTTCCATCGTCCTCTAGCTGGTCAGGGATTAACTTAACATTGTATTGCCTAATCACATCGACAGGAAGCCTAGAGTACCTTTTCTTCCTTGCATCAAAATCATCTTTGATATTGGCCCAATAGTCTTCTATGTCATCCTTATGACAGTACTCTTTCGTAGCCTTCTTCTGTGCCTCCCCGATGATATCAAAATTTGTCCTTTTGGAGTCAAAGTAAAAACCATGAGCTGCCAATTCATCACCTGCTGCGTGTGCTGATTGAATGGAAGGGCACACCTCTGCTACACCAATTCCAAGAGGGAAATCCCCACCAAAACCTGTTTTATGCTTCTCCTTTTTGACAATTGCATCAAACTCACATATTTGTCTAACAATTTCCAATAACACAATATGATCAGTAGGGTACCTAGGTAACCTATATGGAGCAGTCGGGCATCCGTCAATTCTAATGTAAGAGAAGGTGGGAAACTAAATGAACCAGGCTCCATATCTCTTTATCAATTCCTTCGCTCCATCAGAAAGTCTCACATGCTCTGCATTTTGAAGCATCCTAGTGATATGCAATATGAATGCATTATTAGCTCTTCGGTAATCCCGGTGTCCTAGGTGTAATTCCGGATATATCTCATAGACTATATTCTGTCCAAATGTCCCCTGTGGATTCAAACCGCTATATGGGTGGAGTCTAGCTAACACATACACCACATAGGAAGACATGGTGAACTTCTTTGTTTCTAGGACATCCCTTACTTGCTTGTCAATCACAGCACTAATAAGTCTTGCCCAATGGTAATTAGTTCCTTGTTCAACCTTGTTGATCACATAGACCATCCAGCTTTCCAACACTCTAGCGCTTTTCAAACCTGCCACCCTGCTCAAGAATGTGATTGCATCATAAATATCTGATCTGAATCTAACCCTATGCAATTGCTTGGGTAATTTGGAGTAGTGTGACTTTGGCTTCTCCAACCAAGAATTAATCATCTGTTGGGCTTTGGTTGGCTCATTCTCATAATATGTTTTGGCTAAGTCCATGTTCAGAGTGCACACAGAAGGAAAATCTGGCATGTCAAAGGCCTGGGCAATGGAAACGTGATTGAAATTCGCTAAGACCCTTCCCTCAGTGCTGACAACCCTTTGGGTGTCGAAGTCATACTACCAAGCACACTCAAGTATTAACTCATAGCATTGGATTGCAGGAGGAAACCCTGCCACATGAACCAAATCGGACTTCATCATTCCCTGTCTCAGGACCAACAGATCCTTCTGAGGTGTTCTCTCTTTAAACTCCTCATATCGCCATGCAACAACATTCGTGTCTGAGACATCATACCACACCAAAGATATCTTTCTATCAGGGAGTTGACTCTTAGTGTCCAACCTTAATCTTTCTGCCTCTGAAATAGAGGACCCCTCCGTGTCACCTTTAGATTTTCCTACAGTAGCCTTGCTTGATTCAGCCTACATTTACAAAAGGACGTCATGAGTATCCAATTATCATACATATTCCAATAAAAGGGTTAGCATAAAATTATATAAATCCATTGAGATCCATCACAAATCATCAATCATTGAAAATCTAAAAAAAACAAAGCAATCTGGGAAAACAAGGTAAACCGAGAAAATCCCGTCGGGGCAGAATTTCGGAGAAATCCGACCCAGACGGATTCCTGCTACCAAGACATCATTCACCAAATAGATCATTAGTACAGATAGAAGATTATAAGATTATCATGAAATTCATCCATTAGCAACAAGAAATCAACATTTAGCATTTACTCGATTAATCCTATCCTCGAGAAATCGAAAGAAATAAAACTAGACAAGAAAACCGAAAAAGTTTGGATAGGAAGGATTTTCACGAATAGTTCAAATACTTCAGAATTCACTATACTCCGTGGAATTGGCCGAAACTAGGAAAATCTGGGTGCGCAGGAATTCTGCGGACACCTCAGAAACCCGACGAAATGCTAACACACAAACCATTAATCAAACGATCATGCAAACTTCTCTACCTAGATTCTAATGGTCCCAAAATTGACGCTAATCAGCAAAATTTAGAATGCACTTGAACTTGAATTTCAAAAGACCTCGAATGACTAAACTTCATGGCGAAACAATGATGCCCTAATTTTGACGAATAAGCCTCTCGCCATGAAAACTAGGGTAAACTCAAGGTTTGGAACACTATCCCTAAGGATGAATCTAAGCACTCCGAATCTTCACAAGGTAAGGAACTAGTTAATACAGGCGCAAGATAGACAAATCATAACAAATTCATTAATTTGGGTCGAGCATCGAAAAAACCCCAACCTCGCACAATACAACAAATTACGTACTTAGAGGGAAAAAATCTAACCCAGAACACCCTCCAAACAGATGCACCTGTCATCTAATGGATAAATACAAGCACACATGGCACGGGTGATGAGGTTTCACGAAAAGATGGATCGAACCCTAATTTGATAAATGCAAAATTGTAACCAAGCATAGGCCGACCATCAATCGATCATCAATCAACATAGAACAATTCAATCATCATGCAAACAAATTGAAAGGGCCAGTGATAACCTACCATGGATTAGTCCAGATGAAACTCGAACTCGAAGAAGCGACTGCAAAGTGAATGTTCCCAAGCAACGAAAATCCCGACACCAGCTCCCAAACGACTCACACGTAGGCAGCTCAGACTCAATGATCAAAGCTTTGAATGAAAACTCTCAATCGCCAAAGTAGCAAGGAAGTGAATAATGAAATCGAAATGATGCCCAAAAGATTTTAAATCCATCCATATTTGCGTCTGGGAAAAGGTACCTCGAGCATTAATGAGCGACAAGACATGTCTGAAAATTTTGGAAACCCAAGCCCAGGATGGAATTTCGGAGAAAACCAAGACACACGAAAAATCTGGATGAACACGAATTCCACAGAAATGGCAGAAACCAGGATTTTAATGAAGTTCGGGATTTTGGAACAGTCCAGGAAAATCCACTAGAACCGGAAAAGCCTGGAGTCAGGCAGAAACCCAGATTCAAAAAATTCAGCAATGAACAGACAATGAACAAGAGCCCGGGAAATCCGCCAGAGCCGGAAAATCTCGGATTCAGGTCAAAACCCAGATTTTCACCAAAAGCCAATTCTAACCCATTCAAACCTCAAGGCAAGACCAAAACCAGTAAGACCAATATCTCAAGACCTTAAAAAGACAAATCTCATAAAATTAAAGGTCAAAAGACATCATCAAAAGAGGGTCCCTACTCCAAGTGGGGCGTGTGTGCAAAACTGCACAACAGGTTCAATGAACTCAAGACATTGTACCCCGAAGATCCTAATTTTGCAAAAGCTTGGAAAGCTTGCAAGGAGCCTATTAGAGTTGATAGGACGAAGTGGCTAGATTTCATTATCCAGAATGGCATGTTGTTTAAGGGAAGCCAATTGTGTATTCCGAGGAGTTCCATGAGGGAGAACCTTATAAAGGAGAAGCACAGTGGAGGAATGGCAAGACATTTTGGTTGGGACAAGACCATTGCCATTATCAATGAGCATTATTATTGGCTTCAATTATCACAAGATGTGAAGAAGTTTATGCAGAGTTGCAGGGTATGTCAGATGGCTAAAGGAGTGAGCCAAAATACTAGGTTGTATCAACCCTTACCTGTACCAGAGAGGCCATGGGAGGATATAAGTATGGACTTTGTTCTTGGTTTGCCAAGGACACAGAGAGGGAATGATTTAGTATTTGTGGTAGTTGATAGGTTTTCAAAGATGGCACATTTCATCCCGTGGCATAAGACCCATGATGCAGTCCACATTGCTGACTTATTTTTCAGAGAAGTGGTGAGACTACATGGTCTGCGAAAGAGTATAGTCTTAGATCGTGATACCAAGTTCATGGGATACTTTTGGAGGACCTTGTGGAAAAAGTTGAAGACAAAGTTGAAGTTCAGTTCTGCACACCATCCAAAAACTAATGGGCAGACTGAGGTTATGAATAGGAGTCTAGGTAACCTACTAAGATGCTTGGTGGGAGATAAACCCAAGGGATGGGACTTGATCTTACCCCAGGTAGAATTTTCTTACAACAATTCTGTCAATAGAAGCACTGGTAGATCACCATTCCAGATTGTGTATGGAGGCAGTCCCATAACCACTCCAGAACTAAGAAAGATGGACCAAGAGAAGAAGACAAGTGCTGAAGCCGAAGACCTTACAGAGCACATCAAGCATATACATGAGGAGGTAAGAGAACATATTAACAAAATGAATATGTAGTATAAGGCTAAGGCAGATCAAAAGAGGAGGTATAAGGAGTTTCAAATTGATGATGAAGTGATGATTCACTTGAGGAAAGAAAGGTTTCCAGTGGGAGCATATAACAAACTGAAGATGAAGAAGTTTGGTCCTTGTAAAACTGTGAAGAGGCATGAATCAGGGAATGCGTATGAGGTAAAGTTGCCAGATGGATTCAACATTTCCCCTGTGTTCAATATTTCAGATTTGACAGAGTATCATGAAGGTGGCACAGAGGAAGTACCGACCATGGAATAGTGTGGTATTCCAGCATCTACTTTAGAGGAGGAGATTGGAGAAATCCTGGATAGCCATGTGGGAAGGAGTACCAGAAATAGGCAGTATGAAGAATATCTGGGGAAATGGAAAGGAAGGCTTGTGGAAGATTCTTCTTGGTTGTCTACGGCAGAGGTTAACCATTTGGGTTTTCCTCAACTATCTAAGACGTGATGAGGTCACTTCTCAAATTACCCTAGGTGTTTGATGTAGGAGCATCCAGTGGTGTGAGGGAAATCTTGCATCACCCAAAAAAACATGCTTTCCATTTTTGTTGCTGTTGTTTTTTTTTTGTAGACATTTTTGCATTTTTGGATACCCTTTTCGTCAAATAAGAGTTTCCAACTTTCAAAACTGCTTTTTTGCTTTTTTTGTTCAAATGCTATTTTTAGTAGGTGGGAATTTTATGGTGTGGGAAGACAAAAATTTATGGGAAGGTTCTTGAGGGAAAAATAAGCACTTTGGCAGAAGAATCAGGTCAAGATCATTCATAGTTTGAAAGTTATTCAAGTTCCAGTTTCTACTTTTTGCCCTGAAAAACCTTCTGAGTCTAGTTTGAGGCACTAAATAGTCCTGTATGGGTCCAAAAATTGTCAGACTTTGAGACCTTTCTGACGGTGCAAACGGTTTGAAAAACAGAGTCTCGGATCAAAAGTTATGGCTTCCAGAAGTTGGCCAATTTTTGAGTTAGGACTTAGTTTTTAAATTTCAAATTGTACTTTTGGTGCCAAACTGCCAAAATCTTATCTCAAATGTTATTTGTGGTTCCAAATGGGAAAAAGGCTATTTAGGGGCTAATTTCTAATTGTTGAGTAACTTTTTGGGAAAAAAGAATTCGCATGTTGCGAAAGGGGGATATGGGTAACTTTTTGCAATTCTATAATTTTTTGATCTTCTGTAATTTGCATGTATCACAGAGCTTGAGGATTTGGGAATTCTCTGCATGTAAGAGTTCCATATTTTAATAGAAAATATTATTCTCTATTGTATTTATATGTCTCGGGTTTGCTTCATCGTCATTCTCCCAAGGCATTTTTCCAAAATAGTAAATAATATAGGGGAAATGGGATCACCTTGTCTTAAACCTCTCGAGTTCTTAAATAACCGTGAGGGAGACCCATTCACCATGATAGAAATGGAAGTAGTAGAGATGAGTTGACCAACCATCTAAAGGACTCTATTGTTGAAGCCAAACATCCTCATGATTTTGAGTAAAAATTCCCAATCCACTTGATCATAAGATTTTGAAATGTCCAATTTTAGGAGAAAGCCTTCAGTTTTAGATTCCACAAGAGAGTGAATATTCTCATGGAAAAAAATAACACAGTCAAGGATATGCCTTCACGGGACAAAGCCATTCTACTCAGGGGAAATCAGGGAGGGAAGAATAATGAGAAGCCTAGAAGTCAATACCTTATAAATAATTTTATAGAAGGAATTACAAAGACTTATAGGCCTGAATGCTTCAAACTCCATAGCTCTTGGTCTCTTGGGAATTAGGACCAAGAAAGTGGCATTAAGTTCCTTTAGGAGACTCCTTGAGCCAAAGAACTCTTTAACTGCATTCACCGCATCATCTTCAACAATCTCTGAGAACCACTGAAAGAAGAACATAGGAAACTCGTTAGGGCCACAGGCCTTTTTACCTTCAAAAGAGGAGATCACTCTCTTAACTTCTTCCCTTGAAGGTATAGCAGAAATCATTTTATTATCATCTTCCCTGACAAGTTTAGGAATGGCCTCTAAAAGGTAATCTTGCTCTTCATGATTGACTCCATCATTCACTGAAAGGACATTACTGAAGAAAAAGACAACTTGTTTTCTAATGTCTTCATCCTTCTCAAAATGGCTACCATTGTAATCAATGTGAGAAATTCTATTTGCAACCCTATGTTTTGAACCAGACAAGTGAAAATATCTAGTGTTTTTATCTCCAACAGTGAGCCACAAAGCCCTAGATTTCTGTCTCTAGAAAATCTCCTCTTTGGCTATTATATCATGCATCTTCACAAGAATTTCATCTTCTTTCACCCTATTGTCTGCAATATATCCTTCCTGCTATATTTTTTCTTCTATCTCCATCAAATCAAGTTGTAATTCGGATTTGATACCAAAAATATTACCAAATATTTCTTTATTCCACCTTCTAATTTTGAATTTGACTTCACTCAATTTCTTAGCCACCCTTAACATAGTAGTCCCAAAAACCATGATGTTCCACCAAATCCTTACCGCATCAAAAAGTTGAGGATGTGAAAGTGACATACGCTCGAATCTAAAAGGGAAATTCCTCTTGACTATTAAAGGGTCGGCCACAAAACTAATCAGAAAATGATCAGAACCCACCCTGGAGAGGGCCTTTATAGAAAAATAATAATTTATAAACCATTGATCTAAAATTAAAGTTTTATCTAATCTAAGTTGAATCAAATCCTTACCAACTCTATGATTCAACCAAGTATAGGTAGCTCCTTGTAGATCCAAATTGATTAGCACCTGGTTATTAATGAAGTCCAAGAGGTCAGTTTTGCTTTCCAGATTAACCTAGGTTCCTCCATACTTCTCGCTTTCCTGAAGAGGGGTATTACAATCCCCCATAACAACCCATGATTCATTAGTGAATATCCTACAAAAGGCAGCCAACTCAAGCCAAAAGGATTTTCTGGCCCCTTTACCATTAGGAGCATAGATTTTTGACTGAATCCACCAAAAATGTCTCTAATATGGGTAAATCTAGTGGCCACATGATTTGAGCTCTCAAGCAAAGGTTCCCCTTTGATGAAATTATGGTTCCAAAAGGTGGCCATTCCCCTTAAGGCACCTTCAGAACTGTTACAATGGACTCCACAATACTTATACATCTTAATCCTTTCCACCTTTTCTTTTGAAATTTTAGTTTCTTGGACAAGTAAAATGTTGGGCTTATGATCCCTAACAAAATTATGCAACACATCCTACTTATAGAGGCTATTTAACTCCCTTATGCTCCATGACATAATCTTCATATCTTATTAGGGGATTGGAGTTTGCAAATCTCAGGAATGGTCTTATGAATACCATCCACAATATCCTAAAAACTACCATGCTCTCTCAACCACTTTGTTGATCTTCTTCCTTGGTTTCTCTTTGTGGCTCCATAGTCTACCTTAGCTCTGGTTCTAGTAGAGACTCCACTTGGGTTATTTTGCTATTTGTTTTCCTTCTTCTTTTTAATAGTATGAGAGTTGACATCATCTCTATCTATTTATTCTTAGCTATCCATCTATTTTCCTAACTTTGAATCCTTCTCTGAAATACCCCTTTGATCTAGGGGAAGAGTTCCATCAACCCATTGTTAAACTAGGTCAAATTCTCACTGAGAACATCTGAGTTTGACTCAAGTCCTCAAAGGTATCCTTAACAACTTCTTGAGAAATAATGGTTTCTAAGATCTGAAACGACTCTTGGCTAGAAGGGAAACTTCATCCATAAATATTGGGTAAGAGAGGAATCCCAATATCCAAAGACAAGCCTTGAATAGGAATATCATCCAGGTCTATCTCTCCTTCCTTTCTAGTTGAGTAGTTCTTTGGGTTACTAAGAGGAGATTCCTCATTCACCATGCCATTCCCACTATCATCCATGCCAATCTCTCCATCATCCTTTCCTCCAGACTCTATCTCTGGCTTATTTCTTTGGGGCTCCTAGATGCTCACATCTACATGACTCTCTGGTGCAAACAAAAGAGCTTCATACTTCTTACTCTCTAGCTCACCATTGGAAATATCTTTAACATCCCCTTCAATCTTCTTCTTCCAGAAAGTCTTCGGTTTGGGTTTGGGTTTCTCTTTCTCTTTGCTAACATTGAGCTGGAATTTCTTCGCCTAGTGCCCAAAATTTCTACACTTAAAACAAGCAAAAGGGATCGTTTCAAACTCAATAGTTTGAATCCAAGTACCCATCTTTTATTGTATGTCAATAGAAGATGGGAGGTCAGCATTCTGGGACACCCCCACACAAATTCTAGGAAATACTAGCCTTTTCCTTGTTGTTGTTATTGGATCTATTGACAAAAGCTCACTAAAAGAGTTAGCGATGCCACTAAAAATATGCCCATTCCAATATTCCAAAGGAAGACCAGGAAGTCTAGCCCAACATGAACATTCTCAAAAATGGAGTCAGAAAGATCAAGATTAGAACTCCATTTCTGGAGGGCCAAGGAAGATTTACCTATAACCCAAGGACCCCCACTCCTCATAGCAAAAATTTCCTCCTTATAGGTAAACTCAAAAGAAAAGTATCCTTTAGGAAGCGCAACTATAGATACTTTGCCATTGGTTCTCCATTTGTTTTTGAGAAATGCCTTGGCAACTTCAATATTTGGTATAGGGCCCATTAACAACTAATATTAATGTTAAATCCATCAACATTAATATTAATAAGAATATTAAATCAAATCACGATATTATTAAATATAATATCAATTTCAAATCTTTTGATACAACAATAAATCTTTAATATAAATTTTAATATTAAATCTAGTAAAAAAATATTTATTAATAAGATCAATATTGATTTTCTTAACATTTATGCTAATGTAAGGTTCCTCCCTTCATATAAAAGCTTTAACTCCTTGTGTTATAGTTTGATATATTTATGATATTGTTTTATAATATAAGATAGTGCCAAAATTTAAGGCATCATTTTAAGTTTTAAATAATAATTAGAATGTTATCCATTTGATGTGTATTGCTATAATCAAATCAAGTTTTCAATCCTTAGTGACTTCTAGGAGGAAGTCTATATAAGGGGGGGTGAATGTAAGGCTACTTGGCCAACCTCCCCTAATACACCTAAGGATCACTTCATATTTTTGTTAATGTAATCTTGCTAAAATAAAATTATATACAAATGAAAATTATTCAAGTTGTTACTGAGCTTAAAATTTAAGGGAATTTAGAACTACTTTGTCTTATGAGGAGGATGATTTAATTTATGATGTACTAATTTTGGTGGTTGAGTATGATGCAACTTTAGTCTTGATGGAATCAAGGTGGAAAACAAGCTTCATATTTATATAAGATTTTGACTAATGGTGGATGCAAAAATAAGAGGTATGGATTCACTTGACTTGACTTTACCTAATTTTTATGGTTATAATATTGACTTTCGTGTAATTGATTATGTGTATATGATATATGTTAGAATCTCGCCTTCTTATTTATTGTATATATATATATATATATATATATATATATATATATATATATATATATATTTAATGGATTATAAAATATTGTCAGCAGTTTTGAATAAATTAATATTAGCATTTTGACATTTATAATGATTGAATAGAAAATAAAAGAAGAAAAGTTGGTCATTGACTAGAATTAGCATGATATGCAATATTAAATAGTATCATTATTTGATTAAGAAAAGTATCAAATTGATAAGTACAAATTGTTGACTAAAATATTATTACTAATTTTGTATTTTATAAAAAAATAAAGTATTTGATCAATAAACAAACTTTTATTATAAATATAGTTAAAATAAATAAAAAAGGCTTAAAAAAAAAAGGCATGTAAGGTCAAGGGCCTAATTTAAAAGATCTTTATTTTATTTGGAAATCAATGTTGATTTGGTGCAGTTTGTATGTTGTATCCATGCTTTTATTTTGTTTAGCTTTAAATCAACATTTTATAAAATTTCAAAAAAAAAAAAAAAAACATTTAGACTTCTAATTTCAAAGATAATTATCAGCTGCCAGTATTAAAAGAATATATTTAAAATGCAAAGACTTTTTCTCCACGTTGCTGCCAACATTTAAAAGTTAAAACCCTCCACGGCTAATGCAGATACATTATACGTTGCATTGAAGAGGCGGCTAAAACAGAGGCGTTACGCTTGCACAAAAGACTGGCAGAGGCGGCTAAAACAGATGCGTTACAATTGCATGAAAGACTGGCAGACTATTTTGGTAGCATAGTGGACCAGCAGGTTGGCTTGGCAGTGGAATATAAATAAAACATGGCCCTCAGTATTCCATCGGAACAATTTTCAATCACCAGATTGTCAACAGGTATGTTTCTGTATTGATTTTGTGCAATCTACTTTTTCTTTTTTTGAATATTTTGTCTTGCATTTGAACTGTTACTAATCTGTGTGCTATCTTCTGTAGTGAGTAACAAGTCTTCAATTTCCAAAAAGCAACTTTCAGTCTGCAAATTTTTGATATCAGGTATGTTTGATATCCATTTGCAACTTTCAAGATTCTATGATTCAAATAATTAATTCTGTGTGTTTGTTTTTATTTTTATATATGTCTGGCCAGCCGAGCCATTAGTATTTATTATGGTCGATAAGAAGGGCACCCTCTTTTATGCAGGAGCATGCAGACCAAACCCCGGCCAGGCTAGCATCCGTTACTTCATAGAGAATCACAGGGGTGCTCTGGTGGATGAGTACGTCGACCTCATTGATCGATTTCCGCTTTCCAGTAATGCCGCACATTACAGGGCGCTCATCCATGGTCTCCGCCGTGCTTCCAATCTCGGCTTCACACACATTGTGGCCTACGGTCATTTGGAGCTCATAAGCGACCAGGCATTATCTCTCTTCAACTTTTACCATTTCTAACTGTAATTCATACGCCATTATTCTCAGACTAAATGAATTTTCTTTGCAGTTTTCTTTCATACAGTGGAACGGCTTCTGTGCATGTCAAAAACCTAATATGGGGAAACACCATATTTTCATACATACCCAACATTATTGCAGTTGCCAGTAGATTGAAGCCAACGTAAGAAGCTGCTGGTATTTTGAAATGGGAACCCAGATGCCTGTCCATTGCCAACGCCTACTCGTCTTGGTAGCTTTACCGTTGTAAATGTTTTGTGTATTTTTGTTTCCCTTACATTTCCTTCTTTTGTGCTCACTTTGTAGCTTCGGTTTCCTGTCATAAATCAATCTTTTATTTCCTGGCGCATTTGATCTGCAGGCGTTTCACTCTGCAAAAGTCTAACCTCACATTGGATGATTTATTTAATTGCTATTGTGTTGTTGTAAACCTTGATTTGAGTTTTCCGTGCTCCTCTTATTGGGGTTAGCATAAGACATTTTAAAGTAGCTCTTTCATCATATCTAGTCAACAAATATGCATGTAGCCATTATTACGGTAAAACTTTAACACTAAGCTTTCAGTCTATTGCCTGTGGTATCGCACAGTCATGTAAAATATCGGCTATACTTTTAACATGTGTATTAAGTATATACGTTATTTCTAAAATGTAAACTGAGCTGGTGTTAGATCTTTCGGGTAAGCCATTGAAGTATAGTATCTCTACTTATCGAGTCTCCTAATCAATGTTGAACAATAATTTATAATGATAACTCTATTCCCTTCTAAGATGATGGTGATAATTTTAAATGATTGTTCAACAGTTATCAAATAAGTGATAATTTTAAAATATTGTTCAATATTTATTGTATGTTGGTTTTATTTCATTCTAAATATATTTTTTCTGTTATGAAAGGAAATAAATTCGAATAACACATATATAGAATGAGAGGCTTTTCAAAATATATTTTATGCAGCCACTGCTTAGGAAAAATGGGAAGTAATTTTCAATCACAAAAATTAAGAAAGACAATTATATTTTTCAAATTATTTGATCAAATAAAAAAATCAAAATCAAAGAGATTTGATTAAAAAAGAAAATAAATCAATTATATATAAAGATTTTCAATACAAAATCAAAGAGATTTGATCACAAAAAGAAATAAATAAATCAAACAGATTTGATTTATAAAGATTTGAGAATCTTTACGATAGATAAATTAAAAGATGAAATAAATAAATCAAAGATTAAAGATAAATAAAGAAATGATTACAAAGATTCAAATAAATTAAAAAATATAAAATATAAAATAAATAAATGAAGATAAATTAAAAGATAAATAACTAAATAAAAATATTTAAGATAAATCAAAGATTTAATCAAAAAGAAAAAACAAAGATTTACTAAATCATTAAGAAATACTAAATAAAATAAACCTCACAAAGATTTGAATGCGTGAGGTTAAATTAGGGGTTTAGATAGGGTTTAATTACGCTTAGGGTTCAATTATTAAGGCTGAATTAGAGTTAGTATTAGGGTTTAGGTGCAATTAGGGTTTATTTAAGGTTGAATTATTATTATAGCTAGGATTCAATTAGGTTTATAACTAGGGTTAAAAAGTGTTATTGTTCAATTAGAGTTTAACTATTGTAAGTGTTATTGAGGTTCAATTAGGATTGGGGATCAATTAGGTTTAAGATTCAATTAGAGTTTAGGTTATAGTTAGGATTCAATTAGCATAAGGGTTAGTGTTAGGGTTAAGATTAAAATAGTGTTCCAATTAAGGTTAGAATTCAATTAGGATTAGGGCTAGGGTTAAGGTTAAATTAAGGTTAGAGTAATTAGGAATGTTTTTAGAGTCTAATTATGGTTAGTGTTTAAGTAGGGTTAAGGTTAGATTCAATTAGGGTTAAGCTTAGATATAATTAGGGAAAGAATTCAATTAGATTTAAAATATAAATCAATAAGAAATATTAACTAAAATATACCTCACAAAGAACTGAATACATGAGGTAAAATTACGGTTTTGGATAGGGTTTAATTACATATAGGGTACAATTAGGATAAAATTTTAGACTAGGATTAGGGTTAGTGTTCAATTATAGTTACAATTCAATAGATGTTTAGGTTTAAGGTTATAGTCCAAATAGGGTTACAATTTAATTATGGTTATGATTCAATTAGGGTTGGAGTTCAATTAGGATTATACTTAGGGTCAAGTATAGGGTTCAACTAGAGTTCCTATTGGGGTTAGTGTTAAGGTACAATTTAGGTTAGGGTTACTATTAGGGTCGAATTAGGGTTAAGATTAAATTAGGGTGAAAGTTATTGTTCAATTAGGGTTAGTGTTCACTTAGGTTATGATTGTGGTTAGGGTTTGGGTTAGGGTTAGAGTTAGAGCTCAAATAGAGTTACAATAAAGGTTAAGTTTATGATTTACTTAAGGTTTGGATTAGGAATAGCATGCGATTATGTTTAATTATTAAGGTTGAATTAGAGTTAATATTAGGGTTTGGGTGAAATTAGGGTTTATTTAAGGTTGAATTAGGGCTACAACTAGGGTTCAACTAAGATTATGACTAGGGCTAACCCTAACCATTAACCTAACCTTAACTCTAACCATACTCTAAACCCTAAACCTAACAATAATTCTATATCTAACTATAAGCCTAAGCTTAACCTTAAAACTAACTCTAACCCTAAATGTAACCCTAATCCTAGAACCCTAATCTATCTCTAATTATAATCTAAACCCTAATCATATCCCTAATTTTAAGCTTAACATTAACCATAATTGTAATCTTAAGTTACCTAACGCTAATCTTAACCCAAATTCTAATCCAAACCCTAACGCTAATCTTATCCCTAAATTAAATATATATATGAAATTTTATTTTGATCTATACAATTGAAAACTTGAATGCCTTGTTAAATATCCACACACTTTATATAAACTAAAATTTAAGATTTATATTTATATTTTGAAGAAATTATTTAATAAATGTTTGTAAATCAATCTTAACCTTTAACCCTAATCCTAACTATATATCTTCACCCTAACCCTAACTATATCTCTAGCCCTAACCCGAATCTTAACCCTAACCCTAACTATATCTCTTAATCTTAACTCTAACCCTATTCCTAAGTCATTGTATAACCCTAAACCTAACCACATAGTGAAATTAAACCTAACTACATCTCTAACCCAAAACCTAAGCCCTAAGCATAACCATAACCATGATGTAAATCGTAACCCTAAAATTGATCTTAAATATAATTGTAACGCTAATCCTTATCCAAACTCTAACCCTAATTTTAAGCTAATCTTCTTGCTAGCCCTTATCCAATTTTTGAAGCTAACCCTAACCCTAATCCTAACTATGTCTCTTAACCCTAAATATCTAATCTTAAACCTAACTATATAATTACCCTAAACCTAATGATATTTCTAACTAAAAACCTAACCCTAAGCATGACCATAACAATTATGCAACCCTAACCCTAACCTTATTCGTAACCCTAACCTTGACCTTAAACCCAACTGTAACCCTAATCTTGAGCAAAACATGATGTTATCCCTAACCCTAATTTTTATGTAACTCTAAGCCTAACCATAATCCTAATAACCTTAATCCCAACTATTACCCTAACCCTAACTATATCTCTTAACCCTTAAATTGACCCTAAACCTAAATGTAACCCTAATCCTAATGTTAATCCTAACCCTAAATTTCCTAAACTATTATTCATGCTAATCCTAACCCTAATTTTGATGCAAACCCTAACCCTCATCCTAATGTTAACCATATTTCTAACCCTAACTATATCTCTTAACCCTAACCATAAGCTTAACTATATCTCTAGCCCTAATCCTAACCTAAACCCGAACCCTAACCCTAATCCGTATTCATGATGATAAACCCAATGCTAATCCCAATTTTAACTCTAACCCTAACCAAATTTTATCATTTATAAAATCATAACCAAATTGAACCCTTACTATAATTGAACACTCACCCTAATTTAAACCAAGCCCTATTTTAACCCTACTCAAAACCATATCTTTAATTCTAATTATAACCCTAATCTAAATACATGTTGATAAACCTAACCCTAACCTTAACCATAACCCTAAACCTAACCCTATTCATGATGATAAACCTATTTGTGATAATAAACCTAACCCTAACCCTAACCCTAACCCTAACCCTAATTAATCCCTAACCCTAACCTTAATCCCAATCATAACCCTAACCCTAACCCTAATCCTAATGTTAATTCTAACCTTAACCCTAATCCTAAACCTAACCCTAACCCTAACCCTAAACAAAATTAATAAACCTAGCCCTAATCCTAACCCTAATCCTAATCCTAACGTTAACCCAAACCCTAACCTTAATTAAACCCTAACCCTAACCCTCATCCTAATCATAACCTAATAAAACCCTAACCCAAATCCTAATGCTAACTCTAACCCTAAACCAAACGCAAACCCTAACCCTAACCTAATTAAACCCTAACTCTAACCATAATCCCAATCCTAACCCTAACCCTAACCCCAATCCTAACCCTAAATTTTTTTGAAGAACCTAACCCTAATCCTAACCCTCATCCTAACCCTAACCCTAACCCTAACCCTAACCCTAACCCCAATCTTAATCCTAACCCTAACCAAAACCCTAACCCTTATGCTAATCCTAACCTAACTAAACCCTAACCCTTACCCTAACCCTAACCTAATTAAATCCTATCTCTAACCCTAATCCCAATCCTAACCCTAACCCTAACCCTAATCATAAACCTAAACAAAATTTAAAAACCTAACCATAATCCTAACCCTAACCCTAACCCTAATGATAATCCTAATCCTAACCCCAGCACTAATCCTAATTCTATTTCTAACCCTAATTATAACCGTAATTCTAATTTTATCTTTAACCCTAACCCTAATCCTAATCCCAACCCTAAACCTAACCCTAATCCTAATCCTAAATCTAACCCTAATTAATTTAATGTTGACTCCATGATAGCACTAACTCTAATCTTAACCCTACTTAAACCATCTTAAGTCTATTTGAACCCTAACCCTAATTATGCCATAACCCTAACTATAATTGATTTTTAGCCCTAACTTTGAAAGACATTGATCCCCTCATAGAAACCTCAATCCTAACCCTAATCCTAATCCTAACCCTAAACAAAATTAATAAACCTAACCCTAACCCTAATCCTGACCCTAACTGTAATTGTAACCCTAACCCTTACCCTAACCCTAATACTAATGCTAACCCTAAACCTAATCCTAACCCTAACCTAATTAAACCCTAACCCTAATCCTAACCCTAACCCTAACCCTAAACCTAATCCTAGCCCTAAACTAATTAAACCTTGACCCTAATCCTAACCCTAATCATATTAACTAATAATAAAATGTACAATAAATATAAAAAATAATTTATTTAAGATATTACATGTTGGGTTATGACTGCTACTAGCAGATATATATATATATATATATATATATATATATATATATATATATATATATATATATATATATATATATATATATATATATATATATATATATATATAATTTTAATAATATATGTAAAATACACCAAGATATATCCTTTTTGAGGCGCCTATTCAATTTTTTATATTAAAAATTTGATTAAAAAATAGGCTCCTTGAAAAGGATATCTCTCGGCATATTTCATATATATAATTAAAATTTTATATATATATAATGCGCTAGTTTTTATGATTGTATAATAATTGTTCTAATAAGATTAATTAGATATAAAACATCAATCTTATTATTTGGATGTGGTCTTATGAGAGATTAAATGCCAATCAAATTAACACCGGTTCCTCCATTATTGAAGATTATATTAATATACTTCTAGTTAAATGACGTGAGAGATTAAATTAATATTTAATTTTCTGGAAATTTAAGCGTTAAAGTTGTTGTTGTATTGCATAAAATATACTCCACATTTAATGGCTCCCTCGAATTTAAAATCTGTTATTTTTTTTGTTTTCTTGCCGGAACTCAGTCAACTTTATGGTGGCAACCTCTATTTACTTGCCTTGAGTTAATTTAATCCAGATGGTAATTTTTGGTAATTTTTGACAAAAGATGTTTACGTTTACTTAGTGTTTCTAAAGATAGCATAGAAAAAACAAAGTAACATAAAAGTAATAAATTGAAAAGGACGGATTACTTGCAAGTATCTTCTAATATAAAACAAAAGCCTTTATTAAGAACTTTCATGTGACACTTATAAAAGGCACGTGTTGTTTATTTACTTGAAAATTTAATATAAGTATTAAATCTTGAGATTTAAAAGTAGTGAAATTTATTCCTTAAGACTAGTTACATTGTCTCCTCTCTTTCAAGAAGTGTTTATATCTTCACAAAAATAATTTGATATGTATATCTTTAAATCTAGTTTCTTTATATACAATTTTCTTTCTCTAGAACTTTTAATTATACTTATATAAGGATAAATTTATTGATATTCTAAATATTAATTTAATTAGATAAAATACTCACTCACTATTTTTCCTATTTATATAGAAAGAATATATATTATTTTATTAAATAATAGTTAAATATAAATAGATATGTATATAAAATTATATATACAATAATAAAGAAATTTGAAAATTTATCATTGTGTTAATAAATATAAGAAGATTTGCTTCAAATATTGGAGTTAAGTTTATTTGTACGATGTTTTGGTAGTAGTAGAATTATTGTAAGCAACAATGAGTTAGCAATAGCGGTGTATATTTAGTATTAATACAAAAATAAAAAAACATGTTGGGTTTCTCTAGTGAAAATTTTTAGGCATGACATTAGGGTTCAATAAATGGTCAATTAGAATTATGGTTAGGGTTATAAATTCATTAGGGATACAGTTACAATTAAATTAGGGTTAGGGTTTAATTTGGGTTATAGTTTGGATTAGAGTTTAATTAGGCTAAAGGTTTGAGTTCAATTAGGATTATTATTCACTTTGATTAAGGTTAGGGTTCAGATTGGGGATCAAATAGGGTTAGGGTAAGGGAAGGATTAAAGTTAAATTAGGGGTGTGATTTAATTGAAGTTCAATTAGGGTTACTATCACGGTTATGATCAAGGTTCAATTAGGGTTATTATTTATTTAGGATTCAAATTTAACATTATAGTTCAATTAGGGCTAGGGTTCAATCAAGTTTCAATTTGAATTAAGGTTAGGGTTCAATCAAGGTTAAATTTGGATTAGCCTTAAGATTAAATTACAATGAACGTTATGATTTGTAAATCCTCCTAGATCAACAAGTCATGCAATTATAACCACACATGATATATTACAATAATGGATAAGTTTTTAGAGGATAAATTTTTATAAGTTACATATCAAAAAAATAAGTTGGACATTTGGTAGTAGTTGAAGCCCAGAGATTATTCATTTCATGTATTGCAAAAGGTTAGAAGTTGAGGCCAAACCCACAGTTATCTTCTAGGACTAGACATTTAATTACATGAAATATTGAGACTCAATGATGTTATAAACGAATTTATATTTGTAGCTCAGTGTTTTGAGTATATTGGGGTCTTTTAGAAAGTTTTGTTTCTATTTATTTTCTTCTCAACTAGGTTTTTACCAATTCTCATCTAAAAAATTTATAAAATCTATTCTTTTATGTTACATGTTTTATTTTATAAGAAATCAATATTTATTTAATATATTTCTATAAAATCAAAATTAAAAAAATATTTGTATTGTGTTTTTTCATATTTTTATAAACAAATAATTTTATAAAGTAAAATGTAAAAATCTACAAATAATCTAATATAATATATTACAAATTTTGAAAAAAAATTAACAATATTTTGCATATTAAAATTTAAAACTGTAATTAAATAATTAAAAATAAATAAAAAAAAGTAAAATTCATCTACTTCATTATTATTTTTATTTTTAAATTAAACATATGAACTAAATTGAACTAATAATTTTTATAATAATTTAAATAATTAATATTATTGATTTTCTATTATTTATATCTTTGTGTGTTTGTTAATTTGTAATATTATATGGTTTTGTATTTTTGAGAAAAATAAAATAATTTATTGATATTAAAAATTCATTTAATATATTACTTTTTCTTTGTAAATGTGAGAAGATTTTTTATTTACAATTTTTTAAATTTTTTATAATATTCATGATTTAAATATTTAATAATATTTACATCTAATCTATGAATATTACATGATATTTATATTTTATAAAATATAAAAATATTTATCTAATTTTTAATTTTAATTGAAAAATTAAATCACATTAGCATAACTAAAACATCCTTTACTATATTAAAATAAAATATGATGCTAATTACTTTTTAAAATAATAAGTTTACTCAAGTATTTTAGAATATGTATTCTTTTCAAATTATGTATGGACATCCTTTATATTATTTATTATATTTTATAGTATGTATATCTAGTTTGTGAATTTTATATAGTTACATGTAAAAAGTTACCAATATTCTTACAATGTATATCTCTATAAATAAATAATTTTATAAAGTCAAATAAGTTTGGTATGTTTCTTTATAAATAAGTAATTTTATAAATTCAAATAAGTTTGGTATTGCAATTTAAAGTTGTTATTTTATAATATTTATTAAAAAAACATTTGAAAATAAATTTAAGATATTTTAATTATTAAAATATAAAATATATAATTAAATAATTAAAATAAATAAATAAAATTAAAATTTATCTATATCTTCATTATTATATTTTTATGTTAAAACTAAATATATGAATTATTTGAACCAATAATTTTTTAATAAGAAAAAAAATAAATTTATTATAAATATAAATAAAAACCAAGTTATCGGTGTCTCTATCATAAAATTAATTTAATATATCAAATGCTAATTTAATATATAATATATAATCCAATATATATTAAAAATATAATAGAAGGTAGAAACAAATATTGAATACTAAGAATATTAAGAATCAATTATTCATCTTTCTTTTAAATTCCACATTTTTTTAACTAGAACCTTAGTGAATTCATTTTTGTGAAGAAATCTTGAAGTTGTTGGGACATACATTGATTAGCTCATTTTCTAACATATGAACCCTCATACAATCTTGAGTACCAAATAGTGTTTCTAGTTTAGTCCATATTTCATTCTGTGTATCCAAATATTTAATGTGATAGAGAAAATTAGGAGAAATTGAAAAACACAATGTTCTATATTCTTCATCATATCTATTGAACCACTTAGTCTTTTCTTCATCTTTATCAGGTTCATTTCTAAGTCTCATTGTTATTCTATCCAAACCAAGTCTTCTTAAGTGGATTTTAATTCAAGATTTCCACTCAAAATACAAAATTCATAATCAAATAGAGTAATAACTATTGTTTGAGCCATGATGAAGAAATGAAAACAAAGTGTTGAAATAAAGTGAAAAAAAAATCACAAAAATACCCCCACCCTTTTCACTAGTATAAAAAATTAAACCCTCTCCAAATATTATAAGGTTGGAACTTTATATTTTCATGCATTTAAAAAAAAATCCAAGATACAATGCTTAATAGACCCACAATGGTCAAAATTACATTTTATATATGAAATGAACTAGAGACAAAATATAGAAGAATTATCCCTATAGTTGTGTAGTTCTCTTCAATGTCTTTTCATTGCCTATTCATTTCTAAAAAATGGAGTACCAAGGAAAAATTTATGACCAGTGGAAGACATTAGCAACAAACAACTTCAACCTGAAATATTTGGAAAAATATGGTAAAAATTATTTTATATACCTTTGTGGATATAAATTTCTCATCTGGAGATTTCCATTGAAATTGTAACTCCCCACTAAAGGACCTTGTGGATTAACACAAAAGACATTCAACATTTGGCCAATTTTATTTAAAAAAAAAACTAAAGTGACACTAACTAACGCAACCCAACAAATTAATATGGATAACATTATTACATTAAAAGCATATCACAATTGCATTATGACCTACAAGTAACATTAATCATAGCCCACTTACACACTTATCCACCATGGTCCTCTAACATCACTACTACAATACATCTACACTAACTAAGCCTATAGATAGAGATTTGATACACTAAGATCACAACCAATAAATTCTTTGAATGTAAATTAAATCTCATACCTCAAATTACATATGATAACATAGCTTAATTATAAGTAAAAATCATCCAAAAGTATGCCAATATGATCTTAATCGCAATCAATGCCATGAAATAGGTACATAAAGATATTTTATATCTACTACTGAATTAAGTTCATATTCATCTTAAATACAACATTTCTATGTTAACCTTTTCATTACATAATAAACAACAATAAATATATCTTCAAGGTTACATCAACTTATTTACATTTCCTTTACAAGAATGCTACAATGTACAAGATTCATTCATCTGATCGGTACATATATAAGATACATATTAGACATAATTTTCTTAGAAATATCATTTGCATCTTGAAACCAACTCTGAAATAAAGTGGAAGGAAAGACTTCATGTTGCACTTGAACTGCACCACCTAAACCCCAATGGATGGTTGGATAATACTACCCTACCATGTGGAACCCTGAGGCCCACTCCCTCTGTGCAAGGAGACAACATTAGGCCCCACACACATGCAATGAACATATAAAACAAGTGGCTAACATAAAACATCCAAAGGAGACTTTCTAAAATAAGAATCAACTAAAAATCACAAGGACTTTCACAAAGACTTTCAAATACTTCCACAGACCCAATCACATAACACAAATGGATAGGAAACTCAAAAGATGATCATTATACCACAACACATACAATGAAGTATATAAAATCATTTGCACAATATTATAACATAATAATCAATCTTTAATTTAGCAGTTCATAATTAGGATGAATAATACATAACCTTGGTATAAGTGATCCTTACACGGTACAAAAGTCTCAACATAAGTTTTCACAAATGAGAAGGGATTATCAACATAAATAAAATAAAAAAATTAAGCACAAATGATACAACACAATACAAATAAAATGATAGAGCTATTTTCTCCTATACAAATTCAAAACTAAACTATTTTTTCCTCTTGACAACAGTAAATTTGTCATCCATAAAACAATCATAAACACTCAAATCAACTCGAAATCCAAATCTATCAAAGACCCATTTTAGATTTGGCCCTCGACTACTTAGAAATGTGGGAATAATTAAGAAAAAGTGAGTCAAAAAATTACAAAATACAAAATAAAAAACAACTCCCACAAAAAATCTCTTTTCGATATACCCTATTACAACCAAATGATGAAATAAGAAACCCAACAACAAGATCTTTTCCAAAATATAAAATATTAAAATTTTAATTAATTTAACCACTTTCAAATTTTTATAAATCTAAAATCCCAGTCTTCCATTCACTGGTTACAATTACAGGGAGAAACAAAAGAGTTTTTGTAGTCATGGAGGAGCAACCTGACAGCAGCCTCATGTTTCACCCATGTCTCAAAAACTACGATCTATATTTTTTAGATTTTTGAACATAGTTTAATAGAAAACAACACACAAAAACCATTTAAAATTCCCACCAACCTAGTTTGTAAAAACATAATTATGGACAACACAATCAGACCATTTTATTGGTAGAGAACTGAGACAATAAACATGTAAATATTTTTATTCTGGAATAAATAAATGTTTTAGTCACACACAGAATAAAAATATCTATCATTTTTTTTCAAGAATGAGACATAAATAAATCAAATTATTCTTACATTCAAAAATAAAATTTAAACAAAATATTTCAAAATCCAACCTAGATCCAATGCTTGACATGGATGAGAATTCGATGGCGAGCTTCAAAAAATTTGAACTTCTGACTCTCTAATCTGGAATTTTCCAAAAACCGGAATTCCCCAACAAAATCTATTCCCCTTAAATCGTAATTGAATTCCAAATCACTCTCCTCCAAATTTCCTTTCAAAACCACTCCAAATTTCCCAAAAACCTTCGAAAAATTACTAAAATATTAAATTAAAGTACCTATCCTTACCCCACTATTAAAATAATTAAAATAAATCAAATAATCAAATTAACTCACATAATTAACTCATTTGTTTAAACTTTCCCACTAAATAAATTCAAAATATTATAAAAAATAAAAGAACCTCCTTAAATATATTCACTCTACCAAAATAATAAATCAAAGCATAAATATAACATATGCTTACATATTAATATTTAAATATTTACTAATAAACATCAATATTTAATAAAGAATATTAGAATATGTTAATGTTTATAACTTTATTTTCATAAAATATAAGATACACATAATCACAATAATATTAATAACAATTAAATAATAACAACTAACATGAGCCTCGTATACCTAGTTGAACTGCAAAAAGGGTATGGATCTTATCTAGGTTAGGTTAGATAGAACTTTAATTTATGATCTATGGTTCTTTAACTATTATTATTCTCTTAAAGCCCTGCCAAAGATTTGATTTGTTCATTTCCCCATTAGTATTGTTGTAGAGCCTTTAAAGAAAAAGAAAAACATCCCCTTTAGAGTTGGAAAAATGTGGCTTTCCCATCCTCTTTTTAAAGAAGAAATTAGGAAATGGTGGAATATTAATATCTTGCTATGTTCAGAGTTGCCAAAAAATTAAGGGAAGTCAAATTCAATTTTTAAAAATGGAAAAAATAATCCTTTGGAAACATCTTTAGGGTTAAATTTGATTTTCAGATGGAACTGGGAGAGATCCAAAACAATATCCAAAAGGAGGGATATTTGAATGATACTAAGGACAAAGAGAATGAACTCCTTATTAGAATGCATGATATAATTGCAAAAGAGGAGGAATTCTAGAGACAAAGATCCAAAGCCTTATGGTTATCTGTTGGTGACAAAAATACTAGGTATTTTCATTTGTCAGCCTCAAAACATAGGGCGGTCAACAAAATTTCTCATATTGAAGTTGATAATATTAGGTATGAGGAGGAGGAGGATATTAGAAAATATGCAGTTTTATTCTTTAAAAATCTTCTTTCTCAGAATGAAGAAAATAACCAAAATGATTAGGATCATTTAATAGAAGCTATACCAAATGTGATCAATTAGGAAAATAACTCTATGTTGTCTGCTATTCCTTCTAGTGAAAAAGATAAGAAGGCTATTTTTTCCTTTGAAGGAGTAAAGCTCTGGGTCTAATGGGTTCCCTATGTTCTTCTTCCAATGGTTTTGGGAGATAGTGGGAGAGGATGTGGTGAATGCAGTAATATATTTTTTTGGATTAGGAAGTCTCCTAAAAGAATTGAATGCTACTTTTCTAGTTCTAATTCCTAAGAATATCAGAGCAGTGAACTTTGAGGCTTTCAGAACCATTAGTCTCTGTAACTCAATTTATAAAATCATTTCAAAGGTTTTGACCTCCAGACTTTTAAATCGTTTGCCTACCCTGATTTCACCTCAACATAATGGATTTGTCCATGGTAGAAAAATCCTTGATTTAATTGTAATAGTACATGAGAATATCAATTCTTTGGTTGAATCAAAGACTAGAGGCTTCCTATTAAAGCTTGATATTTCAAAAGCCTATAATAGAGTTGATTGGAAATTCTTGTTTAAAATTTTAAAGGTGTTCAGTTTCTGCAAGAAGATTATTTAAATGGTCGAAAAAATTATGTCTACTACTTCTATCTCTGTCATGGTCAATGGGCCCTCGTCAACCTTCTTCCAAAGCTCCAAAGGTCTAAGACAAGGTGATCCTATCTCTCCTATTTTAATCACTATTATGGCTGAAGGTCTTGGAAGAAACTTGAAAAGGTTGATTAATAATAGATTCCTCGTTAGTCTTAAACCATCCTTAAGAAACTTGATTTATTATCATCAACAATTTGTTGATGATACCATGCTCTTGGGAAAGTCTACTCTTTCAAAGGGAAAGATTTTGAAATCTCTGTTGGATGAGTATGGGAGGGCGTCGGGCTAGTTGATTAATAAACAAAAAATCTCTATTTTCTTCTTTAATACTCCTATTCATAGACAAAATAAAATTACCAGAATCGTTGGTTGTAGGGTGGAGTCTTTACCTGCCACCTATCTTGGGTTACCCTTAAGCCTTAAACCGCCAGAGTCCTTTTGGATTTCTCTGGTCGAGAGGCTCATTAAGAAACTTGCTGGTTGGAAAGGAGCTCTGCTAAGCCAAGTAGGACTTCAGAATTTGCTAATTTATGCTTTGAGCCTCTTCAAAATCTTAGCTAAATATGCGGATGCTATTGAAAAGATTCAAAAAAGATTTCTTTGGTCGGGTGTTGAAGAAGAAAAAAGACTGCCTTCAATAGGATGGGATCTGGTGTGCAAACCAAAGAAGGTTGGAGGTTTAGGTCTCAGAAGAATGAAAATGGTTAATAAGATACTTCTAGCTAAAAAAAATTGGAAAATATTTTCATCCTCAGGGGAATGGACTGATATCCTTGCAAGCAAATATTTGGAGAGTAATAGATCTCTTATAATTTTGATGGATTCCCATCTTCTTCCCAGAGGCTCAACCTAATAGAATAATTTGATTAATGAAAGATTTTTTTTTGAATCAAGAGTGGGTTGGAAAGTGAGAAGCGAAAACCAACCAATATTCTGGGAGGATAGATGGTTGTTTAATGAGCCCCTTATAAAAATTGATTCCTTTAGCTGCTGGGCTAGGAATTGTAAAACTTTATTTGATTCATATGTGAAAGATTGTTGTGTGGATGGAAAATGGGTGGATCTGAGCCTTGTCAGTCAAGCTCTTGCTCCTATTCAATCTTCTTTGTTGGCTATCAGACTCTGCCCTAATCAGAAAAAACATCATCTTGTTTGGAGTGATGAACCCTCAAGAAATTATTCTATTTCATCAGCTTTTTCTAGGCTAACTTCTATCTAGGCTTCTCCTCCCTTTTGGTTGAAGGCTTGGTTCAAACATTTGGTCCCTAAAACCAATATCTTTTTATGGATCCTTCTCCAAAATAAGGTGCTTACGGTTGATAACCTTTGCAAGCATGGATTTCAAATACCTAATATATGTTTTCTTTGCAAGATGGAGGCAGAGTCAGTGCGTCATCTGTTTCTTCACTATCCTTTTGCTACCTCAATTTGGGAAAAATTAATCTATTACTGGAAACTATCTTGGGTGTTTCCCTTGTCTATTGAATATTTCTTCATTCAATGGAAAGCCCCAAATCACAATTTTGTTCTCTGTATTTTGTGGGATTTCTCTTTCCCTCATGTTGCTTGGGGTATTTGGAAAGAACGAAACAACATAATTTATAGAGATAAAGAAGCTCAGATGGATATTTTTTTTGATAAAATAATCAGATTACTGAAAGAAAATTTCAATGCTATCTCTCAGAAGGTTAGCAACTCCAAGAAAGTGGCTTATTCACCCTATGATCTTAGGGTTGCTAAGGAATGAAATGTAATTCTTGATTTGTCTTGTGCCCCTAAACAAGCTAAGAAGGATGGAGAGGGTGTTTTCTAGTCTTTTTCGCCTAATGGATGGGTTAAAGCCAACTTCGATGGAGCAACTAAAGGTAATCCTGGGGCGGCAAGTTGTGGTGGGGTCTTAAGGGATTCCTTTGGAAACTTTCTCGATGTGATTGTCACTCCCCTTGGATCTCAAACTAATCACCTGGCTAGGCCGCTGGAGCTTTTCATATTATAAATTTGGCCCATAGTCTAAATTTTAAAAAACTTTGGCTTGAAGGGGATTCTAAAAATATTATTGATTGTCTTTTAGGTAGGTCCCCCCCCCCTCATGGACTATTAAGTCTTGGATTGATAATTCTATTTCAACCTCAGCCAAGTTTGATAATATAAAAATTCACACACCTATAGAGAAGCCAATGTTGTGGTGGATTTTTTTACAAATGAAGGGGTTACGAGCAAAGGATAGCGCACTTAGCTAAACATTAGTGAATTAAATGTTAATGTCTGAGCCTTAATGAACTATGATGCGTAACATGGACAAGAAGTGTGTCACCTCATTAATGATGATAGAATGGGGTAATTACATCACAATCATTACATTGTATGGGATTGAGCTTAGTCACTTAACCTATAAGGTAGCCTGGCATGCTTTGTGAGCTCTTAGATTTGGTGGGACCAGTTCAAGTAAAGATTTCATCTCTATCTTCCCCACCGTGCCTACTAAAATGGGGGGAGATAGGAAAAGAGTTGAGCCAGACAACTTTGAGATGCATACAAGAAATATGAAAGTGTGGAATAAAGTAAAAAGTGGGGGCTTACTCCCTTTTCTGGAAATCTCCATGGGCCTAATCAGGAAGCTACTGAGTATTTTGAGAGGAATTAGAAAAATGGGGAACTTACCCTTTTTGGTAGGAAAGTTGAGCTCAATGAAAACCTTATAGCTGAAGTGACTGGAATGTCCATTGATGGACACAAATTTTTTAGGGACAAGGTGTTCTCTGATGAAGTGGTGATAAGATTTCCAACGAAAGAAAATGAAATATTGAAACTGGTGAAAATTTCTAATAGCTACTTCGAAGCTGATACCATAAAATCTCTTTGGAGAAAAAATCATGTTATCATGGAGTACATTACTCTGGATGGTTGCTTCACTAGGGTCTACGACTATCACTTTTCCCTGCTCAACCATTTCCACTACAAGGTCAGGGTTTTTCTTCCCTACTATCTTCTCTTTTCTTTGAGAAAGAGCCTGGATGACCACAAGAAAAACCCAAAAAGATATCCTATTTTGCATACTAATTTTGATTAGGCTAATTGTGGAACATTACCAAAATATGTCTGCCCTTGCTATTGTGGATGCCCCTTCTGATTCTGAGGAGGATGATACTGAACCTAGTTGCACAAGGAATTTTCCCAAATTTAGCCTGGTTAGGAAGGTCCAGAACCTGCCCTCTATCCAAATTGGTAAGAAAATCCTTAATCCCCAATCTATGAAACCTTGCACTGCGTCTAAGCTGAGAAGTTTTACCCTTAAATCCAAAAGTGTTGGAAAGAAACTACCAATTAAAAACCTTGTGTCATACTCAAAAGACTCTCTCAATTCTGAACATTCTGGTGCCTCATCGTTGGATAGAGATGTTAGAATTGGTTCCCCTAAAACCCCCTACCCTACTAAAACTTGCTTCAACCTAGAAATGGAACCCACTGTGGATGTCTTGGGTTTAGCTAGGAATAATGTTGCTGACCATTTCAGAATTTTGAAATGGGTTTTTCATGAAATCAATGAGCTAAAAATTAAAAACTAGACCTTTCAAAGTAAACTGGAAGAAATGGGAACCAAGGTCGTGATGCTTGGCAAGAAGGAGGTGGAGCGAAAAGATCATGGTGCTAGTATAGAAACCCAGGACCAAGCGGGCATGGATAGAAGGGTTGAAATAGAGTTGGATAAAATGAAAAATACTATTAAAATTATAGCTAAGTAGAACAATAGGATGGAAAGACACAATGCCATCATTATTAATGTGATGACTGAAAAATTGGCCAAAGCTCAATAGGGGTCTTTGGTGGTTGATATAGAAGAAGTTAATGTTAAAAACTAGGAGGAGGATATTGGTATTTCTAAGAGAACTAGAGTAAATTTGAAGAGGAAATCTCCTCCTATGCCGAAGATGATTCAAACCTTCAAGAGGGGTGTTCAGGACATGCAAAACCTGGAGGCTGAGACCGAGTCTGTTCTAAAGACTCTGGGTTAGTTGCGGTTGGTTTTTTTGTCTGACCCTCTTGGTCTTTTTTGGGTGGATGCTGCTTGTTCCAATTTTTTCCTTTTGTGTAGCCTATTTTTTTGTTGGACTTTTTAGCCCTTTCTCTTTTGTTGTAAACATGGTGGTTTTGAGTTCCTGTAAAACCCATTTTTCCCTTTATCAAAAATAACTAATATGAGCAACCCAATATCTAACTTCACTCAAATAATCCACATCTAAGGCTAGGCATAAACCATGAAATAACTTCTCACATAAAAAAAACATTCACATCAAAACATAAATAATGAGAATGGTCATAACAATGACTAACCTAACTTACTAAAGGACTTAGTACCATTAGAACTTAATCCACACTCAAAGCTAGACATTGGAGTTACAAAATTACATAACTCAACATAAAAATTCACACACATGCAACACTCCAATCATAGGGTAAAGGAGATTGGGAATTGTCCCTTGACAGCCCAAAAAGGCAGTCACACACTGAATCAATTGTCCCTAATTGGGGGCAATGGCTAGGGTTAGCATACAACTTGGGCCTAGATGTTATCTCCTCAACCACCATTGGGATTAAGGGCATCCTCAAACCTACTAATTCAAGTGGAGACATATCCTAGTACCTATTCACTCAAACCTACAAATTAGAGCACAGGTGCATAATAGTTGAAGCACTAGGAAAGGAACTCTAACAATCATATCTCATTCTCATATGTCTCACATATGTCCAATGGTATAATTCCAGCCTTTCAACAAATACACTATTGCCTCAGTTAGCTATCCAAGTAAATCTCTACATAATAATAACATAACAATATGCATCATATTCACAAAAGTACTAATAAAAACTCATGTTTCATTTGCAACCACAACACTTGAACATAAGTTTGTACCTCCTCATGATAATAAATTTAAGCACAATCAAAATCATAATATCATATCATCATGATAATAATATGTCAAAATCATGTGAAAATCCTAAAGATAACCAAAGCATTTTCGTAGCACAAATATGCCCATAGCTTACATCCTAGTAATGGTCATATCTAATCACACATAATAATAACCTTATCCTTAAACATATATAATAAGTCATATCCTAACCTTCTCACATAGTCCCTAAATTCATGATATACAACATCAACTGCCTAACATCATTAGTGCATACCTCTAAATATCCCTATTATTTTACCTTCATCTCCAAGTTCTAAATCCAAACAACTTGCACATCCATTGTGAGAATGGAGGGGTACTACATTCTCCCCTCGTATAACTTGACTTACTCCTGGAAGTCACAAACTAGGATGGAGACATAACACATTAGTACCAAAATTTCTCTACTCTATAATTGATGTGCATCTTGTATCTAAATAATTTCAATTAAATCACTATCTTTTGAAAGTAATATTTTCCTAACCACCTTTATTTAGAAATCCATACATCTCTTATAATATGATACTTGATTTTATACTAAAAAATATAGCAGGTACTCAAATTAACTTCATTTTCCATTCCCAATACAAAAAAAATCTCCACAATCTCATACATGGAAAAAAAATCAAATGGTTTCTTGATATTAAAAAATGCACACCATCTCATATTTCAGAAACATATTTCAAATTATAATTTATCATTTTCAATAATATTCACTCCATTTAATACCATATATTCACAATACACTCACATTAAGATAGCTTGGTTATCCCTATTTTACATCAATAAGCAACAAAATATAAAAAATATTCATCTAACACATACATACACAATCACATCACTGATAAATTCACAACACAAGGCTACAAAAGGGTCCATCTAGACACTGATAAGCAACATACTAATCCATGATACATATTCCATGAGCCAAGATCCAATATCCAACTCATAGGATCCATACCTCACACTGAGTGGCTTCATGGTGTTATGCCACACACACATAGTAAGACCATCCAAACAAGACCACAATGACCTACCTCTTATTGAATAAGGTGGTTGGCCTTGAAGAGATAGTCATCACACATATGTGGGTAGTGGGACCTAGTTGTGTAACAACCTCACATACCCCATCCTTAAGGTTCCTTGCATCCACTTGCTCATATACACTCACCAAGTCTGCCTCATATATCCTTGGAGAGGAAACACAATATGACACATGGCCGACATTGAAAACAATAATAATAAACTAGTTTAGCCACCAAAGTCATAAAGAAGGAGCAATTAAAACTTCAGTTGCAACAATAAAGTAAGAAATGTGCATAATTTCAACACCAAATCAAATGTAACCACAAAGGCTATGAGAAAATAAGATCACAAGGTATGGCTAAACCATCACAATCAAATATAAACAAGTTGTCAACCTTCACAATCAACATAAAATCATCAATAACCATAAAGAAAGTCCACATTATACTAGCCACCAAACGAGGAAGGAGGAAACAACATCAAGCTATAGTGATAGCCCTCATGTAGTGCGGAGTGAGCACACCATCCAGATGGCTTAGAGTGTACTCGACTACACTCTACATCGTGTCATCATGTGACATGGACTAGTTAAGTGGCCCACACACTCCTGGGCTATCTACATGGAAATTTACACCTCATCACTCATCCCACATCGTACCTCAGTGTGACATGTTCATACACCAGTAGGAGAAGGCACACACTGGTCGTATGTTGCATGGTAGTGTGTTTATGGCTCCACAAAAGTATGCACGCGCAGAGCACACCCTGCATAGCGATACCTCGTGGAGAAGGCACATGCAAGTACTTGTCGTAGCCATAGGTATACATGGCTAGGACATACCCATAAGCTAACCGACCCAAACACTATAGAAAGAAAACATGAGTACCCCTCTACAAGTGTGTGAGGCCCCATTATGCTCATCACACAAGTAGGCTATCATAATACAATCTCATAGTGTACGTTCATGTGTCTATGCATGTGGCATCATGTCCTCGAGCCCAACTCGCTACCATCAACAACACGACATCATCACTAACATTGTGTTGGAACATCAATGGGGTGTGGCATTATATCCATTGCATCATGTCGGAACACGTGCAAATATAATATATCTAATGCATATATGAGTATACAAATATGGGGCTACTCGAGCTTCACCTCTCATATAAATGAGGTTTACTCACTAGTGCCAGCTCAATGCCCCTATAGGCGGCTAGACATATACTAACAAACCAATGCTAGTGTACTCAAAATTGTGGGGATTAGGTTAGCACATATGGATCAAGTACCCTGATCCATCATAAGGGGAAGTTGTAAGTATGTTTCCTTAGGATCGGTTGAGCTAAGACTACTCAGCATTGCAATATGCATATGTTGCACACTCTACCCAAGGAACTTTATGGTTGCTACTACACCTTCATGGATTGAGGGACTAGAGAACCAAAATAAAATAATCCAAGAAACTATCTTTTGGATACTCTTACATATATAAATTTCAATCACATGTGGGTTTGCCCTCAATCAGGTAACAAACATACTAGCACACATAATGGTATGGTTAATCCCACACCAAAAATACAACATATTCCCCATGGATGGGTACATAGCATCACCATCCCATGGGCACACAAAACAAGTACAGGGCATTCACAACATTCAACCAATGCACAATTATTGGTTTCTCACATTTACAGTGGGTATAATTGCATACACAATTCCATTACTTCTCAAGGATCACATATCATGAGTACATTTATTTCCATAACCAATGTGACTCCCTTCCCAAAATCATACCATTACATATTATCTGTAACCCTTTATCAGTTTTTTCTTTCACTCTAATTTTTTTCCATATATCACATGATGTTAAATGTCAATATCAAGATCATCATGATCACTTAACAACTCCACTTCACAAATATACATTCACTTTTATTCATTCAGTATAACATTCTATCCACATAACATATGCATATGCAAAATAATTGTTCTTGCACAATAAGAATATTATATAAGCACCATAAATTTATAAATGCATCCAAGAATCATTAATACTTTCACATCTATATTCATGTTTCTAGAGTTCAACAAATTATACACAAGTTCTATATTCGCAAAAGAATAATAATGATCCTCTACTTAACTCTTACTTCTTCATGTAGGCCTTTCCTAAATACCATCAACTCTTACTTCATCACAAGTTATTCAAATTTTCACAAAATAAAAGAATTCACCTATTTTTTTCCAAAACACAACCCCACATTCTCTCAAACTTTATCCTAGACCAGTACAAGTAACAATAAATCTTTACATATTGATTATTCCTACTCAAACATCTATGTACCATACCTAAGCTTAATCCCTCATAACAATTCAACATCCATGGCATCCAATGCATAAATATTTTCTATTTATACAATAGTAAGAAAGGAGGACTTTACATCATAGGTTTCAACTACACATAGCAAACAAGATCTTCAAATACTAATATAGTCATCATAATTTCTCAAAATAGAAACCTAGTTCTATGTACTAACATCTTATTTAATCCACCAAAGTATCCCTTTTCCAATAAAAACATATCACATCATGCAATGCAAAACTTAAATACCTAGCAACTATACTCAGTCTCATTCATAATCTACCTTGTATACATAAACTAAAATTAAGGAATGTAGTTTTAGGAGAACATAAGACTATCACTCAAGTAATTTCAAACATAATTTTTTTGATTCATAGTCAAGGTTTAAACATACAAGTTTAAGTCCTAAATGATTTTCTATTATAACATGGTTTAAGGCTAATTGTCTTTATTAACTATATGTGGGTTGAGAGAAAGAGGAAACAAGATAATTTGATTCAATGTAAGAAACTTGCAAACACAACCTTTCCAAACAAAGCATCTATATAAAGGAAAATTAAGTCACTTTTTCTACCCAAATCTCAACTATCACCATCAAGAATTTTTTTCCCATTTCTAATCATAACTAAACACGTGATCAAGATTCCATTACATCACTCAACATGTATTATAGCAATCACAAAAGATCGACAATAATTCATTTATAAACTATCTACATACTTTTCCTTAGTCTATACTAACAACCCTTTTACATGCAATATATTCTTAACATTATGAAAATGCACTAAACAACATATGGGTGTAGACACTCCTATAAACCACAAAAAAAAAATGAAGAGATGACATACTTAGGCTAGGACTTCCCTATTAAACCACATAAGTAGCCTGGCTATGCAATATAACATCTTATCCTAATGCACATTTAGTCAAATTCAAAAAAATCCACATGCCAACTTATCAGCTAATTAATTTGAAACTGCATATGCATTCCCAAACTAAATTTGTCCTTTTAAAGAACTAGAAATTATGGAAATGAAACAAGATCATAAAAGAAAAATAAATAGTTAAAAGCATCCAAGGAATCACACCCAATAAGAGAATAGACAAAGTTTCTAATCCTCTATCTAAGATCTCAACTAAGTGTATAGATTAAAACATGCTATCAAACACAAGGGTCCCTATGACCTAGCCACAAATCAGACATCTGACAACACATGCATGGGAAAAATTACTATAAATAGATATGGGAAAAAATATTAACTAGAGATCCCAATGCTGCAACACTAACTCTGATACCAAGTGTAGCTCCCCACTAAAGGACCTGGTGGATTAACACAAAAGACTTTCAACATCCGACCAATTTTTATTTTTTAAAAACTAAAGTGCACTAACTAATGCAACTCAACAAATTAATATGGATAACATTATTACATTAACATCATCTCATAATCACATTATGACCTACAAGTAACATTAATCATAGCCCACTCACACACTTATCCACCATGGTCCCCTAACATTGCTACTACAATAAATCTACACTAACTAAGCCTATAGAAAGACCTTTGATACACTAATATAACATCCAATCAATTCTTTGAATGTAAATTAAATCTCATACATCAAATTACATATGATAACATAGCTTAATTATAAATAAACCTCATCTAACACTATGCCAATATGATCCTTATCATAATCAACGCCATGAAATAGGTACATAAATATATATCACATTTACTACTAAATTAAGTTTATATGCATTTTAAATAAAAAATTTCTATGTTAACCTTTTTATTACATAATAAAAAACAATAAATATATCTTTAAGGTTACATCGACTTAGTTATATTTCGCTTATAAGAATGCTACAATGTACACGATAATTTTCTTAGAAATATCATATATAAGAGACATTCATTCATTTGATAGGTACATATATAAGATACATATTAGACATAATTTTCTTACAATGCTATGAATGTTAAAAAATAATTTTCTTAGAAATATCATTTAAATCTTGAAACTGACTTTGAAATGAAGTGAAAGGAAAGACTTCATGTTGCACTTGAACTGCACCACCTAAACCCCAATGGATGGTTGGAAAATACCACCCTACCATGTGGAACGCTGAGGTCCACTCCCTTTGTACAAGGAGACAACACCAGGCCCCACACACATGCAAGAAATATATACAAGTGGCTGACATAAAACATCCAAAGGAGATTGTCTAAAATAAAAATTAACTAAAAAACACAAGGACTTTCACAAAGATTTTCAGATACTTCCAGAGGTCCAATCACATAACACAAATGGATAGGAAACTCAAAAGTTTATCATTATACCACAGCACATACAATGAAGTACATAAAATCATTTGTACAATCTTATAACATAATAAACAATCTTCAATTTAGCAATTCATAATCAGGACCAACAATACATAACCTTGGTATAAGTGATCCTTACACGGTACAAAAGTCTCAACATAAGTTTTCAAAAACGGGAAGGGATTATCAATATAAATACAATAACACATTCAAACAAAAATAATACAACACAATACAAATAAATTGATAGAGCTATTTTCTCCTATACAAATCCAAAACTGAACTAATTTTTCCTCTTAACAATAGTAAATCTGGCATCCATAAAATAACCATAAAATACTCAAATCAACTCGAAATCCAAATCTATCAAAGACCCATTTCAGATTTGGCCCTCGACTACTTAGAAATGTGGGTATAATTAAAAAAAAAGTGAGTCAAAAAATTACAAAATAAAAAATAACAAATGACTCCCATAAAAAACCTCTTTTCGGTATACTCGATTACAACCAAATGACAAAATAAGAAACCAACAACGAGATCTTTTCCAAAATATAAAATATTAAAATTTTAATTAATTTAACCACTTTAATTTTTTTATAAATTTAAAATCCTAGTCCTTCATTCACTGGTTACAATTACAAGGAGAAACAAGAGAGTTTTGCAGTCATATAGGAGCACCTGATAGCAGTCCCATGTTTCACCCATATCTCAAAAAATATGATATGGGTTTTTTATAATTTTTACTATAATTTACAAGACAACAACATCCAAAAACCTTTTAAAATTCTCACTAACCTAGTTTATAAAAGCATAATTATGGGTGATGAAATCAAACCATTTTATTGGTAGAGAAATAAGACAATAATCATTTATTTCAAGAATCAGAGAGAGAAATCAATCAAATTATTCTTACATTCAAAAATAAAATTTAAAAAAAAAATCAAAATCCAACCTAGATCCAATGCTTGACATGGATGAAAATTTGATGCTGAACTCCAAAAAATTTGAACTTCTGACTCTCCAATCTAGAATTTTCTAAAAACCACAATTCCCCAACAAAACTTATTCCCCTTGAATCATAATTAAAATCCAAATCACTCTCCTCCAAATTTTCATTCAAAACCACTCCAAATTTCCCAAAAACCTTTGAAAGATTACTCCAAAATTATATAAAATCTCACCATTCTCAAAAACTCCCAATTTTTTTTTTTCAAAATCCTTTAAAATTTCATGTGAAACTCTCATTTCTAAAATCAAAAACAAAAAGACTCGTCTTTTCTAAAATAAAACAAAGAAATAAAATCCTCTAATAAAATAAATTATTAAAATATTAAATTAAAGTACCTATCCTTATCCCACTAATAAAATAATTAAAATAAATTAAATAATCAAATTAACACACATAATTAACTGATTTGTTTAGGGTTTCCCACTAAGTAAATTCAAAATATTATAAAAAATAAAAGAACCTCCTTAAAAATAGTTACTTGACCAAAATAGTAAATTAAAACATAAATATAACATATGCTTACATATTAATATTTAAATATTTAATAATAAATATTAATATTTAATAAATAACAATAGAATATGTTAATATTTATAACTTTATTTTCATAAAATATAAGATACACATAATCATAATAATATTAATAACAATTAAATAATAACAACTAACATGAGCGACCCAATATCTAACTTCACTAGAACAATCCACATCTAAGGCTAGGCATAAACCACAAAATAACTTCTCACATAAAAAATACATTCACAGTAAAACATAAATAACAAAAATGGTCATAACAGTGACTAACTTGACTTACCAAAGGACTTAGTACCATTAGAACTGAATCCACACTCAAAACTAGACATTGGAGTCACACAATCACATAACTCAACAAAAAAATTTACACACGTGCAACACTCCAATCATAGGGTAAAGTAGATCAGAAATTGTCCCTTGACAACCCAAAAAGGTGGTCACACACTAAATCGATTGTCCCTAATTAGGGACAATGGCTAAGGTTAGGGTATAACTTGGGCCTAGATGTTATCTTCTCAACCACCATTGGGATTAAAGGCATGCTCAAACCTGTTAATTTAGGTGGAGACGTAGCCTAGTACCTATTCACTCAAACCTACAAATTAGAGCATATATACATAATAGTCAAAGCACTAGGAAAGGAACTCTAGCAATCATATCTCATTCCCATATTTCTCACATACGTCCAGTGGTATAATGTCACCTTTTCTACAAACACACTAATGCATCACTTAACTATCCAAGTAAATCTCTGCATAATAATAATAACATAATAGTATGCATCATACTCACAAAAGTACTAACAAAAAATCATGTTCCATCTACAACTGCAACACTTTAATATAAGCTAGTACCTCTTCATGATAATAAATATAAGCACAATCAATATCATAATATCATATCATCATGATAATAATATGTTAAAATCATGTGAAAATCCTAAAGATAACCAAAGCATTTTCATAGCACAAATATGCCCATAACTTGCATCCTAGTAATGGTCATATCTGAACACACATAATAATAACCCTATCCTTAAACATATATAATAAGTCATTTCCTAACCTTCTCACATAGTTCCTAAATTCATGATATATAACATCAACTACTTAACATCATTAGTGCATACCTTTAAATATCCCTATTATTTTACGTTCATCTCGAAGTTCTAAAGCCAAACTTCTTGCACATCCATTGTGAGAATGGAGGGGCACTACAAAATTTTTCTATACCTTTAGGGAAAAATTTGTGCAGGTTTTAAAAAATGTCTAATTTGACCTATAGGGAGGGCCTTGTTGTCTCCCTAGTGGCCCATGGGTGGCACCTCTATTAAAGGTGGTGCCTAGGGAGTGTACTGGTGGAGCTATCATCGGTTTATGTAAGGACCCACCTTGCATGTGATTAGTAAAGATCTAATCTTTTTTATGTATAGATGGTAAGATATATTGCAGATGAAAAATAATGTGATTATTTGATAATATTCTTGCTTTTCATTCTGGCATTTTATTTGTGCTACCATGAAGGAGTTAGGAATTGTAAATTGGGAATATGAGTTGAAATTATAAATGAAATAGTTGCAAAATTAAATCTTATTTCAACTATCAGATTAATGTGTTATACTATTGTTTCTCATGGTTTCATTGGTAATGTGCAGGAAAGGAAGAGTCGGTATGAGAAGGGAAGACCATTGAGTAGATCAAAATACATCATCTTATGGTGATGAATTTGACCCTCTTTTGAGGCTTATAAGGAAATAAAGTTAACAAGTTGATAGAGTAAGGTGGTAAGGGTTGATATAAAAGTGATTGTTTATATTTTGGGTTTTTAAAGAGGGTTGTTGGTCAATTTCCTTGGTTGAGATGCAAAAATAAGCCCTTAGGCTCTATGCCATAGTGGTAGGGGTCAAGTAGGCATACAATAGTACCCCTATGGCATGATTTGACCCCTAAATGGTCCTCATTATTGAGAGTGACGAGTTTTGAAGAGAGGATTGGATGGGAAGATGGAGGGGTTGTCTAAGTGCATGTTTTTTCTTCAATAAGGAAAAGACTCACATTGATGGAGGTAGGTATACTTCACACCTCCCCATCCAAAGGTTGCAAGTTGAAACTCCTATATATTTTTTAGAGGAAGAATGAGTGGGGTGTTACCCACTTCTCCTTTTAGAGAACTTAGAGAAGATGGTAGGAAGAATGAGAAGATGAGAGGAGTCCTTTTTGGTGATATGGTGATCTATAGATGATGTGGCTTGGAGAAGAAAGGAGGAGGAAAGAGTTTAGTCCCCTCTCCTAAAGGAAAAAGATAATTTTTTATTTCTTACTTCCATTTTTCCTTGTTTATTGTTGTAGGAAGGAGACATATTGTATGGAACGTGGCTGAAAATAGAAAATAGAAAATATAGATGCAAGAAATTTGTGTTGTGCTATTCCTATCCCTTGTAAAAATATATATATACCTGAAAATACTCCATTCATCATCTAGGAGCTAAAATAAATCCTTGCTCGGGGGTATGGCTAGAACCCATGAGGCTCCATGATGCCATTATGGTAGGGTGGAGAGCAAACCTAGTTCAGTTGTATGACATCATTTTTATTTCTTAAACTTGGTTGTAATATGTAGAGCTAGTGACTAATGTAACATGGAAAAGAATGAAAGAAAAATCCAAATTTATTTCTTGGGCATATGGATTGTTAGTTTTTCCCATACTAGTATTTGTGTCGTTTTCTTGGTATTATTATTTATTTATGCATTACTGCAAAATTGAAGGGTTAAATGTTTGCTAAAATGGAGAAGAGAGAGATTGTGTAGATCAAGTTTCTATTTGTGATATGTTATTGACTTATCTTACTTGGACTATTCTTTGGTAGAAATGTTGAAGGGATAGGCATTTGAATAGAGACTATTCCAAATAATAAACTTCAGATTTTGCAATCTCTTTTGTTGTATAAGCAATGGCATATTAAGGTTGCAGTATCCAGACTTGCAAATAAAGAAGGGATATTTTTATTCTTATAGGGCATTGCATCGCCAACAAACATAGAGTTATGATAAAAATGTAGATGAAATAATTGCAGTCCATTTTATAGTTTCAAACCATATATGTGTAAAGGGAGCGAATAAATTAGACTAAGTGTAGGCAGATTTATAAATGAATGGTTGTTTAGAAATAAATAAATAGAATGATTTAGTACGAATCTCTCAAAAGAAATGAGATTTTTCATTTAATAAATATGTATATATATCGAGTAAATAAGTAGACTACAAAATGTTTCACGATACTGTACAAAATATTTTTATATTCTTGTTAGGCAACTGCAACTATTCATATTTTGTGTAATAAAACTATACTAGTTATATCTATGCATTTTCATATTTTACTCACTATGATAAGATAGGGAAAAAAATAAAGAAAAAAATAAATTCATTAAAAGAAGTTATTTAAGTTTAAGTAATGAAACAAAATTTAATTGGATTGGCTTATTGCAAGATTAATGCATATATAAACTAATGTCTTATATACACACAATTTAGGACAAAATTCTACGGACTTTAACCCACCCATGCAAGTGGCTGCAACAAATGTATACATATATATATATAACATGGTATTTGAACTAATTCATATACATAAAAAAAAAATTAGGATTTGGAGAAAAGGAAATCTCGTGTGCAATAAAAAAATAAAATTGAAATATAGATATCTTCTGATGGCTCCTCTCTCCTTATGATAATGGGAACATTCATTAGATTTAGACTGGTAAGAGGGATACTGTTAATAATAGTCTCTGATCGCTATCCATATGTAGACTCCTATTGTGAATAATGTGATAGAGGTAAAGTGAGTGAGTAGTGGGGAGTGCCAAAAGGTTGGGTGGACTGAGGCACTAGACTCATGCTCTAGTCCTCTAAATTTAAAAAATAAAAAACAATAAAGAAAACCAAACAAGGCAGGGCCTTTTCAAGAAACTCCCCTCAAAATTACTCATGAATTGTGCCATGTTAATACACAGGCATGCCAGGGATAACTACAAAATAGTCACAACAAAGAATATAAATATAATAAACGTCACTATCAATAAGTAGATCTGATAAGGGTTCAGAGCTCTCAATTTGGGATCATCGTTCCTATGAGTACTTTATTTATAAGATAAAGTTGTTAGATTTTAGGTGGGGAAACTTTTGACATAAGGCAAGGGCAACACTTTCATTAGTGGCTAACCTTGGGTTGTTGATTAAACTTATGACTGTAAGGCAAGGGAAGCACTTTCTTTAATGGCTATCCCTATCTAGAATGACCATGATGCAACTCTTATGATGATGGCCCATACCATCTTAAATGTGAACACAATAGCTATAGTTCAGTGGCATTTAGTAGTTTCCCATATCTCTATTAGCAGGACAAGATACGGTTGGTAGAGCGATAGCTCCTTTGGCTATGACAAAATGTGCGAGTACTGATTCACTCTATTTCTTCTTTCTTGTTAGTTACGAGGAAAGTTAAAGCTAGTAATAGAAGAAAATATTTATATCACATCTCATAATTGCTTCTGCTATGAGTCAATGCTTCCTCATGTACCTATCTGAAGTTGGACTCCAGCAACACTTGATAGAGAGACTAAAAAGTTGCATTCTTATTCATCTTATTCTCACCACATCAAAATTAGAGATGGATGAAGAAATATGCATCATTGTGGCATTCAACATTCATTTCAACAGGCTAAAGTCTAAGGTCATTGATTTGTGATAAATGTTTACCTGGTTATGTCTAAACAAAGTTGTGAAGAAATGAAATTTGACCCATATAATAGACATTGAATTATTCCTAAGAGGAACCACGATACAGTGCATGGTAAATTCAAACATTTTCTAGTTGTATTCTTCAATTATTTAAAGTGTTGTTCAACAACACTATTTAGAAGAAAAATATGTTAAAACTATTCTTTCAATAATCTTAATATATAAGAGTTTTTATAATATGGTATAAACTATCATATATGCATATGTATATAGTACACTTTGTAGGAGTTAATGCATTTTTTTTTTTTAAAGTTAGGTATTTCTAGTGTAGAAGTTTGGGTGTGATAGGGGCATGCCACTTAACTAATGTAATAGTTACCTTAACTATTGTGTTAAAAAAAAAATGTTGGGTTTTCTTGCAAAATGTTTTAGGCATGGCAGTTTAATAATCAACACCTGGTGGTTTATAAAATTTAGCTAGCGTTTAGCTAACTACTCATTAGCTTTAAGTTGTGCAACTTATCGCAAGTGGCTAAATGCTATGAGGCATTAGCCCCCACCACTACAATTTTAAGAACTTAGTGGAATTTAAGCATTGTAAGCACTTAGAAATTTAATTCTTTAAGCATTAAATCATTAGTTTTTAAAATTTTGATGAAATTTTTATGACTAGCAATGTTGTGGGGTTGTATGACCCTCCTAGAAAAAAAAATTCCTTGACACCTCCAACATCGAATATCAAAAAAAAAAAATTCATAATTCATTTCCTTAGTCACTTGAATGCAATGGCAATGTCTATTTGGCCAAAAATTCTACTGCAAAAATTTGTTCGCCAGATTTAAGCTTCAAACCTCTATTTATAACTATGTCAAATGATCTCCAAATTAGATGAAATGAAAGCTAGTATTGAATTTCTCGAGACTCTTGGATGTGTTGGAATAGTAAAAAATGTTGCAATAACCTAAATCTCATAAGAAAACATATTTAATATGAAGAGGTAATTATATCTTTATAAACCCTTTCTAATTCTCTAGATCATTTGAAATGCAAGATAAGAGCATACAAAAATTTACAAGATCTTACATGAAAAACTCAAACCCTCAATTAGGAATCTTTGTACTTCAAATTCTAAAAAAAAAAGCCTTTGATATCATGTTAAAATTCTAAAATAGATTGATAACACAAGGAACTTTATAAGAGAAATTCAAAGCTACATAAAGTAGAAAAACATAAATAATGCAAACCATGACTCTAAGAGATAAGCAATGTCAAAATGATATAATTGTATTAAGAGCTTCCAAGATGAAAATGACAAGATAGATAGTGAGTTTATGTAGTTCACTAAAGAGAAGATGGAGGTGGGAAACTAACCAATAGGAACTGACCATCAATAACCACCATTCTTAAATAAAGTGATGAAAAGTAAACACTCCACTCATTAAAGATGGAGACAAATCATCACCTTATCTCCTCATTATTAAATAATATACTCACTTTATTATGCTAAGAAAGCTTAATAAAAGTGTATGAAAAACCTATGCCTAAGGAAAATAAATTAACCCACTAGAAAAAGAAAAACATACACCAATAGGTAGATAATACAATATTGAGTGATGCTCGAGGAAAAATATAAAATGTGACCCCTACATGACAAACAATATTTTTTCCATGTGGAAGAAGGAAAATTAAAAATAGATGCATGAAATCTTCCCATGTGAGAAGAATATAAGTCTTTGAATGATGCACAAAATCCAAAAACAATGATGAAATATTTGAAAGCAAATCAAATGACCCATGTGAAGGTTGATGTAGAATATGAACCAAATATGTAGATGTGTTGACAACATTAATGTGGTTGTCATTAAAAGTGCTTGAAAACTCTATAAAATGGGATTCACTAAGCAAGTTTGATATTCCTTGTAAGTAATAGTCCCAATCAATTGTAGTGGAAACACATCTATGAATATCATGTTGCTTGAATCATGAGGAATAAATGATGTTGAACACTCAATAGTGGAGAATTATAAGATAAAGGGGATATGATATTAGTATAAGGTGAAGGAATTGAAGATGAGGATAAAACTCCAAGGTTCAAGTAAACAAATTGTATCTCCTTATGCATGTTCAAGATATCAGTGCCATAGGTACTCAAACCATCATCAAAGTTGGTAGAACCAAAGGAAGAAAAGGAATAAAATTTGTAATCATTATCAACATGTCTTATAGAAACAATTTCTCTACTCTATAAATCTCTAATGATCATGGAATGTGGTGTGATTTTTTTTTCCTTGTGCCACTATGTGTGGTCTAATAAATTGAAATGAGATTATTGGATATTAAGGAACATAAAGTGCATCATTGAATGTTCCCTCATCAATATCAATAGATATTTTCCAAGAGCTAACATATAGTTTTTATTCATCATAAAAATTGGTAGGAATGAACAAGGCTCAAATATGGAAAATAGTTCTCTAGATAGCTATAGATAGTAAAAAATGTCTCGAGCCTATAAACAACATTTTATCACTAATTTTCCTTTTTTTGGCATAATTAATTAATTTTAACTATTTAACTATTTCCTAAAGTCATATTCCTCTATTAATTAAGTAATTATTAATTATTTAATTAATTCACTTTATCCTTATTCCTCTCTTGATTAATTCAAATAAATATCAATTTATTTAAATTTTCATTGACTGTCCTTTTTTCCTCTATAATTAAATAAATTCCTATTTATTTAATTATTCATTTTTAAGTTTCCTCTATAATTAAATAATTATTTTTAATTATTTAATATTTCTCACTCCATCTTTCTTCTATAATTAAAAAAATATTTTTAATTATTTAATTATTCATTTTCCCTCTTTTAAATTAAATAATTACTATTATTATTTATTTTATTCCTTCTTTGCTATCCCCTAAATCTAAACTAATTTCTTGTGTTTTGGTCAATTCTTCACATCCTTATCTCTTTTCCTCTCAATTAATCTCATCCATTGATCATGATACCTCATCATTCAATCACCACCCTTCATTTGAATTGGTATTTCTATAAAATCAAGCCATCATCTCATTCCAACATAACCAGAGTCCTTGAAGTTTTTCTATCTTGAGATATAGTTATCTTGCATCAACATCAAGCTCATCATACAAATTTCATACTACAAATTTGAAAACAAGCAAAGAAAAATGGAGAAGAGCAATGGAGGAGAATAAACTTTGGCATAGAGATTGAGTATTATTGCATTCTTATTTGGATTTATATTGTCACGTGTGCTTCATTGTAGGACTAGGGTCTTAATTAGCTTGAATTAGATAGTCTTGTGGTTGCTATTATTGATTTATGATTATCCCCTAAATTCTACCCCAATCTACATTTGGTCAACTTGACGTGAACTAACTGTATATTTTGAAATTATTGAGAAAATTTGATTTTTAGGAGTGTAACACAATAATTATTTGTAGTATCAAAATTGAGCCTTCAAACACTGTAATTATTGTATAGAATGATGCATCCAAGGTCTACCACATTGCATCTATCATACAAAACAATGCATTTGACTATTACATTGTAAAATTCAAAATCATTCAATCATTTTATTGGCTACTGGTTATTATTTTGACATTTCAATAGTCTACTTACATCATTTTCATCATCAAATTTGTTTTTTTTTATTAGATCTCATTGGTTTTTGTAGTCACAAGTTTTTGTGCCATAATCATGTCCTATAATTACGTAATCATCTGACAGTACGACACCATTTCTATTCCTTATATCACAATTGAAATTTTTTAAGTCACATCTATTAATTTATGTGATGCATTACAACATTTCATTCAAGCTTCTATGCACCACATCTTACTATCATAGCAAAAAGAGGGTATAAATCTATGATTTTTATTTTCTACTTTTTACATTCACTAGGGTAGAGGTTTTTGGTTACTAATACATAATTTATAGCTTGTGGAATTTTTTTGGAGAAAACCTTTTGATCTAAAATACTAATCCAATTTATTGTAGGGTTCTATATGTGTTTTTGATTTCTAAATTAGGAATATTTGGAATTAGTGCTTAAAAATAACAAGTGTCTTATGTGTTTTATTCACTTCCATGCATGTGTTATTACCAAAGGAGTGTTTAGAAAAAGTATCCTCTCCCTTTTCACCACATGAGATTCTTAGGTGATGAGAATTAGCAGCATAATGTAGTCTTAAGTATCCTCTCCCCTTGTGTTGCATGTGATTCCTGGGTGATGAGAAAGAGCATTGCACAAGCCTTCCATTTTTCTTTCTGAGTAGGGAAGGTATGCCAGTGGATTTTCACTCCCCCAACATATATACCTCTAGTGCACTATATAAAAGTGAAAAAACCTAAAGGTGAGCATGATACATTTAATCCCTAGTGGGTGGGCCTTTTGGGTGTGGGCGATTCCAAATGTGGGTTAGATACTTTGGTCTTCCATCGCTACTAGGCCATGGCATTATTTAGAGTTCACACTAGAGTAAGAACCATTGTTTTAAAATCCTAAGACCTATTTTGGTTGTCTACAAATGTTGACCTACATCATGATAGCATCATCATGAGAAGTTACTTACCATGTCTAGATCTTGGTTGAGGTGGCATAGTTCCTTGTTTGGATTTTATTCTCTCAAGGAAAAAGGTGTTAAGTTGGTCCATGAACTTGGATACTCTAGCTTAATCCACTCCTCTTTCTCAAATTTAAAATCAATTAAAATGGTAAGGTAAGCCCACTTTAGTAGATAACCCTTTTAATAATAGCTACGTTATGCTTGTTTGTATTGTTTGTGAACCAAGGAAAATAAAATTTTGTGGAAGAAAACTTTCAAAATACCTACTTACCAAGAAGTCAAAGAGTCAAAAATAGCCAAATATATTTTTCAAGTGTTTTTTGTGTCTTATGATCAAATATAGAAATTTCTAAAACTAGAAAACCACCTAGAAAACATCAAATTTAGGCTAAAAAAGCACAACACCACAACTATTTAATAAAAAAACAAAATCATTAGACAATACACCATAAGTTCTAGTTTAAATGATGCATGTATCAGAAAACCCTAGGAAGTCAAAAATATGTATTTTTATGTGCACTGCAATTGATTGGTCTTGCATTGCAATTGACTGGATCTGCACCACATATGTTGCTTGAAACACCACATTTTTCAAAATCAATTTTTGGCAGAAATATATGTACATCCAACTTTTAGTTTCCTTATAGACAATAATTTTACATTCATATTTGAGATTAGTTTAGGCTTATTCAGTTCATTCATTACATTTCATCATTTACATTAGGTTAGCTTACATGGTCCTCCCTTGCATGCATCACATCCTATCTCATTCCATAGTAATTTTGGGTCTTAATATTAGGAGGCTTATCTTGCTATTGAACAAACCATGGTATCACATTTATATGTCTTGACCTTATCACATTTCATTTATCTTAACCTTAGATTGGGCCTACAAATATGTGTCTAGTGTAGGTTCACCTTTAATCCAATCGTCATCATCATCATAATCTTGGTTCTAATCCTCTTGATGTCTTGACAATTATAGTTGTCACTTTGGTTCATCATATTTTTCTTAGCATCCTCTTTTTAAGGTTTAAAATTGCATATCCAAATCCAAGAATAGGCATAGTCATATTCTCATTTTTACTTTGCATATAAAACTTAGTTGCATTCCCATCTTACATCCTTATATTCCAAAAATACAAATAACATAGCATAGTTTCATTATCATCTTCCATTTTCATCCTTAGCTTGCACCTTCATCCTAAGTTGCATTCAATCCAAAAATCACAAGTCTTATATGGTCTTAAATAGGTCACAAAGGAAACAAAAAGACATGGATCCCTCATATGAACCCTATGTTAATCCAACTAACAATTGGAAATTTTTGTCATCTTCAAATCAACCTCAAACATCACAAGATGATGTTTCGAACCCATTTACCAATCTTACATTGAATGAGGTTAACCAAGGTCTTACTATCAAAGATATTGAACAAGATTCACAAGATCCTAGGATAGTGTGTATCATAGAAGACATGGTCAAAGAAGATCCTAATAAATACTTCCTAACACTCTCTCAAAATGGTGTCGAGATTCCCTTTGGTTTTGACACTTCCAAAATTATAGAGGGAACAACACAAGATCAAATTCAAGGTCAAGGTCATAACATACTTTCGTATGGTTATTCCTCCTCACAAAAAATGTGCACTAGTACTCCACTTTGGGGAACTACACATAACACGGTACATGTTAACATACCCCCTAATCCTACATTTGGGACCAAAAGAACACATGTAATATCTCAAAGAAAAAGTCCCATATTTTCCAATCCATTTTCTTCATCCTCTAGTACTATGGGTGTGAATTTTGCAAATCCATTTTCCATGTCATCCACAAAAAATACCACACCACCAACTAGCACAAACATAAATATAAATCCAAACTCACCAAAAAATACAAGGAGGATTCATATTGCCACATCCAGAGTGCCAACCCAAATGACCAATACTTCACCAAATACAAATATTTATTTTGGGTTGAACCTATACACCAACCAAACCCCATCACAACAACATTTCAATCCAAACCTCAACTACACACCACAACAACAACATTTCAAGCAAGCTCCCCCACAACATCATGCCAATACCAATACCAACACCAACACCAACACCATGTTTGCATCCTAATTCCAACAAGGAAATCAAAATACTTCTCAACAAAACATCAACCTAAACTTGACATTTACATCCAACTTCCAAAACCAAAATATGCTATTACCATACAATTACCTCAACACACTTAACACCAATGCCAACCTTATCCTGTAAGGTCAACCAAACATACCACCATCACCCATGGAAAACCTGATGCAATAAATACAACAATAAATTTCAAACATTTAAGTTAGTGGGACAAATAAAACATACTCAATGGAATAACTATGTCCTTATCCTTTTGATAGAACCATATGCATGCCACCTTTTCCTCCACACTTCAATGTGCCAAACTTTAACAAATATAAGGGGAAAGGATATCCAATAGGATATGTGAGAGAGTTTAATACTACTTGTATGTACATATCTTTTTAGCCTACGTACTTAATGATATTATTCCCATGTAGCCTTTAAAGGTAGGTTCTAGAGTGGTTCACACACTTACCTCCTATGATAAGAACATAAAATGAGCTAGATGACAAGTTTATTGAAAACTTTTCCTATACCATTGAAAATGAGACAACCCTTGTGAAAATATGTACAACTAAACAAAAATAAGGGGACTCACTTACTTCATTCTTTCAAAGATGGAAAAGTATGGCTAGTAAATGTCCTTCTCACATACCTGATAAACCAATTGATATTTTTAGAGATAAATTGAAATATTATATATATGTGTGTGTATGCGTATGTGTATGCGTATGTGTATGTGTATGTGTATGTGTATGTGTATATATATATATATATATATATTTGGATAATATTTTAGCAAAAAATATTATAAATATCTATATTAGAGTAAAATTTTAGAATAAATAAGAAATACTTAAGGACTTAGATTCTACATTTTATATATAATTTAATAATATATTTTTTTTAAGATTAAAAATTAAAATAATAATCTAAAATAAAATATTAAAAGATTGTATATTTTATGGATAATTTAAAAATTATTATTTTAAAATAAATTTTTAAAAAATCTCCAAAATAAGAATACTATACTTTATTGAATGGTGGTCATATATATAAATAACCTAAAATAGTTTAATTTTTGAAATTATTTCAACCCATTTTATATAGCACTCATTCATTTGAAATTTTATTCTAACCACTAAAAATGAATTTATTTATTTTCACTCAAGTTAATTTCTAAAAATATAAAAGAATCATGAAATAAAATAAATAAATTTTCTCATTACCACTATGTTTCCTCTAACTCTAAGTCTTTCTTTTTAAAAAATGAAATGATAACAAATAAATATTCTCTTAATTATATTATTTAAAATATGATTTTCCATTTATCTTTTACCTAATATAGATTTACAATTCATTTTTTGTAATTGTTTTTAATTTTTTTTTAAAATATGTTTTTCTAATGTTTTAGTAATCATTGGACTTTCACATATCCAACATGAACTAAGAAACTTGGCACAAAAAAAAACAATAATTTTATTGTGGTTAGGATGGTCAAACAAACACCTACTTCTTATTTTTTCCCTTAAATTTAAGTACTATTGCATTGAAATTTCAAATTTTCACCAAATAGATTTTTTTTTAAAATAAACCTAGTAGTTTAGAAACTACATTCAATTTTCTATAAATTCTATTCTAACATATTTTTTAAATAATATAAATAACTTATTCAAATTTTTATGTGAAGTTGCCAAACTCCAATTTTTCTAAATTTTTTGCCACTTCAGGGCTTGCTTTTTCCATGATGATCCTGCACATACCCATATCACTTTACCTTCTTCATGTTCCTTGAACCTTCCTAGGACCTATTTCCTTATACCTATGTTCTTGTGAGCAATATTTTTTCTTGGCTATCTAAATCAACACAACAAACTATTAGTCAGGTTAGCCAAAAACAATAATCAAACTCCTTATGAAGCTCTTAATCACATCAATACAAGGAAACATGATAAAAAGGAAGTACAAAGAAATCATAAACATGTAAAACCTATCTAAAATGGATTAAACCTTCACTTCATAAGTGGATTGGTGCTTCCTTGATGTGGAAAGAAGCCCTTTCCCAACCCTTGATAAATAAGCTCCATGATGAAAATGCTATGAAGATGGTGGAGCGATGATGAGAAAAATCAGTTCTCCTGAAGAGAGTGACTTTACATGAGTGATTGTGGAGGATTTGATAAAAGATGAAGCCTCTATTTTATAGATTTTCAAATGCCAACAGTGTTGAAAAGGGACCAATGTGGGACTAAAAATAGGCCAATGAAAAGAGGCCACTTGTCATCATGTGATTGGTTGAGGATTGTGCAAGATTTGGGAAATGTGCCCAAGAGGGGGAAATTTCAAATTTGAATTTGATAGTTAATACTTGGTTTGACTTGTGCAAGGGACATGTAAGAGACATGTAAGACCTATTAAATGCCTTGTTGGATGTACATGTCCACTTGATTTTGAATTCAGATTTGAGGGAAGATGCCATGTTGCGCGAAATTGTTGATTTAATAAATCAATAAATTGATTTATTTTTGCAAGTGGGGATGTATAGAGGATGCAAGTGGTTAGGATTAGAATTTAATCATGGTTAGATTAGTTTAATGAAGATTAGGATGATTTTAACCCATTTGACTTAGATTTATGGATTTAAATTAAATCAAAGGGAGATGAAAGGTGATAAAGATTTAGTTAAATAAATATTTGATTTATTTAGCTAAGGGGGATAGTGATAGGATCGAATTAAACAAATTTAATTTATTTAATTTTAGATGGATGATCCTTAGAGATTAATCAATTAAACTTGGTTTATTTAATTGAAAAGTGAATATGATTAGTTAAATATGCATGATGTCAATTTGACGTGTCTACATTTTTCCCCTCTTTGAAGCAATGTATTTGTTGCGTTGGTTCAAAGAATAATCTTACCACAATCAAAATTCAAAAAAATTCTTATTTTTTTGGATTCCCCAGTGGAAAGAAGTACATTGGTACATTGCCCCCTCAAGAGATTGAGCGAAAAGATTCAATTTGAGGGTCAATCTCATGATAAAGAGGTTCAAAATGGATGATTATGGATGATGATGCAAATGAGATAGTTGAGATGGATGATGTGATACGCTATGATTATGCAATGGATTCTTTATGCAGATGCTTGGACTAACAGATCTATATTATGATGATGATGCAAATGCCATGCATGTGAGATGATTGATGTTCCCTATTATGTATGATATGAATGATATGTGGTATGCTGACAGTTTTGTGGATGTAGGATGGATGCATGATGGATGCATTATTAGCACAGAGAAAGAAGAAATGAGATGATGACAAGAAGATCCAACAAGTGCATGATCTCATGAGACTTTATTAGAGATGATGATGATGATAGATGATGATGATTTGCTTATCAAGGATTGGGATTTTAAAAGGGTTAATTACCTTATGTTTGATTACACATGTAGATACGATGCATCAAGGTATAAAGAACCAGGATGGCATTGTACCTAGTGTGATGGACTTTGACTAGACAAATAGATAGGAGTATTCTTGTTCACACTTGACATATGGAAACCTTGTTAGGACGTACCTAACAAAGGAACTATTCACCAAGTTATATTACAAGAATGCCCAACAAGCACAACAAACAAAAGATAATGATCGTTGCCCCATTCCTATCTCTCTAAATCATTCGTTTGGATATCATCAAGAGGTCCTTTGAATGAGCGCAATAAGATAAATCAAAAGAAAAGATCAAGTATGCAAACAAGCCAATGTTCTCCATATCTCTAGCCAAAGGGATTTGTTTTGATAGGATAAGAATCCAAGTGATATCCAAAATGATTCCCATTGTCGGAATGATATATCCTAGGACATGCATTGTATAGGATGATGATGGGTTGATAAGTTGATTGATAAGCTATTGATATAGAGTTGATTGACATGTTTGAAAATTATCAAGAGTTTGATTTTGTTTTAAAGATTTGTTAATTGCTTTTGATTTTATGATTGAATTTTGTTTTTGCTGATTGTTGTGATTGTTTCTATTTGTTTTTCCAAAGGATGAAGGTGACGATCAGTTTATTATGGATGATTGATTATTACAGACCTGCAAGCGAGATGGGATGGATGGATTTTTTCAAATATTTGGATGTTTTTGACATTTTGAAATGTTTTGAGGTTATTTTTGGTGTTTTTGAGATTTTACGAATGTTTTTCGATTTTGATGTTTTTGAATGTTTTTTCAATTTTTGGATGTTTTTCAAATGTTTTTGGATTTTGATGTCTCAGGGGTTGATAAAAGATGAGCCTTGCCTACGTTTAAGCTTAGAGATGACGTAGTTCGGGTTCTAATGTTTTTGACATTTTTTGACTTTTATGAATGTTTTTGGATTTTTTGATGTTTTGGATGTTTTTGGATTTTTCACATGATTTTGATGATTTGGATATGAATATGATATCAGTGATCTATTTGGGATTTTGTTGAAGACCAAGCTAAGGTTAAATGATCGAATTGATGGATTGATAATGACAACATTGTTGAGGATGCACAACAATGCAAGGATAGTGTTAAGCAACACAAGGATTGGGATGGATATCCCAAGATGATGATGGATTGATAACATTGTTGAGGATACACAAAAATGAAAGGATAGTGATTGATTAGGATTGATGATGATAACATTATTGAGGATGCAAATAATGCAAGGATTGATTGATCAAGATTTTGGAAGCTTGGTTTTGGAACAAAATTTGTTTGAATGATTAGATGTGACGTTTGAAGGGTGTGTTAGATGTGACTAATATTGATTATGTGGATTGATGTTCAACAAAAGATGAAGACTAATAAGGAACATCTTCTCATAAAAATATTCCATGGGCTAGTGATTTGGATTTTGGATCACAAATGCTTGACCAATTTGATTTCACGTTTGCCAATGTTTGGATCGCCACATAAGTTGGAGGATATAGATCAAAATTTATTCTCGAAGCAAGATGTGAATATCTGCCCCCAGTGTCTAGCAACGTATGGAATGCCATGGATGAATGCCTAGATAGGTGTATGGATGAATGGATATGGTAAGTACACCAAGGATGCCAAGGATTCTCTTGCGATAAGATAAGGTGCTTAGATAAAGAACGCTCATTTGGATAATGCTTCACAGCTCCAAAAGTGTTGTATAAGATAAGATCAAATGAAAATGAGCCATGTCAAGATGTTTACCATAAGCAAGTGTAAAGTGTGCCCCAAACTTTCATCGAGATCAAGATAACTTGGATGATGGATGTAGTGGATGAAAATGGATTAGATCAATGGCTTATGGATGGATGGATTTATTATGGCTGAAATGGATGGAATGTTTGATTTATTATGGATGGGATAAGATGATTTGCGCACGTAGATGCTCGATTCTACACATGATGCATGTTTTCCAAGTTTTCATCATGGTCTTGCCCAAAGCGCTGCCCATGCGGTTTTCACTAGAGGACGATTTTTTTCTTTACTGTTTTCAATCGTTTTTCTGATTTTTTTAGATTTTCATATTTTTTGATTTTTTTGGATTTTCATATTTTATTTTATTTTTTATTTTTCTGAAAGATTTATGCTCATGTTGAATCACAAGATGTTGCTGACGTAGATGCTTCTGTCATAATGTGCCATCGGTACCCTACTTGAAGAAGTTGCTTTGCTAAGATATGTGCACTTGAATGCAACCTTTGAGATTCTTGATCTTCTTTGTCGATACCAGAGTTAACTTTGTCTTTGTGCGCACATTGCGATAGAGTGCCTTCTAAATCCTTATGATGAAGGGTCGTTTCCAATACATGGTCAATGTGAGATTGGATATCATGCGTGGAGGAGTGGATGGAGTGTGTTTAGGGATAAGAGATGGATTGGTTGATAGTTTAGAATCTTTGACTCTCCAAACTTGGGAAGATGACCAATGATGGGTGGATACGAAAGTGTGTGTGGAATTAGGACCAACTACTTGATACACTTTGTACGTTGCTTGAAAATCCTGCTTTTGCTTTTGTGGACATCCTTGATGGATACTTTTCCCTATTTTATTTTGCCCCATAGTTTCTTTGACTGATGAAGTTTGATAGGGATAATCTTTCTTTGTATGCTTTGGTACTCATATGTATTTGATTTTTCCATTACGCTTTCCATCTCCTTTTTCTTTGATAGCATTCTTCGTACTTTGATTCAATTCTTTCTTTTGACGTTGGTCCCAATTCATGGATGGGGTGATGGTGGATGAAGATTCATGATGCGACTAGTTGTAGTATTGACACTAGTTTCATCATAAGGACTCTTTGTGCTCCCTATGTTGATGTTTGCTTGAGACAAAGTTGCCCCCAGTATTATGGAAGTAGTACCTTCATGCTTTGATTATGCCTATTTGAAGAGCTCTTGTTTAGAATGTGTTCTCTGATAAATGACCACCGTAGGTGATGTTGTTTCAATTTGCTGCTCCGCTAACTCTGAATTATACTATTTTGTCTGACTTGTTTCCTTGAACGAATAATGTTGGATATCTGCATACATGATGTCCTTAGTCTAAATTTGGGATATATCAGATACTGTTGTTGACAACTCCATTTGACTATAGGAATTGATAATCTTCTCTTTTTGTGTAACAAAATCTTGTTCTAGATGAAGATCATCTTCGTGTCCATCCACAGAAAGCATCTCATGGGTAGATGGAGGAGTATGTGCTACATGGATATGATCATCTTACATAGATAGGAGAGTGTCCATTAGATTATTGTAGTATCTTGAAGATACAAATTCTTGATCTTGAATGATTTTGGAATTGCTTTCGACATGCTTTGGATCAAGTTCTTGACATGGGTCAGTTTCAAAGGATGGATTGCTTACAAAGGGTTCTTGGATATCTTTATTAGGCATAGGAAGTAGCTCAATATCTTCTTGATCTTTGAGTGGACTTGGATCAGGTGTCGAATTGAAGATTCCTTCAATATTGGCAATCATGAGGTCGAAGGATGTCAATATGTCTTGAAAGGGACCATTGCTAGACTTTGGTAAGAGATATTTATCATGCTTTAGAATAAATTATTGAGATATGCCCTCTAACCCATTAGGTAATGTAGAGACATTTTCAACATGATCATTGGTCGATGCCTCATTGGATAAGGGGAAAGAATCTTTATTGATGGATAGATCTTGATCATTGTTTTCGACAATTGTGGTGAAGGGATTTCCAATGCCTTCAACCATAGAGTTAAATGATGTTTGAATTTCTTTGATTGGATAATTTTTGGTTATTGTCAGTGGATTTTGATCATGATTGAAAGGTGACTCTTGATGTACATTAATTTGATCTTTGAATGAGATAGAAACATCTTCAATGTTCTCTTTGATAGATAGATCTTGATCATTGCTTTCAGCAATTGTCATTTTTTGTGTTTTTGCTTGTGTTTGTTGGGTAGCTTGAGATGCATGTTGCACTTGTTGAGCTTGTCTTACTTGTTGCATGGCTAGATATTATTGGATGGCCTCGTGAGCTTTTAGCCCAATGTCATATTGTTTTGATGTATTTGATTTTGGTGGTAGTGGTGGCGGATTTGGAATTGTGTTGGATGTAGTGATGAGTCATTGAGATATGTTTGGAGTGATCATGGTAACGAGGTGTTGAGATGTGATTGGTGTGATAGTGGTGGCTGAAATGATTGAAGTGATAGGGATGGTTAGAATGATCGAGGTGATAGGTCCTTGGGAGACCACGTTTTGATGTGTTGGGATTGATGTTGTCATTTGATTAGATGCCATTTGTTGGTGCGATGTTGATGGTATATTCCAAGGATTTGATGTGATGGCTTGATTGGCATTAAGTGGATTGATTTGGATGGAGTGATTGGTGCTAGGTAAAGGCAGAAGCCCTAAACCAAGGAATGATGTTGGTGGTGGAGATGTCTCTTGGCACAATGACTCAACTATTTTGGAAAGTTCAGCAATTTGATCTTGCCAAATTTGTTCTTGATTTTGATCTTGAATCCCTTGATATAGTTTATTTGGCTCTTGTTTAAGCAGATTTGGAGTGTGTACTTGTGTTTGATTTTGGACAATGTTTTGATTTGGGATGACACTCAGATTTGGCATGATAGGTTGGAATTGACCATTGTTCATGTTGGTAATATTCGCATGATTTTCAAATGTATTTATCCCAAATTTTTCCGGATTCATGTTTCAAAAACTTGTACTTGGTACATTCTCATTTGGCATGTAGGGATTTGGTGGGATGACATTGTTCATTTGAAGGCTCATGCATGGATTGTTTAGTTGATAGACTTTTAGGTTTGGATTTAGATCTACCAGTGGGAAATGTATTCCAATCTTTGATTTGGGCATACTCACACTTGTTGTGCCATTGAAATTTGTCAAAGGTAATGATCCCATGTACAGATTGTATAGATGTGAGTGTTGATAATCAATCGGCATTGTAAGGCTTTGAAAGTTTGTTTGACTTGGATTACTCATGATGTATGGATCAAGTTTGTATTCCATGTTCCTCTTGTGTTTTGACATTGTTGCAAAAGTGACCTCTAAGGTTCTTAGGACCAATGACAAGATGAAGGATGAAAAGGGGAAATGACATGAGTGTTGAACATTTAGGAACTTTGGATCAATGCTAGACTTAGGGTTTGATTTTGATTGTTTTGATTGGATAATGAACTTGTAAACCCTAAGATGTTGGATGTGGTCTTAGGATGAATTTTTTCAAAAGATTTCTAATTCAATTAAATGTATGAGAAAGGATGTATTCCCCTACACCTAACTAAACAAGGCTATTTTGATTTTGATGATTTAAGGATGTACCTAAGTCTAGAAAATGATGTTTCCAAAGCTCTAAAGTTGTTTGGTGGGATGGAGATGATAAATGTTTGGAAGATGGATGAAATTTTTGATGATCCTAAGAGACTTAGAGAAACTTTGTTTACTAGGCCAAGATATTGAAGAACACGCTTTTCTCTAAGAGTAATTCAAAATTAAAAGATCAATGTTTGCATGAAAGCTATATGACCAAAAGATTCCAAGCACATGTGTGGGGTCCAATTGATTTAATCTTTGCTTAGTGAGTTCTTTTTATTACAAACAATTCTTGATTAGGTTTCAAACTAAATGTCCAATGTCTCAACTTCATCTCATTTCACAAGGTATATTATGTGAAACTTTGATGAATTTAAGGAAAAGATTACCTATTGTTTAACTTTAGGGGGCAAATTGAGATGTAAACTCAAGTGTTTAGAAACCTCTAAGGATGTAATCCCAAGGGCAAGCAATAACACAAGAATTTGATCAATGGTATTTTCCTCCTAAAGGGTTTGAAATTTTGAGGATCATGTTGAATGTTTATTTGCAAATGTTTTCGAACAAGCACTGTGTTTTCAAGCAATGTAACATCCTAGCTCAATTGGTATGTTTTTCTTAGTGGGCTTGCCTCATGACCTTCGTAGTAGAAGAGATGATTTTACATGCAACCAAGGACAAAATATAAAGGTATGTTAAGAACGAAGTCTTAACCTCTATATTTCAACCAAGATCGGACATGGCAAGTAACTTCTTGGAACCTAAGTTCCAATGCACCACTTTGATAAAATCATTGGATGGACTAGTTGGCTAGTACAAACAAGGTTGGCACCTTGCGAGCATCCAAAAATCCACTAAAGGCTTTAATCAATCCTACTAGGGGCTCTTATACGTTTTACGGTAGTACCCATTTTGAAAGATAGTATACGGCTAAGGCCTACATACCATGAGGACTTGACAGTTTAGTCTTATCCATTTATATACTAGCCTGAATGAAAAAATGGTTGGATTCACCCTCAAGTTCTCCTTTCCAATGTGTCTCTTAAGCAGGCCCCTCTAAAGGTGACTCAAAGCAGTAAAATGCATTTTAAGTGTTTCTCTTGCACCCTAGATCACACAAAGTGCAAGGGGAGAGGATACACACTCAAAATGCACTAAAGACAAAATAACACAAATCAAGCACTTGTTTGTTTAATAGACACAAAGCAAAGATGAATTCATTTTAGAGCACCAAGCTAAATGTGAAGTTGATTTTTTTTAATTTTAACTCAAAAATAAAGTCTAGTCAGTTTCTAAGGTTCAATTTTAGCACAACTTTGAAAGATCAAATCAATGGTTTAGTGGGCCTCAAACAAAAATAAAATCAATAATTGGATGCTCCAAGCATTTGAAAATGCTTTGTCAAATTTCAAGTTTAAATGCTTAATTTCTTCCACTCAAATCTGCTTGTTTATTTGATCACTATGTGAAAAAAAGAAGAAGAAAAGACCACCATTGTAATCCCGTTGTCAACCTGTAAATAGTACAAATATAGTTATTCAAAACATATTCAAGGCTGCTTGATAATTATTGTTTTCTTAAAAACAAAATCTGCATCTGTCCATACCCAAACCCTTTTATTTTTTTTTTATTTTTCTTATGCAAAGTCAAATAAAACATCAAATCTAATAATTTGGACAGCTTGGTATGAACAGATTGGAAAAAACAATCTAAACTTCCAAGCAACTGCATTTAGTGGGTGTAAAGCTGACAAAAATAAATACTGAGGAAAAAGCTTTAAAGCTAACAAATTTATGACAAGAAAGCTTCCACACTTATGCAATTAATAGCTTTGAATTCATGCCGAACTACTTAAAAGGAAATTTCAAATTGATGCAATTGGCTACTCTAAATCCTGCACCCAACCATTTTTTGAAAAAAAAACTCTCAAGGTGATGTAATTGGTAGGTGTAAATCCCGCGCCCAATCCTTCACATGGAATTCTCCTTCAATTTCAATTCTTATCCCCATTGAGAAGCTTTCTTCTGATCGGTGTAAGAATACTGACATACTTAGCAAATGAATTCGCTAAAAAGGCTTTAGAAATTGTAAAGCAAATGTGATTAGCAGGCGTTTGAGAGGAGATCAAAAAGAAAAAAACTTTCAAGTAATTATACTTAGCCAGCGAATGAAAAAAGCATGCTCAATGTTATTTGAAAGACTTTTGAATTAATGCAGTTGGTAGGTGTGAGATAGAAAACATGCCCAAATTCCTCTCAAACATTTTATAAGTCAATGCAAATCCGTAGAGCGCTTAGTGAGTGGCATTTGCATAATGTAGATGTTGACAGCTCCCTGACATGTGCAACCACCAAATTCATAGCGATATTCATTGGGAGGTGACTCTGAGCTATATTTCCCTTTTCAAATCAGCTTTATAAACCACGACCAACAGAGTAGTAGGCTAAGTGCTTGTAAAGAATATTTGCACCATAATGAAGCACCGTACACGGTAGAGAAGAGACAACATAGTACAATTGGTAGTGGGATAAATATCCATGTCCTGTCCTATTTGAATCAACTGGAATCATCAATCATTTCAAGCCATCATTCCTAGCTAGAAATATATGAGTTTTATTTACACCACAACCAATGCATTCAGATAAGACAAAAACTTGATGGATGCACACATAGGTTGGATCCCTTATGGTTTGACTATCTGTAGAGAGCCTGACTGGGACGTTTGTTGATAGAGGGATTGCAGTGCTAGAGAGATTCAACTAAGGTGTCACTGGGTCCTCTTAATCATTCACAGTGGGAATCATTTCTCTTGAGGCCCGAGTATCTATAGAGGGGTCATAGTTTTAGGAGGATGAAACTCCATTGATGGGATTGAGCCAAGAGCTTTATAAAAGGCTAGGGACGTGCATCAACACATAAATCTTGTGGCATTTTTTTCAGATATCAATAGATGGAAATGCACATTTTTTTTTCTTTCTGGAAGGAGCCATAGGGAATAGCACATTAAAATAGTTGAGTCATCGTGCCAAGACGGAAGAATGAAGAGGGTACACAGTTTCTTGATAGAATGCCTAAAAGAAATGTATATTTAAGATTCCTTCAGCACTTTCAAACAAACTGCAGGTGTAAAATTTTAAACAAAAGTGCTTAGTAGGCGTAAAGCCAAATCTGACAACCTTTACTAGCATCTTCCTTTCCTACACACAAATTTTATACAACAATATTAGTGAGATAAGCAACAGTCTACAATGCAAATGGCATGAATAGTGCATAGATTTAATGCTTGAGGGCATGAATATTTAAGAAAAGTTCCTCGAAAGAAGAAACCAGAGACATCTTCATCTGATAGCAATGATTTTGAGTCTAAAAAGAGGAAACACTTCAAAAACTGAGTGCTTTGGGATAAAAACGGGTCATTGGCAGTAAAGAATGGGTCCCAAATAGAGGTCATTAGCAACAAAGAATGGGTCAGTAGCAGTTTTTATTTATTATTATTTAGAAGAAGGTAAGCGATATGGAGGATTCTTTTGATGAGGAGCCTACAGCTAAAATTATTTAGCCATAAAAAAATATCCTCTCTCTAGGATCTAAAAAGAATACTTCAATACAAATTAAAGCCATTCCAAAGAACGTGCTATTGAACTATTCTGCACCTGAAATATCTCTCAAAGAACATGCCTGAAGGTTTGTGAGATGTAATGGACTATGCAAATCAAGTGGAGTTATTGGAAATAAAACCATAAAGGAGCCACACCAAAAAAATGAAGATGACTACACTCGAATGCTTTCAAAACAGATAGGCCTAGGATTATGCCAATCTTGAGATGTTAAATCTATTGATATGATTCAATTCTTATGAGTCTAGTTCTAGAAAAAGCATCAGTTTTCACAAAATGGTGATTCCATTAATGCCTAAATAAAATCTGCATTATGTGATAGATTTAACATTCAAAAAATGATGATTTAAATAAAACTTGCATTCATAACACAAATCATTTGAAAGATTTAGCTATTACTACAATGATTCCATCAAATCTTCAAGCCCTCCTTCTAGCACCAATATGTGAGCAATATTTTTGCTTGGCTATCTAAATCAACACAAAAAACTATTAGTCAAGTTAGCCAAAAACAATAATCAAAATCCTTATGAAGCTCTTAATCACATCAAGATAGGGAAACATGATAGAAAGGAATTACAAAGAAATCATAAACATGTAAAACCTATCTAAAATGGATTAAACCTTCACTTCATAAGTGGATTTCTGCTTCTTTGATTTGGAAATAAGCCCTTTCCCAACCCTTGATAAATAAGCTCCATGATGAAAATGCTATGAAGATGGTGGAGTGATGATGAGCAAAATTAGTTCTCCTGAAGAGAGTGACTTTACATGAGTGATTGTGGAGGATTTGATAAAAGATGAAGCCTCTATTTTATAGATTTTCAAATGCTAAGAATGTTGAAAAGGGACCAATGTGAGACTAAAAATAGGCCAATGAAAAGAGGCCACTTGTCATCATGTGATTGGTTGAGGATTGTGCAAGATTTGGGAAATGTGCCCAAGAGGGTGAAATTTCAAATTTGAATTTGATAGTTAATGCTTGGTTTGACTTGTGCAAGGGACATGTAAGAGATGTGTAAGACCTATTAAATGCCCTGTTGGATGTACATGCCCACTTTATTTTGAATTCAATTTTGAGGGAAGATGCCATGTTGCGTGAAATTGTTGATTTAATAAATCAATAAATTGATTTATTTGTGCAAGTGGGGATATCTAGAGGATGCAATTGGTTAGGATTAGCATTTAATCATGGTTAGATTAGTTTAATGATGATTAGGATGATTTTGACCCATTTGACTTAGATTTAGGGATTTAAATCAAATCAAAGGGAGATGAAAGGTGATAAAGATTTAGTTAAATAAATATTTGATTTATTTAGCTAAGGGGGATAGTGATAGGATCAAATTAAATAAAGTTAATTTATTTAATTTTAGATGGACGATCCTTAGAGATTAATCAATTAAACTTGGTTTATTTAATTGACGAGCGATTATGATTAGTGAAATATGCATGATGTCAATTTGACATGTCTATAGTTCCCATTTCTTGTAAATTTATCCCTTCATATAAATTTCATTCACAATTAAGCTACACATGTTTTTGTTGCCAAATCGATTGTTCCAGAAAATGAATGCTTACTTATTCCCTGATATGAATAGATTACATTTTAACCTTAAATCTTCCATAACTGTCACATATAATATCCAATTATGATGAAACCACCTCCATCAATCTTGGTGTGATCCCATTTTCCTTCACATTTAAGCTATCCACCTTATCATATGGGACATTTTCAGCCCTACCCCTCATGGGATTGCACAGGTCCCACACTCCCATGGTTAAAAAAATTAATGAGTCCTTAACCTATGCCAACTAAGGTAAATTCAAAATATTTTTCTCAAAATAAGAATATTTGGCCCTCAAAAATCTAAAAGAAAGATCCTTACTACCCTTATTTTGATGCCACATTATTGTCATAGATTTTCACTTTGGAGTTCTTCTTTATGTTTTGTAAGCTTTGGAGCCATAGAATTTTGGAGCATCTTCATCAAGCTTAAATCCTATTCATGCATTATTTTAAATTTATGAATTAGCTTGTGTAGTTATATTCCTTCTTATTTCCCTCTCATCGTTACTCTTCTTGTTCTCATCTAATTTCTCTCCCAAATCATCATATTTTTCCCTAGTTTGTTGTTTTCTCATTTCCACTTTAACACCATATCACCCTTGTTGACATTTATTTCCATTTGTTTACCCATTTCCTTGTCCTCCCAAGTCCTAGTTTCCTTCTTTACATTTCCTAATTAGTAATCACATTAAGGTTTTAATTTTGTTTTAAATAAAGAGTAAATTTTAGTATTTGATTTTAATTTTCTAGGTCATTATCAATTCCATGTGGATATAGCTTTTAATAAACCACAAAGGGGCTAATTGAGAAAAATTACCTTTTCACTTATCCACCTTGGAAGGTTTGATTAGCAAAAATTTTCTTGCATAATATTTACAAAAGAATCAAAGTAGATTGGGCAAGTGGAACAATTACAAAAATTGAACATAGAAGACATTCTAAAAAAAAGACCATTTGGAGGTAAATCACTAATTCCCCTAGCTTACAATTCCAACACATGTTCTCATAGGATTACCAACTAGCCAACAAATTTTTCAGGTGAGTTTCAAGGCATTGTATTAGACCTATTTATATTTTTACTTTGTCTTTACTTGGATCTAGGGTTTCAAATTTTAGATTTTTTCTCTCATATTTACATGAATTTCCTTTATTATGTTACACTAGGTTTTTTACTATCATTCCATCATTTTCAATTATTGCTTACATATAAAGGAACCTAAATCAACACATATCACAACCTCAACACTATACCTAATAGATCTAACAATTCCAACCAATTCTAAGAAAGATCACCATCCCAATACCCTTAGTTCTCATATCAACACAATTGTTCTATAGACACTTGCAACCCCCTATGCCATTGGGGCACATTTGACATGTTCCATATGGACCCAACACTTTGACAATAGTTCTAGAATAACATTTCCAAATCTTCATTACTGTAATTCATTCCAAGATCATCTACACCCACTTATATGTTGTTTTACATATTTTTTATAATTGTTCTCCAATTTCCTACTATCCATTAATCTTCTTTGTTTTCTAGTCTGAGCTTTGTGTGAGAGGGTAGTGTTGGACTAGATGGATATAGTCTTTCATAAGAACTAATTTATGACACACAAGAAAAGAATAAGGGTTAACATAATTGAACTGTGAAAGATAATTCTTGAATATGGCTAAGTGGATTTCCCATGAAGACATGGGACAAAGATTCCCACAATTTATTGTGTACTAACACTTTTCAAGACCAAAAGCCCCATGGATAAGGAGGTGTGATCCAAAAAATATTTTGGATGTTTGGATTGAGTTGGTTATATAGTCAAAGACATGCTACAAATAACTTGTTGTAAAGAGGTGATTTGGAAATATTTTGTAGGTAAAATGAGACAAGTCTTCTACTAGAGTCATTTTGAGAAATGATTTTTGTTACTCTCAACAATTTTTGGTAATGTTGAAAATGGTCAAAAAAATTTGTGATCTAAGTTTAGGATTTGTAGTAATCTTGGTGGTGCTTAGGAACATAACAATGAATGCATGGAGTTGATCACCCTGTCATATGTTTGTTGCAAGGCACTTCTTATTGATTCAACATGTTAGAAATTTAAGGAAAATGAATTTTAGTAAGAAAATTTTGAAGTCATGGAGTTGATAATCCTTGCACGTGTTTGTTGAGAGGAGATTATAAATAATTCAACATGTTTTACAACATTTAGGGTAAAATAATTTTAGCAAGAAAACTTTGTCTACTATTCACGATAGATTGACTTTGTTTGGTCACATTTTTTTCCTAGTCATTTGTTCCTGTGATAATTAGGGTAGTGGATATTTTGGCTTGTGGAAATTTTCTCTTTTCCTTATGGACCTAACAAAAAATTCTTTCTCAATGGAAAGAAAAACTTCATAATCCTTATTGAAAGTAGTTAGGGTTAAGGATCAATTTTTAGTGTCAACTTGGATTGTGTGGACAATTATAAGTGAACAATTGTTTCTATTCAAGAGAAACCTACCATATTCCCTTTGCTACATGACTAGAGTGAATTAAAGACAAATTTTAAGTAATTCCAATTAAATTGGTTTGGAAGTGACTTGTTGCATATTCAATAAAACAAGTGTAGTTGTAGTTCTTGTGATTTTAGTAGAGTGGAGACAAGGAAGTCTATAGAAACATTGTAAAGCTCCAAAAGACCATTGTAAATGGAATTTTACTACATGTAATAGCACCAAATAGTGATTCAAGATGCTATTTGTATACCCTTCCTATACTTTGTCACCCATTTGTGTTTTCTCCAAATAAATCTATGTGATATGTTTTGTATCTCATGTGTCATTATTTATTATTTCCCTTCTTGGTATTTAAACTATATACTATTGTAAATGATTAATTATTTTGGAATAGAATGTTGAGAGTTTAGATAAAAGAGTTAACCTAAAAATCCATAGCTAATACACTATTAAGGTTATCAATTGAGTGGTTTACATATCTCCATTGTTCCTCAACCATATAGCATGTGTAAAGGAATGGATAGTTCCACAAAATTTTCTTAATTTCATTCATGTGATACAAATTTCATAAACTAAAATCTCCTCCTTTAAATTACTTAATATGATGAGGGTATGTTAAGGATCATGATGGGTTAAAAAGTGGTGATATTATGGGTATGTGTAGGGTATGTGGCTGATGACTTTTTTTTAACCCAAAATTGATGAAATGAAAAGGGTTTTTAAAGGAGATTCTAAGTTTTCCATCAATATAAATTATGCTTTACTTTGAATTTAATAAATAATTATTATTCATTTTCTATTTGGATTATGACTAAAGTCTTGATTGATAGGTTGATTGAAAAACATCTATAGCTTTCAAATGGTATTACATTTTTTGAATCCAAAACATGTGACACATTCTATGCTTTGCATATAGGATTAAAAAAATTAAAATTGAATTTCATGAATTTTTGACCTTTTTTATAGTTTTTAAAAGTTGTAATAAAAAAATCATAATTAATTATTTACTTGAAAAAAAATTACAAAAAAATATACATCACATCCAAATGTGAGTCCTCTACTTATATCTAAAATATTATAAAATAATATTCTCATTTTATTGTGGTTAGGGTGGTCAGAAAGACATCTATTTCTTATATTTTTTGTGAAATTTAAGTACTATTGCATTGAAATTTCAAATTTTCAACAAATAGATTTTTTTATTTTTTAAAATAAACCTAGTAGTTTAGAAACTAAATTCAATTTTCTACAGATTCTATTCTTACATGATTTTGAAATAATATAGATAACTTATTCAAATTTTTACGTCAAGTTTCCTAACTCTGATTTTTCTAAATTTTTTCCCACTTAAGGGCCTATTTTTTCCATGATGCTCCTGCAAATACCCATGATTATTGGCATCCACTAGATTGTATTTCTTGTAATGGTAAATATTGTACTAATACAAAGGCATGTAGCATTTTATGTCTATATATATGGGTCCTTCTATCTATGGAAAACCAACTTGTGCATATAATGAGGAGACTTGTATGAATGATGTACTAATCTTGAGATTATCACTTTTACTAATAAACTATATTCTCCCTCTTAACCACTAAAATAAATGTATATTAATGAATGTCATAAAATGCACAAAATTGGATACAAGGACAAAGGACTTAGAAAAAATGAATAATTTCATTGTAGATTCATAGAACTACAAAAAACTACATGGCATCATGGAATTAGATATCAACCTAAAGAAACATAGTGCTTAGAGGAAAGAAATAGAAAAAGAAAAGATTGTTGAATTGAAATTAAATCAAATTTTAATGAGGCATCTTATTCTTTCTTTTCACATATCTGACTATGGGATTCATTTTAATTTATTTATTGATTCATTATTTCTTAATTCTATTAAAGCATTTATTATCCATTGATTAAAAATAATAAATGGACCCATTCATTAGTCATTATACATATTGCAAATGCATAGATACATATACAACTATTCATGATGCATCTTTCAAATGCTCACATACATATACAAATATCTATAGGCCATACATATTGAAAACAAGAAAGTGTGAATCACAAATAATTCTAAACAACATCACATCACATCACATCACATCACATCACATGAGAGATAAAAATTAAAAAATCACGAAAACAAGAGTTCCACTATAACAAAGTGTTAAAACATGTAATGAGTATCAAACAAAAATGAATAATGTCATAACTACATATCAACTCCGGGGAGGCTATCTAAATGATCTCTCCCCCAACATTAATATGTCTAATATCATAAGTCCTCATTTGAGATCTATTCATCGATCTTACTTGGTGTAGGCATGTTTGACATCTCATGAGTTAGAATGAACTTTGTGTCTAAGCTATCTCTCTCAGCTCAAAGGGCATCCAAGGAAATACATAACCTTTTTTTCTCTCTAATAGCATCATCTCTCTCTTCCAACAATTTGGTACACTCTATTAATGCACCCTTATAAGTTGTCGCTAACAATTTCCAATCTCTCTCTCTACGAGTGAGTGATATCGTACCACCCACCTTTTGATTTAAAAAACCTATGTTAATCTGCACCCATAGACATGATAAAAACAAGAGGCAACCAGTTCATAATCAATCAACAAAATCATTAAAAATTGGAAACCTAGTAAAAATGAAAATATCACTAGTATCTTACCTTGTAGCCTTGTGTTGAGATGTGGCTACATCTTCACATCATTGATTTAATCACAAAGAATTCTCTAATATTGAGAATATTGAGTTTGTAAGGGTGGTGGTAACCAATGAAAATACTTTTTAACTCTTCAACCCCCTATATATAATGCACCATTTTTTATGTTGTACATATTACTCCTAAAAGGATGTTCTTGCATGCCACTAATCCCATAGATGATGACATATTTCTAGTTGTCAAAAAATGGGATGTCAATTCTCAATTAGTTGTGGGCTCATTTTAATAAAATCACATAATATAATTACATATCAACAAGTGGTGCACTCTTGTGCTAAGTTTGGTTCATTCTCCAATCATTTATTCATTTCCATTTATGCATACTTGCACACATTCCCTATTCACACCCATTGATGAGCCCAAAATATGCTCATGATTTGAGTATTATGTTGTATTTTTAACACCCTTACCTTTTGTTGTTAATGGTTGTTTTTACTCTTTAAAGACCTTTTTATCGGGTGGTATCCTGTAGCAATACATTCCTACATTCCTGCAGCCTAACATTTATGTATGTCCATATTAATTGCCCTGTTTGACTTTCAAAGTGACTGATATAACATATGTAGTTTTTGAATGATGAAATAGATTCAATATGTGATTAATGAATGAATATCATGTAGATGCCATGCATTTTTTCTTTCACATCTATTACCTTGTGTTTCATAGGTTGTTGAGGAAAGCATGAACGAGTCAAGCACAACTAATCTCGGCCTTGCAGTAAAGTCCATTTCCTGCACGACCTCGAGGAAGTTGTTCTGGCGAGGACTCTTTGAATGAATTGTTTGGAATTAATTTAAATGTTAGTTACTTTGGAAAGAGTGGAGTGCTAGATTCTCTCTGAATCAGGTTGAACGGATAAACTCATTTATGAAGTCTGTTCCTCAGTTTCAGGATATATTTGTATCCATGTCTTTCTTTGTTAGGGTTAAGTAGTTAGTTACTTTCATGATTTAAATAAGTGTTCCTCCTGCATGAGGGAACAAGTAAGATAGATAGAGAAGTAGATTATGTATGAGCTAGTGTCATAATAAGAATCAAATTTTTGTTAGTTTTCTTGAACAGAGCAATTTTTGTAAATGACTTCAAGTTATGAATAAAAATTGATGAGGTTTTGAGTTTGATCTTTGCGTAAATTAGATGATGCTTGCTAAGGGGGCCCACTTAGTAAGTATCTATAGTTTAGTAGTTGTTTATCTTCTATTGATTATAGGTTAGATTTCATTCTTGTAAGTTTCAGTACAAACTCAGTCTTATATTGTTCCTGCAGCATCGGGAATCCATCCCTGTGTTTGTTCTTGTAGCATAAGGCCAGTTCATGGTTTGTTTCTTAGTAGCAGTTGTTATGATTTCTACCTTGGTTAAGTTGTGTTTGAGTTAAGAAGGCTTCGCACTACGTTCCTATAGCATAGGTAGAATTTCTTCCAAGTACTTATTTTCAATAAGTTATGACTAAAACTGGTTCTTAGTGCACATACAGTGTCACACCATTTCAAGTATACATTCCCTAGTTTGACAAGTAAATGAACGACCATGAAAAGATATTAGTTGTTGGAATGCCCAGTTCCCAGGATAGGTTTTTCCATGATTTTCATATCCTTTTGTGGACGCGACCACCCATTGACACATATTTTTCTTCATTATCCATTTATTACACCATAATTAGACACATTCCCATGCACTTGATCCTAACCTTGAGATATACAATTGTCTATGTTGATCCAATCCTAAGGTGCTTAGGTTCAATCCCAAGTCATTGAGCATCAAATTTAAAATGTTCAATTTCAAATTTTGAAAAATAGGTGGTATTTTTTATAATGTGTCAGATTATGATGTTTATCAATATTTAAATGTGTTTCATGATTAGAGGATCACGTGTACTCATCTCTCAAGAAAATGAGCAGTCCACCTGGAAATCACTACATCTAGATGATGCTCACAAGGCTGAAGCATGGGGACTTCCTTAGAGCCCACCCATTCCAATACTACAATAATGGAAGCACACTTAATCATGTAGTTTCCCCAAGATCACACCCACTTAGCTTTCTATCCCATTTACAAGTTCGTGAGAGATGTATTCATGTGAACTACTCATGAAATATAGGTCAAGTTTGACTCAAAAACTATGGAACTAAATTTTGATTGAACATGATAGATTCAATTTTTTCCAACTCATGCCCTTTCACTAGCCATTATGAGCTGATTTGGTACACATTTACATGACCTATTGCTATGTCTTGGCATCTAAAGAAATTAATTTATGCATTTATGTATAATTTGAGAATAAGAAAGAACATTGCATTACATGGGGCATTCATTCTAAGAACACTTCAATTCAGAGAACTAAAACAGTTACATTTGTATCAATTATCTCTATATGGGTCACTACAATCTTGAATTTTTTGTCTTCAATCATTAAACCAAGTTAATAAAGTCAATCTATCAAGGGATATGACTAAGGATAACTTGACCCTCACAATCCAACTACTTCCCTAAGGCATTTTTAAATACGGCTAGTCCTTACACACTATCAAATATCAATGATTTGAGAGAAAATAGGTTGCAAAAGTGTACAATTAGCCAAATGGACTATGTAGGTTAGAAATCAATTCCTAAAATTAAATCATTTTTGAGGAGCTCAAGTTTAACCCAAAGGGGCATAAATTTAACCTATTAGGAATTCCACAACCATTTACAACCTAATATAATTATGAAACTACAAGCATTAATTTTTACAAGAAAGCAATTAAATTTGTATGACATCAACATTCATCAATATTTATTTCTTCATCATGGATCCCAAAGCTAAATTCCTTATCACCCTCATTTAATATCTAATAATCATTTGTTGTGGTCATCAATTCTCAATTAATGTCTATATAAATCTAAGTTAATTTATGCTTCATGTGTATGCATTTATTTAATTAATTTGTAAATTATTGAACTTTTGTGATCACACTAATCCTTTTGGTTGTGCATTTGATTGACCTTGATGTATTAATGCATAGATTAGGTGTAGATGTTCGTTTAACTAATGCATTTATTGAAATGATTGCTCTTTGTTGGATTGATTATATGTTGGAGTAATCTCTCTCTTGAAATTATTGCTCCTTGAATTTGTGGATCTAATAGTCCTTGACGAATAAATGCATGCAAAAAGTGTAAATTTTGGTTTAATTGCTGCATTTATTGAAATGTTTGCTCATTGGTGGATTCATTATATGTTGGAGTAATCTCAATGGGTGATCCCATAATAGTGGTTTAGAATTTTTGGCCAAACTGGACACTAAAATTATTATTTTTAACTAAATCTTCACATTCGGGCACCTATAGAGGCTAAACTGTGAGGAATTTGAAGATGGTGCAAACTAGAGTCTCATAAATTTTTTTCTGTAGATTCTAAAAATATTCTTTTCAAAATTTTTGGAATCAAATTCCACTTCTTTTTCCATCTCCCACGAAAATTGATTTTTTTCAGAAAACAACATTTTTAAAAAGTGGCGCACACCATATAACGCATAACTTTTTTACCATGAAGGATAAAATTCTAATTCTTTCAAATTTAGATTTGTAACTTTGATATCTAGTGCTTCCACTTGGTTAGATAGTTTTTTATTGAATATTTGTTCCTTAATCAAGTTTCAAAGTCAAACAAATTACAGTTCAGACACAGCGCGACCGTATAACGTGTAACTTTTTTTGTATATGTCAAATTTTTTTTTTATTTTTTTTATTGGATCAAGGACTTCAATATCTAGTGCACTCATATTTTCAAAAAAAAATTGATAATCTTCTATTTTTCCACATGTGAAGAACAAAGAAATTCATTTTTGATGAAAACCTATGTTTAATAAAACTTAAAAACAAATACATAACAAAACCAAAACATATTAAAATTATATTCATTGGATAGCTTGTTATGAGGAATACCATAATCATTTGAAATAAATTTTAAATGAATTCATTTGATCCCCCAAAAGCTAAATCAAAAGTGATTTTTATCAGCATTTTGATAGGTGTAAAAGAGACGCATTTATAGGTATGGTTTAAAACTAGCGAGGTTCTATCCAAGGGGGTTTGATCTAAGGTGATTTGATCAAACCCTCTTCAATTGGAATCCTTAAAATGGAACTTTTTAAGGCCTAAATCATTATATTTTCTAAAAATATGTGATTTCAGCTAAAATTCGTTCCTCTCAGGAATTGTAAACCACTATTATGATAGCACCCCAATCCATAATCCAGCCCTAATTTGCATAAAATTGAACTTTCAAAATTTCACTCTTCCCTTGGTTGTGCATCAAATTGAACTTGATGTATTGATGAATAGATAAAGTGTCTATGTTAGTCTAGCTTATGCATTTATTGAAATGCTTGCTCCTTGTTGGATTCATTATATAGTGAACTAATATATCTCTTGAAATGGTTTCTCCTTGGTGGATGATGCAGCATACTCTCTCCCCCCTCCCCCTCTCCCTCTCTCCTACCCCCATCTCTCTCTCTCCTTTGAAAGGTTAAATAAAATTTGATCTTCTATGCTTTGCTTGATTATAGTAAAAGAGAAGAGAATTAGATTGATGTGCACATTGGGAAAAGAAAAAAAAAATCCTCCTTTTTGAATTCATCTTAAAATGATAACATAATGAACCTTGTTGGGAAATGAAACTACATTTGGTTTATAATTTCTCCTCCTTTCTATATGCATTTTACTTTAAAGGGTACCCTACGAAATGTGTTTGGAGATGGTGCCTCCTCATCTCTTAAATCTTGCCTTTCACAAAGTAGGGTGCACTACATGGAGATGCATGTTATGCATACTTTCCTCTAATCATTTTGACCTTGTGGAGTATCAACAACATAAAATCAACATAACATGATAGCATTATAACAACAACAATAAATATATCATAACAAAAATAAAATCTCTACCTCTACCCCCAAACAAGGGCCCTTGGATTGCCATATCTTTCCATGGAACACCATAGAACATAGCAATTAAATTCCCTTGCATCACACCTATCTCTCATTTCATTTATTTAAAGGACTTTAAATTCTATTTTAGTAAGTATTTATGAGCACAATATCTCCCCCAAAACATTGTGGAACATAATAATTATACATTTACATTCCATTGTTGCCTCAACTATCTCTTGTTTCATCTATTTAAAGGGTTTGGCATTCTATTTCAGTAGTATTTTTGAGCAACTCCGGACACCATCCCAAAAACATTGTGGAAAATAGTAATTATACATTTACATTCCATTTCCACCTCAACTATCTCTTGTTTCATCTATTTAAAGGGTTTGACATTCTGTTTCAGTAGTATTTATGAGGCAAAATCCAACATTTGGCAAGTCCTCTTTTGAGTTCTATTTATGTTGAATTTGTCAAAGCTATATTCAAAGTTTGTAGAGTTATTGGGCTTTTTATTTTTTTCAATATTGTTTATTTTGTTGGACAGGTTAAGCTTGAAGTGGGTTTACTTGGTTTGATGTGCAAATCATGTGTTGGTTGTTGGGTGGCAGAGGTGCAAACACAAAACTTTATTGATGTTACTGGATTGACAGAACAAAAAAACAACACATAGAAAATGCACATTGACAACAAGACTAACCAAATAGAAATTAACTTTGCATATATTCCATATTTGCTTCAAAATAAAAAAACTCAAAGTATATTCTCTATTTTACATGAAAAAAATAAAACTAAACTCTTTTGGACAGATGTCCAATGATTGGGTGCTACACTCACACCTCAAAAACATAAACTACTACAATCTTGTAGTTGTAGCTGGCAATGTGTTGTGTCTGCTAGAACATTCCTTTTGTGTTGCTGTTATCACTAGTTCTATGTTGAACACTCCCTTTTTCATTTGTTGTTGCAGGGTCAATACTCCAATACAAAACTGACTTCAACAAATACATTCCTTCTTTGTCTTCTATTAGAAAGCTCATTGAGAATGAGTGCTTATATTCAAAATTCAAATCTACCTACCTTCATTAATTGCTAGTAGGCTACAATAGCTATTTCAAACTCAAAAACATGCACTCCATTTCAAATTCAAATTTACTAACCATATTGAATGTTGCAGGTTATGTTGGCTGCAACTTGGTCTTCATCTGACATGGCAGGGGAAAAAGTCTATGGGTTGTACATTAATTAATATTCCAACACTCCCCCTTAATCTATAGGTCATTTGTCACTCTACAAATTCCTTCTAGAGTTGATATCTGAAGCTATCCATAATGCCAAGTCTATCTCTTAGCTGTTCAAAACTATCCTTTGGCAATGCCTTGGTGAAGATGTTGGTGAGCTTTTACTCAGATTTGCAATATTGAACTTCTATCTCACCTTGTAATACTAACTCCCTTATGAAGTGATAACGAATCTCAATGTGTTTTCTTCATCCATGGAAGATGAGATTATTTGTCAGCGCTATGGAGGACACATTGTCACAATGAATGACTGTGTTATTAACTTGTTGTTGTAAATCTGCAAGGATCTTCCTCAACCAAATAGCTTGAAAAGCTGCTACATTTTCCACTATGTATTTTTCTTCTATTGTACTGAGAGAGACAATCAACTGCTTCTTAGATGCCCATGAGATTGCACTTGATCCCATGTTGAAGACATAGTCAGATGTGCCCTTCTATTATCCACATTTCCTACCCAATCACTATCTATTAAACCATCCAACTTGAACTCATTAGATAATGCATACAAAATGCCATAACTAGTTGTTCCATTCACATAACTCAAAATTCCTTTTCCTTCTTTCCACTCTGGTCCTTAGGTTCCTCCATGAACCTGGATATCAAGCTTACTACATATATTAAATCAGGCCTAGTTGATGTCAAGTACATCAAACTTCTAACCATGCTTTTGTAGAGGGTTGGATTCACTTCCTTACTGCTATCATACTTGCACAGTTTCAGACCTATTGTTGTTGGTGTGGGGGTGGGTTTGATGTTGTGCATTTTAAACCTTCTTAAAATCTATTTGGCATAGTTAGCTTGTGAAATAAAAATGCCATGCTCTGTTTGTTGAACTTCTATCCCAAGAAAATACTTCAACAAACCCAAATCCTTCATGTCAAATTCATTTTTCATCATCTCCTTAAAATAAAAATTTTTGTTGTCACTGTTACCAGTAAAAATTAGATCATCTACATACAAAACAGTAATTAAAATATCACCTTCAACTGATTTGATGTAGAGTGTGGCCCCATTGTTGCTAAATCTATTGCTCAACAAATAAGAGTCTATTCTATTGTACCACACCTGAGGTGCTTGTTTTAGCCCATAAAGAGATTTCTAGAGCCTATACACTATGTCCTCTTACCCAAGGACTTCATAGCCAGGTAGCTGCTCCACATACACTTCCTCCTTTAGCACTTTGTTCAAGAAGGTTGGCTTTACATCCATCTGCAACACTTTCCACTAATGTTGTGCTACAAGTTCTATCACTGTTCGCATTGTGTCCAGCCTTGCAACTGGTGCATATGTCTCATCATAATCTATATTGGGCTGATGTTTGTACCCTTTGACAACAAGCCTTTCTTTATGTCTTTAAATTTTCCTTTTGTAGTACACTTGGTCTTATAGACCCTCTTCACTCCAATCACTTGTTTACCCTTGGGTAAATCAGTCAACTCCCATGTTTGATTCCTCTCTATAGCCTCCAACTCTCCATCCATGGCCTTGCACCATTTCTCTTCTTTTATTGCTTCCTTAAAGTGTGTTGGATCACTATAGGAGAATAAAGCAAAATCCAAGTTCTCATCAAAATCAGCATGTTGTGTGTTGTCATAGATCTCCCTTGAACTCTTTTTCTTTCTTAACATCAACGATGTGAGTGTGGGATCTGAATTTTCTTCTGAATTGCTACTACTTTGACCTTTGGAGCTACTATATTGTTGACTGTCAGAGCTACTACTCTGCTAAATTCTAGAGTTGGTAGTTTGTTGTCTCTGTTCAATGTGGCCAAACTACTGCCTCTATTGAACACTACTAGAGTTACTATTTTTTTGTAGATTACTGAAGCTACTATTTTCTAATGCTCTACGGTAGTTTCTTGTTGAGCTATTTCTCTCTTGAGCTCCCCCTATGTTGCTATCATCTGCAACTTCATCATCATCAAGAGGTATTGTAACTGAAATACCCGTGGTGTCATCCACCATTCCATCCCATACTTCATTCTCAATAAATATAACATCCCTACTAATTTCTACTTTCTTCGTGATGGGATTGTACAATTTGTAGGATTTTGACTCCTCAGTATAGCCTATGAAGATACATTGTTCTCCTTTATCATCATATTTTTGTCTCTTCTCCTTTGGCACAAGTGCATATGCCACACACCCAAATATCCTCAAGTGCTCAACACTTCATTTGTTGTTTGTCCACACCTCTTGTGGAATCCTATCAAAGACAACCTTTATGGGGAACCTATTTAGTATATAGATTGTTCTTAATACAAAATTTCCCCAAAATATGTGTGACAACCCTATTGCTTGTAGTATACTTTCCACCATATCTTGAATGGTCTTATTCTTTCTTTCCACCACTCCATTTTTTTTATGGGGTATACCTTGTTGTAAATTTTTTGTGACTACCCTCATTCCTACAAAAATTTAGGAATTCATTAGAGATTTACTCTCCCCCTTTATTTGTTATAAGGGATTTGATATAGTGACCACTCTCCTTCTCAACTGCTGCCTTAAACTACTTAAATTTCTCAAAGGATTCTAATATATTTTTCAAGAAATAGACCAATATTCTTTTACTATAGTGATCTATGAAGGTCATGAAATATGTATTTCCAGCTAAAGTGGGGGTTTTCATGGGTCCACACAAATTTTAGTGCACTAACTCAACAGGGGCTCTTGGTCTCCTAGAATAACTAGATTGAAATGGTTGCCTATGTTGTTTTCCTAAAATGCAAGCCTCACACTTTCCATCGAGTTCTACAATGGATGGTAAACCCCTAACCATTCCTTTTCTAGACAATAAACTCAAAATTGAAACGCTTAAGTTCCCATACCTTAAATGTCATAGTTTGGATGGGTCTTTGATGACTGTCTTGAATGCAAATTGATGTTCGACCACTGACTATTGTGCAACTGTTGTTAGTGTCAGTGAACAATATTGTTGTTGATCGTCTATTATTCCTATCACATACACTATGTGCATCCTGAGAGGAATCATTTTGTTTCTTGTCATCTGCACTGCAACCATCACTCTCTTGTTGCCTCCTCTATCAAATATCTTGCACTCTCCATTCTCCATCAAGATTTTGTAGCCGTTTTGGACCATTTGTCCAATGCTCAATAGGTTATGCTTTATGTTGGGGGCATAATAGACATCCTGGATTTGCTTCCTATCACCATTCTTGGTTTGGATGCTAACTACACCTCTTCCAATGATGAGAAACTTCACATCATTTCCCATTTTGATTTTAGTTTTTATACTATTGTCAATGGAGGAAAATAAATTTTTGTTACCACTCATGTGGTTGTTGCATCCACTGTCCAAGTACCAAACTTTATCATTGTTGCATTCAACAAGGTTGCAAAGAATGAAAACATTAGACTGTTTGTCATTTTAAACTATTTTCGCATTTGCTACATTAGCAGTTTAGCCTCCATAGTCATGCTGCTTCTTTCTACACTCACTAGCATAATGGCCATACTTGTGATAGTAATAACATTGCACATTGCTTTTTCATTCCTTTGATACGAGCTGTTGTTCTTCCTCTGGTTCTAGTTTGTTGACCGTGAGTTCCTCAACTCCTCTATGCTATCAAAACCTCCTCTTCTAGAATTGCTTCTACCTTTTCCTCTCCCCCAACCTCTTGTATTGGTCTGAGGTTTGAATAATTTCTCTGGGAAAGGAGTAGATCTGTTCAACTGTTGATCATGGGTTTGTAGTGAACCCATCAACTCATCTATGGTCATTTGAGACAAATATTTTGTCTCTTCAATGGCGACTGCTACATAATCAAACTTAGTAGGCGGACTTCTTAGAATTTTCTCAACAATCCTTTTCTCTTCCATTGTTTCTCCATTAATTCTCATCTTATTTACCAAGGTTGAAACCTTAGTGTGAAAATATAAAATGGACTCATTATCCTTCATTTGTAGAGTCTTAAAATTTCTTCTCAAGAGTTTCAACTTAGCTAAGCTCACTTTGTCATTCCCTTTATAGCTATTTTTCAATATATCCCAAGATTTTTTTTGCATAGTTTGATGCTTCAATACATGGGAAAATAGCCTCACTCAAGGCTACCTTAATCAAACTAAGGGCTTTTGCATCCTTCATTCTTATCTCTTCTAACTAGTTTTTTTGTGTATTTGAAAGGGCTACAAATGCATTTGGGTCTGTGATATCATTGAACCCATTAGTGACCAACTCCCATAGATCATTTGCAACTATTTGATAGTTCTCATCTTCTTAGCCCATACATCATAAATTTTTCCATCAAAATTTGGTGGTTGTTGCAACCTTTTCTATCACCTCCTTCCATATTTATCAAATTTGAGAAGACTAAATAGGTCCTAGATAACCTAGGGCTTTACCAAAGAAACCCACAATAAACTTACTGATTGATTGACTTTATAGAAAAATAGGGCTCTGATACCACTTGTTGGGTGGCAAGCGTTCAAACACACAACTTTACTACTATTACTAGATTGATAAAACAAAAAGACAACACATTGAAAATGCACAGTGACAGTAAGACTAACTAGACATAAATTAACTTGGCATATATTCCATATTTTCTTCAAACTACAAAAACATGAATTATATTCTCTATTTTACATGAAAAAAATAAAACTAAACTAATTTGGAAACATGTCCAATGACTGGGTGCTACACTCACACTTCAAAAACATAAACTGCTACAATCTTGTAGCTATAGCTGACAATGTGTTGTGTCTGCTAGAACATTCCTTTCGTGCTACTGTTGTCACTAGTTTTGTGCTAAACATTCCCTTTTCCATCTGCTATTGTAGGTTCAACGCTCCAATACAAAACTGACTTCAACGAATACATTCATTTTTTGTCTTATATTAGCAAGCTCGTGAGAATGAGTGCTTAGATTTAAAATTCAAATCTACCTATCTTCATTAATTGTTGGTAGGCTGTAACAACTATTTCAAAATCAAAAACATGCACTCCATTTCAAATTCAAATTCACCAACCATATTAAGTGTTGCAGGTTATTTTGGCTGCAACTTGGTCTTAATTTGAAATGGTAGGGGGAAAATTCTAAAGGCTACAAATTAATTAATATTCCAACACTGGTATCATTTACCCCAAGAAATAACATTCTATTAGGTGCTAGTAGCAATTGAAACTAATTTTTCAAACTTTGCTTCTAGGACTGTAACAACCATTTATTAGAATTTCTCTGGTTTTCTTTGCTAGAAAATGCTATGTTTCCCCAATTAAAGGCCATATATTTTTACATCTACAGTCTTTGATTGATAATAGTGAAACCTTAGTCCCTATTCTCTAGATCTCCATATGAGGATCAAAATAGAACCAAGGATCAAGGAAGGAGAATTAAAAGTAACTGTTAGTCATTCAACTTGTAACTACACAAGGTAGAGACAAGCCACTCACTAAGCCCATGATTCAAGGAGCTTTCATTAGGAAATATGAGGTACTTTGAAAAACACCATGTTTGAGTTGACAACAGCAGTGCTAAAACACCTACAAATGAGATTGAAAATCAAACTCCAGTTGAAAATAAACACAATTTGGCCATTTTTCCTCACCACAGGACATGCCATCTTGATAAGTTTAAGGAAATCCTTAAAAAAAGTGTAAGAGGCTTAGATACTTCATTGAACGAGACTACAACAAATATGATGTTGTAGAAGCAAGTACTACTGCAAGAGTGAAGAAAATGATGCTAGACTGAAGAACCACTTGAACTTGTTATAACATTAAAAAGTTGGCAGAAACATTGGTGTCCTCAATGACTATAACAGAAAACAACTCCAGATTTCATCTACACACAATCTTGGAAGGGAAAGAAAAATAATGATTATTCCCCTTGGAAGTATTCCAAGGGAAATAAAAAATGCAAATCCAATATTAAAATCATCACAACATTATCGAAGAACCTTAAAAAATAGGCTAATCTTTGCTTTATCTAGACCTATAGACACTCACCTTTTCTGCTAAGGATAAATGAAAGTACAAGAACACTAAGATGAATACCAACAAGCTCCACTATTTTATTTCAACATCACTTCTTAATATCATGGTGTTATGTTTCAACTTTGAAGTGAGTAGTCTATTGGTATGTGTGTGATGTTCTTAGGTTGTTAGTTTGGATTCTCGATTGCCCTCCTATTGTCTAAAAATCATGAACAACTTATAATTCATAATATAGTTTATATTTATAACATCATGCTAGCATGTTTCCTTTCTAGAGATATTTGCCACAAGTTTGGTATTACACCTTGTAAATCTATATTGTGGTTGTCACCTATTTGATATCCATAGTTTACAAGATGTCCACCATAGTGACAAATCCCTATAATTTGATGTCCCTCTTTGTTGGCTCTTTGAAATTGTTGTCAATAATCCCACTTGCATAACAATTGTGAGAAATAGGTTATTTATGATGTAGTGCTTTGTCAATCTAGAAGGCTTTGAGTTCCAGAGATGCCGTGTTAGAATCCTCAATCCCAATTTGGTATCATTCCTTATGAATCTATACTGTGGTTGTTACCTATTTGATATGCATAGTTGACAAGATTTTCACCATAGTGACACATCCATGTAATGGGATGTCCCTCATTGTTGACTCTTTCTTTCTAATTGTGTGTGTATGTGTTGTCAATAATCCCACTTGCATAACAATTAATGTGAGTAATAGGTTGTTTATGAGGAAGTGCTTTGTCAATCTAGAAGCAAGCTTTGAGTTCCAAGGATGGCATCTTAGAATCCTCCATCATTGTAGTGGTAACATCACTAGATGTTCCCATGTTGTAGTCATGGGCGCACTATGTTATTCATGATTTTCAAGATATTGGCGATAGCAACATATTCTAATGATGATTATTCTCCTATTTAATGGCTCATATGGTTATTTTATATAGCTCATAATGGTGTGTTATTAGAATGAAACACTGTCTTGCTCTATATTTGCATTCTCTTGGTACTAGTTTTAAACCCTCCTATCGAGGAATACCATGCAAAATATGGTTTCCAACAGGTTTGGGTATTTCAAAGTTTCACTTGTATATTTTTATAATTATATCTTTGAGTATTATATATATTTGTGGTCCATAAATCTAGACCTTTGTTCCTAGTCTATATAGTATAACTATATTGAACACAAATTCATTGTGTTCTAAAGACCTGGAGAACAAATCAAAGCAATTGTGGCAAGAATAAGGACCTCAGACTAACAATATCCTGATAATTTAAAAAAAAATGATTGATTTCTTATCACAATCACACCTCAGAAGAAGATTGATTGCTTTGAAGATTGAAGAGCGGTAATCTTACATTAAATAAATTAAAATTTTCATTTGGATACTCAAGCACTTCAATCCCCATAACATATATAGTTGTCTACATATGCTTATGATACTCCAAATAAAATAATATTCAAATTGCTTTATAAGAAAACATAAGCTCTTCCATACATCAAGAGTTTGAAAATCCTAAGGAAACTGAAAAGAAATATTCAAGCCCCTAGTTCTCTTGCATTACAACCATCTATAACTTCTTAATACACACTATAACTTCTTCCTAGAATGAGAGAACACAAATACAACAATGGTGACAGTCCAAGTAAAGGAACTCCCTCCCAAAAACTTGAACTTATGAGCCCATTCAGGAAGTTCCTCCAACATCTCTATAGCAACTAGCAATGACACAAGTGCAAACACTACGAACATTTTTGTAATGGATTTTATCAACGAATCCAACCAAAAAATATAGATATATCCAAAAACCTAGTTCATATCATAGAGTACCATATACCTTTCATAATTTTCATTTCTTTAGTCAAAAACATGGAAAATTCTAAAAACACAATTAATCTAAAATCATAAGTGTGTAATACCAATTTATTTTTTTGAAAAAATAAATCACCTAATCCACATATTGATTAGAAGCTTAATCCAAAATCCTAATTATTCTGCAATTATGAACTTGCCATGTTACCCATTTAATGAAAAAGGAAAAAAAAAAAACAATAAAAATAATGAATAGTATGCATTTTCTTTAATCAATACTTTAAAAAGTTCAAAAACCCAAATCATCTCTAATCATTGGCACCCACATGACCCATTTATTTAATTTAAAACTTCAACTAACTAAGAAAAATAATTCATTAGTAATTATTAAAGCCACATAACCCCTCTTTTGGGCTGCATACTAGAAAAATCAACGAACCCAAAGACATCTCAAAGAATAAACACCCAAATAATCCAAAATTTTAATAAAAATGTGAGACAAATATAAGAACCCGATTCATCTATGATCATGTAAATTGAAAGCTAGAACTCCTACATACCTTAGGTTCACCATCAATGCAAACTTGTTTTCCTCTGTATGACAGCATGGAGAGGTCGTTTCTACAATTGAACCTGAGAGGTAGGCCTCGACCTAATGAGGGATTGAAGGCATAGAGAGCTTTGAGACCATAATCATCCATTATCTTGAATAAATCAAGCCTGGCTTCATCCCTCCCACCAAGGGGGCATTTCTACACATGAAGGGGTCCTTGTCCTCTCACAAAAAGGTGCACTTCAGCTTGTAGAACTATTTTTCTCATTTCCATTTTGCATCAATAACTCAATAATGGTGTTTTACATGAGAGAGACAACCTAAATACCGAAGTGATTTCAAATACTAAAATTAATTAAAGAAGCCAGGAAAGATTTAAATAGGGTTCAATAGAATTTTTCCTTTCTTTTCTTTTCTTTTTATTACACATATTCTATTTGAGAAGCGCTGACCCGTTTTTGGCTATTAAGGCTTGAAACTCCTCCTTAAAACATGTAAGATGATACAAATCATTTTGTCTGTCCAAATATTTTCCATACATTTTTTTAACGTGGAATTTATTTAGTGGTGAGTGTTATCCCAATGTATTTATTATATATTTGTACATTGGGATACGACTCATCCAATGTATAAATTCCACATTAAAAAAATGTCTGTCAATATCAAGAGAAAAAATGCACAGAAAAAATTAATTATATTTATTATAAATAATCTATATAAATTAGATTATTATTATATAGCATATTCTATACTGAAAAATATTAATTTATATAGTACAAATTAAATTAACATATACAAAATCTAAATATGATTACAACAAAAAATTTATATCAACTTATTTATTCAGTCTAATAATATTCAAATTATATAATTTATACAATTAACAATTATATTATATTTTATTTATATTGAAAGTTTTTTTTTCTTAATATTTTATATTATAATGCTTTAATAGGTGTGCCCAAATAAATGAAGCTGTGAATTTAAGGAAGGCTTTGGATACTTATTTGGCTGCCTCTAGTCAAAAGATTAATGACAATAAGTCCTCTATATACTTTAATCCATCTGGCCTCATTTTGCGTGACCAAGTGTTTTGGTAGCAAGCTTTGTTTCAATCCCTTTTGTTTGTGTTATTGCCATTTAAAAATAAATAAAAATAAAACAGTTTGGCATCTGCTTTGTCAGATGCGTTTCCTTTATCTTCACGCACGCTTAAAGAAAAGAATAAATAAAATAAGTTTCATTAATGTCACTATGGTTGTTAATAATTGTTATTAGGGTATAGCCTTTGTTAGTTATACTGCCGATCTTAGCATGCATTGCTTATTTTACCCTATCGATTTTATTCGCTAGCATAGTTAACATTTAGGTCCTCATTTAATTCGGTCACCACTAATAGATATTCTACTACCCAATTCATTATTCTTGCTCCAGACGAAATCCTTAATAAAATCCAAGCTTTGTATTGCATTTAAAATTTAAGAGGAAGCCACAATCTCAAAAAACTATTCACATTAAAATATGCAACCTTAAAAAGCTTTTACCCATTAAAATATACTCTTCAGAATAAAATAAGTTCTTTAAAAAGTTATCTGCATTATAACATACCCTTTTAATAAGCTCTTAAGCTTTAAGATAGAAAAGGAATCGTAAATTTCATCAAAACCTAGATTTTATTTCTTCAATAAGGATTCTTAAAAACTTAGATTTTCATTTTTTTAATATGATATTTATAAAGAAAAGTGGGAAATATATGTATATAAATAGTTTCCTTTTTTTATCATGATGAGTTTATATAATACATTTTAAGTTGTGATATTTACTTTATTTGTTATTTTATTTGTATTTTTATAATATTTTGGTTATTTAATTATTAGTTGTTAAATTCCTTTAAAATAATATATAAGAATAATTCAATGGGATTATCTATAAGATAATTATTCCTCAAATAAAATTTATTTAGATTGAGTAAATTAAATTTGAGGATCACATATGAACCACATTTATATTAACATGATTATGAACAATTAATTTACTATATCACTAACACTACAACAATATAATGACAATATCATTAGGGTTAGTGAAAAAAACCTTATCATAGAAGTTAGTTTATCTTTGATGGATTAATATTCCTTTCTTGATACGATGGAGCATGTTGTCAAGGTGAGTTGCCACTGATAGCCATAGCTTTTATTTGAAACCTAACATAACCTTAACCTAAGTCTTGAGTCATCCCATCCTTGGTTGAAGGGCGTGCATGATGAATTTCATGTACTCGTTGTCGTTTCCATCCATTGACTCGCTCTCAAGCGACACATTGATGGGTATGTTGTACGAGCAACATTCATCAATGCGTGTAGTATATGACTCTTCTAATGCTCGGTTATCAATTGTTAGTCTTTTTGTTAGCATTTTTGAAGCTTTGTTCAAAAAAAAATTGATGGTTGTATTTTTCCCTTTAGTCAAAATTTAGGGTGTTACATTTTGGTATTAGAGCCTAGGTTCCAACACTGGGAACTCTCGGCATATGTGTTCATCATGTTAATCTTTCATATGTGATCATTATGTAGGATGGCACCTAAGCCTAGGAGGAGTCCTGGTTGTGGTCACACTCGTGGTCGTGGACATAATGCAGAGAGAGATCAATCGTAGACACCACCGACACTCCCACACATTTCTGAGTCATCACAACATGATCCTCCACAAAACCTCAATTCTCAAATCTTTCATGCACTAGAGGATTTGATTGGGGTTATTCATGCTCGTTTACCAGCGGCAGAGGAGGGCCCTAGACTAGAACAAACTCATCACTCGACCGAGGCACATGGGTCATAGCTAGAGAGTGTAGCATGAGTCCCCATCGCATTCTAGATGGGTATGATGATGATGGAGATTAGTTCACTTAGGTTGTCCACCACAAATACCTCATCCTGAGGTAGTAGTTGGGGATAGAGCATACCGAGATTTAGGTGATCATGTTCGAGAAGTGCTACAACTCAAGCCAAATAATTTTGAGGGATCCACAGATGGCCAGGGAGCTGATTCACAGCTTTTCAATCTTGATAGGTACTTTGGATTACATGCATATGCAAGAAATGTGAAAGAACGATGTGCGATACTTTTTCTTAGAGGTCTAGCCTCTACTTGGTGGCACTAGGAGGAGTGCAAGCACCACTTCTCTATTTACACTCTCACATGGGAGACATTCTCAGAGCATTTTTTAGCAAACTATTTGTCTGAGCATTTTTGTCAACGTCGCATTGATGAGTTTTGTGATGTTAAGTAGAGGGGACTATCAGTAGCATAGTATGAGAGTAGGTTTCTGAGCTATTACAGTATGTGGACTATATCTAAGATGATAAGCTTCTTGTCAACCACTTTATCAGAGGAATGAATGCAGGAATATAAGAAGCTATGTGCATGGTTGATCCAGAGAACCTTCAAGTTGCGGTGGAGAAGGCCTTCATAGTAGAGGAGATTCAAGGGAAGTCCCAAGATGTACGAGAGTGGGTTCAAAACCACAATCATGGAACTCAATCACATGGTTCTTGACGACCTCCACTTCCTTGGTAGGGAGGATTTAGACCTTCTATAGGACAATCTAGACCACAACAATAATAGTTGTATAGTCAGAGGCCTAAGCCACATCGGAGATCCCAGAGTGGCCCTACAAGGTCAACAAGATCAAAATCCTCAGATGCAAGGAGCTACACCTGGATGTTCAAAACAAAGTTTTAGAGGAGGACTGAGTGGGTCTAGCATGATGGGAGGTCAACGGGATGTCAAGACTTAGTTAGCATAGGTCCAGACTTGAGGACCATGTTACGTATGTGGCATAGTTGGACAATTGGTTAGGGAGTACCCTTAGGATTTTGAAGCTAGAGGACAGTGGAAAGAAGAGTTAGAGCAGATAGTTGGTGATGCAAGTAAATCCCATAGAGTCTTTACAGCGGTCGAGAGCTTCCCAGCTAAGCATCAGGCCGTGTAGTTGTTGAGGCCCAAGGAGGAGTTGGATAAACAAATACTATTGGATCTCATTCACACTTTGGATCGACAAATGTTGGCCCTTTGAGATTGAGAGTTGGATGAGATTAGAGTTTAGTGTGGACTATTATGACAAGGTAGCAGCTAGTTGGGAGGATGCCTCATGTTTGAGGGTTCTATATCCTTACCTCTTTGATGACCTCCAAGAGGAAGGTCATTCTTAGGGGAGGAGGATGTAAGGCCTACTATTTGATACACCTCATTTGACTACACTTTGATTCTAGCATGTTGATACTTTATGTGGTTTAGACCATTTTGGAATTATCATGGATATTGGATATTATGTTGTTTTCCCATTTATGATGCTTATCGTGATTGTATGCATGCTATGTTTCTTTATTTGACATGTTCATGTTGTTCTATTTATCATATTAATAATGGATAAGTGTCTATGATATAGAATTGATAAGATGTTAAATTTGAATTACGTGATGATGTGATTTCTTTATAACAATGTCATGACTAGTTGTGAATTTATAGAGTATGTTATTTCCAAAAGAAAGAATGAATTTAAATGGATGTTGATATTTCTATTTCATTGATTTCAGAATTTGATTATGTTAATTATATATATGTGGAATTGTTGATTTAATTATTGATTATTAGTTATTGGATATATTTACATGTGACTTTGAGTGTGCAGATACTTGCCCATGGCCAATGTGATCGAATGTAACTAAGGGTACCCTATTGTGTTAGCCAAGTGAAATCCACTATGGTCAATTTGGAGAATGGACTATAGCCTCTTTGTATTGTATTTTATTTTGTGATTAAAAATATTTAATGTTGAATCTTGTAACTATTCTTTTAAAGCCAATTAAACTTTTGATGAGAGTTTTAGGAAATTTAGGAAATTCTATTATTATGTTTGAATTTTAATTTTTTTTTGTGGGTTTAAAAAGGTTGAATTAGTCCTTAGAATGGGTTAATTGACCCTAATTTAACCCCTATGATGGTTACCTATGGGTTAGGGGTCAAATCAAACCCATGACTTTTAAAAATTGCAAGTTGTGATCCTTCTTAATTGGCCATTAAAAAGGGTGACGGATTTTGGGGATGGGGTTGGAGTGTTGGCTTCAAAATTTTATTTATGAGATTTGAAAGCCTTTGTTGAGTCTTGAACACTCTTTTATCTTTCACTTCCCCAAGATTTTTCACACATGTGTGTGAACTTGTGGAGAGGTGTGTCCATAGGAGTGAATGAGAGAGTGACATGTCTCCAAGGTATTTCAACCATTGACTCCTATATCAATCCTTTGGAAAGCCAAAAGAAGGGTTCTTTTTCTTTTGGACAATTTTAGTTTTTGTTTGATTTGGGGAAAGGAGGAAGGAGTTGGGAAAGCTCTTCTTCAACTTGATATTTGGAATCTTGCACAAAAAGGTTAGCTTCAAATACTTCTTTTTGTTTCATGCAATGGCTTCTTGAATGCTTGCTTTTTATGTTGGGTGTTGTTATTGTTTTGTTGGGATGGGTGTTGGATTAGCTCCTCTTCAAGGTGGGTGTAATACCCCTCGTGTTACTATTTGGACTTGATATTTTATGTGGTTTTGCTTGACACCTTGAGACTTTGATAGTTATTGTTTGTTGGTTGGATTGGTTGATTGGATAGTCTAGACTGCTTGATGACTATGCTACTTTATATGATGAGATGAATATAATGATATGACATTATAGTTATATTTGACTGGTGATATTTTATATGGATGTAGTAGTATATTGTGATGCAATAGATTAGTAATTATTTCATGAGGATATGATGTGATCAGTTTAGTTTAACAATGTTACTTTATACTTAATGCTATAGTTGTTATTATGGTTTGGTGAGGGGACAGTGTAGCACCACTCATTCGGGAGTGCCCTGCTACACTGTGAATCCTTCTCATGATGTGATGTAATTGACTATATAAATACATGTTTTACACAACCTTGTTTGTATGCAGGAATTGCAGGAACAAAGTCTCAATTCCACCTGCTTTGGCTAGGGCGAGCATCAAATTAGCCCAATGGATATGAAGTTGAAATAGAGATGACAAGGAAGTCACCCCATCCCAAGTTTGTCAACTTGGCTTGTGTCTAGTGGTATTATACATTTTGATCTTGGTCATTTTGTATTATATGATAGTTGTCTTATGGGTGTTTATTTATGTTATTTATTTTATCTTGGTGTGTAATAGTATGAGGTAATGCAAATAATTAAATAAGAAAAAATAAAATGTTAATAATAGTTATTGGAATAGTGTTATTAAAATTTAAAAGTATTAAATTAAAAGTTATGTGATTTATTAAAGATAAACAAATTGAAAAGTGTAATTAATATTATTTAAAGTTGTCATTTAGATAATTTAATGAAAATAGAAAGTTGAGGATAATTAATGGATTAAAATAATTAAATGAGTTAAAATGTGTCAATTGTAAGTGTAAATTAGCAAAAATTGAAATTAAAACTAAAGAGTTCAGTTTGAATGGAAAGATATAGAAAATAATAAAAAGGACTAATGAATGTTGAGATTTTTGGATGAAAAGCTAGTGAAGAAATATAAAACTTCTTTTCATTCTAATTTTTGAGTTTACGAGAATAGAAGAGGATTTTTTTTATTTAATAGCAAAAATGAGAGGTTTTCATTCACAGGAAAAATTGAGAGAAGCTTCAAAAAAATATTTAGTTCTAGAAAAAATTTGCATCCTCTCTTTTTTCTTTGTAAAAATTGTTTCTCTTTCATTATTCTGGGGAAAAGGCTCTTCTAAAGAGAAAAATAGATTAAGAGTTTGATCAAAGAATCTAGTGGAGGTGTTCTGGAGAAGGAAAGGGAGCTCTTCAAAAAGGCTGGTTGGAATCGAAGGAAGGCTTCGTCAAATTCTCGGCAAGCACAGGACTCCAGGTTCCCTTTTTATTTTATTGATCTTTCATCTCCTTGTTAAATCTGTAATGACAAATATGTTGGTTTGTAAAAGAAGATCATTTGGGGATTTTAGAATAAATGTGTTCATATTAATTTACTAGGTAATAGATAAAGAAAAATAAATTTATTGTTTGAGTCTCTAGAAATATTTTGTATGTTCAAAATTTTTGGTTCATGAGAAAATAAATTCCTCTTTGGAATAAATGGACTTATATAAACATATATATAAATATTCTATTTATTTTCTTATCAGTTAATAATTCTGGGATGATTGTTTTACATAAAGAATATATATATATATATATATCATAAAAAAATCTAAACGGAGTGATAGATACCCAGGCGTGTGCACAGTCCAAAGGGACTACTCACAGTAGTCTAAAGGACTATCGAGGTAGTTTGGCAGTCTCCTTGACTGCCTCGCGGCCCTCCTTACATATGTGGCTGGGGAGGGCATACGGCCAACGCTGTCCCTCACCTAGCATACAGACTTTAATTTTTCCACAACCGGAAAGAAATATGATTTGGCCCAAGGAAAAATTTCACAAATAAATTTAATAAACTATATGTAAATATATATATATATATATATCACCAAGAACATATTTCTATAGAAACTAAAGAATATATCTATTTATATATATATACATATATATATATATATAAGAGCAATACATGTGCAAGATAAAGAAAGGTAGCACCTTCTTGGGAGTTTTATCACTTTGAAAAAATTGATAGGGTATGAGTACCCACAAAAATGATGGAGGTTTTGGAGGGTTGGATTGGTGATATATGGTATAAGGGTGTGAAGGAAGGAAGGAAGTAAATCCCCATTATATGATATTAAATGGATATGTATATTTGTATAAACTCCAAGATCGAGTGCACCTTGTCTCTCCCTAAAGGAATCCATGAGTGGACTTTCTATGTGTGTTAAAAGCCTTGGGAAAAAGAGTTTTGTTCATTACATGTTCTTGTATTATTTGTTTGATTTTTGTGTGTACCCATTGCTTGGTTACCTCCTAGCTTAGGGGGTGGTTCATTTTCCAACCCAATGTTGAATGGTGAGTACACCCCATTGGCCATGAAAGAAAGTTGTACTATGTGTTTACTTGCAGGTTTCATAGGAGCTATTATATTTGAGGATCTAGATTCTCCTCGTGAAAGAGAAGAGAAGAGATTTGTGAAGGTGTTTAAATGTAATTTTCCCCTACAAGATAACTTTTAAAGGCTTTGTTTTTTCTATTAAAAATGCTATAAAATTAATTAAAGTCGCAAGAAAAGAATGGTGTTTGTTATGTTGTCAAACTATCAATCTTTCCCACTCCTTGAAAAATATTTGTTGTGATATATGTGTCCATGTTTAAGCTCACTACATATCATGATTTCATAAGGAGGACATAATGCAGTGTTCTCTCAAAGTTACTCGATAGAATAGATAATAAATATATGGGTATGTGTAAGATCATTATGGGCCAAAAAGTGGCGATATGATGGGTATGTGTAGGGTATGTGGCTAACGACTTTTTTTAAACCCAAAATTGATGAAATGAACAAGTTTTTTAAAGGGAATTTTCAGCTTTCCACCAATATAAATTATGCTTTACTTTGAATTTAATAAATAATTATTATTCATTTTCTATTTGAATTACAACTAAAGTCCTAATTGATAGGTTGATTGAAAAACATTTATAGCTTTCCAACGATATCATATTTTTTGAAGCTGAAACATGTGTCACATTCTATATTTTGCATACTATAAAAAAATAAAAAATAAAAGAATTTCGTGAAATTTTGACCAAGTTAAGGTGGTTAAACATACGAGTTTTTATTTTTTTTTAAATTACAAAAAAATATGCATCACATCAGAGTCCTCTATTTATATCTAAAATTTTATAAAAAACTATTATTATTTTATTGTGGTTCTACTTCTTAAATATGCATCACATCAGAGTCCTCTATTTATATCTAAAATTTTATAAAAAACTATTATTATTTTATTGTGGTTCTACTTCTTATTTTTTCCTTAAAATTTAAGTATTACTACTTTGAAATTTCAAATTTTCACCAGATAGATTTTTTTTTTTTAAATAAACCTAGTAGTTTAGAAACTACATTCAATTTGCTACAAGTTCTATTCTTACACAAGTTCTATTCTTACAAATTTTTGATATAATATAGATAATTTATTCAAAGCCTGTTTTTTCCATAATGATCCTACACATACTCCTATGGTTTTACTTGTTCAATAGATTTGTTTTTTATCTAGCAAAGAAAAAAAAAATTAGCTATCTGGTTTAATAACTGCATGCATTTTTGGCTTCATTCACACTCTATTTTATAGAAAACACAAGAAAAAAAACGTATATACTCTATTTCAAAAAGAAAAAAAAGGGTTTATGTATATGCATAGCTGCCTATTTCTAGGTCAACCAGATTTAGCATGTTATGTGTTTTGAAAATGAAATAAAAAATGAAATAAAAAAATAGGTGTGTAATGAATTCCTTAAAGTGAATGAAATGTCTAAATAAGTTTTCATGTATCGTGTTTCTGCAGAATGGTAATAGTAACTTTGCCTGCACCATAACTTTGCGCTTCTAATTATCCTACGTCGAAATTTTAAATCATTCCTAATTTTTTACAGCAGCTTACTTGGCAAGTTCTCTGCTTATAACTAAGGTTTCAAGGCCACATCATCAAATATGATGCCACATCAGCATGAGTTTTTGTCAAGGTGTCCAAAAAGGCCCTAAAAAATAGTGAGACCAATTCTCGTGCATTACATCATGAGTAGTTGAGCGCTGATGTGGTATCACATGATTGGTTGCTTTTTAGATCAAAAGCATAAATATTGTTTAATTATGGGTAGTCAAATCACAACTATTGGACATTATATAAACGACTATTGGATATTATATTTAGGATTGAGTGCGCGACTATTGGACCCTGCACGACTATTGGACCCTCTCCCCTACTTCATTAACTTTTTATAACAGAATGTCAGACTGTTTCATTTGCAGAAAAAAAAAAAATGATTTTTCTCTCTAGTATCTTCTGTTTTATTGAATTCCGCGAAGTACAAAAAATAGTTCTCTATTGCCATGGTTATGTTTATCTGTCCAAATATAATCTCTTATCAAAACCAATTACCCTGTATTCCTATGGGTACTAGATCAGAACCTCATACCTACAGCAAAATATATGAGAAAGGAAATCAAAATAGATGAATGAATAAGTAATAGATAGACGTTGATAATATAAGTTTGAGTGGGGAAGCAGGCTGTGGAAATGACTATTGTGAGGGGACGTGAGCCTCACCATGGCACAACCCATTCATAGGCCACTGCGCAAAGAAAAGAGGGCTGTATGCTTTTCCCAGTAACCTCAAAAAAAAAATGACTCATGCTACTGGAATGCACGCGAAACGGGGATAGGAAGGAAATAAACATTGATTCGATCTCCACCTGGCAAGCAAAAAGTTCTGAGCATCCTACTTGAGCCACCATCGTTGAGCGCCACCCTGCAGCGCAAGGAAGAAGTTACTGGGGTATTTTAGAACAGAGTTATGATTTAGGGTTCGGCTGGGTCTTTTGGTTATGACAAACGTGAGGACAAAATTAAGCATATTGGAAACCTAAGATAACCAACTAATGCATAGTTTAAAATATATATATAAAAAAAAATGTCTGCCAGCAATATCTATGTAGACGTAGCATATACGTTACCTTCTGCCGCATACTTGAATTCAAAATGAGAGAAGACATCATAACATAAAGTAATTAATCTAGCACCCGCATTAAAGGGAGTATTTTAATGAGATTGAGATTAAAATATTGTAAGAGTTAGCAGCTTACACGGCTAAGGCAGCCTTAATGCGATCCCTGTTTTTACTGCATATCAAAAGTAATGATTATCAACATTTAATTTTCACTATTTAATCCATCTGGCCTCCTGCTATATTGACGCTACTTGAGCACCCTCTTAAATTTCTCACATCACCTCATTTTGCGGGGCCAAGTGTTTTGGTAGCAAGCTTTGTTTCATTCCCTTTTGTTTGTGTTATTGCCATTAAAAACAAATAAAACTAAAACAGTTTGGCATCTGCTCTTTCAGATGCGTTTCCTTTTTGTTCACGCCGGCTTAAAGAAAAGAATAAATAAAATAAGTTTCATTAATGTCGTTATGGCTGTTAATAATTGTTATTGGAGTATAGCCTTTGTCAGTTATACCGCCGATCTTAGCATGCATTGCTTATTTTACCCTATCGATTTTATTCGCTAGCATAGTTAACATTTTGGTCCTTATTTAATTCGGTCACCACTAATAGATATGCTACTACCAATTCATTATTATTTCTCCAAACAAAATCCTTAATAAAGTCCAAGCTTTTTATTGCATTTAAAAATTAAGAGGAAGTCACAATCTTAAAAAGCTTTTCACATTAAAATATACAACCTTAAAAAGCCTTTTCCCATTAAAATATACTCTTCATAATAAAATAAGTTCTTTAAAAAGTTATCTGCATTATAATATACCCTTTTAATAAGCTCTTAAGCTTTAAGAAAGAAAAGGAATCGTAAATTTCATAAAAACCTCGATTTTATTTCTTTAATAAGCATTCTTAAAAAATTTAGATTTTCATTATTTTAATATGATATTTATAAAGAAAAGTGGGAATTATATGTATATAAATAGTTTCCTCTTTTTTATCATGATGAGTTTATATAATATGTGATATTTTTATTTTTATTTTTTTGTTATTTTCTTTATATTCTTATAATATTTTTTTTAGAATTATTAGTTGTTATTTTTCTTTAAGATAATGTATATGAATAATTCAATGGGATTATCTATAAGATAACTATTCCTCAAATTAAATTTATTTAGGTTAAGTGAATTAAATTTGAGGATCACATATGAACCACATTTATATTAACATGATTATGAACAATTAATTTACTATATCACTAACACTACAACAATATAATGACAATATCATTACAGTTAGTGACAAAAACCTTATCACCAAAGTTAGTTTATCTTTCGATGGATTAATAATCCTTTCATGATAGGATGGAGCATGTTGTCAACCTGAGTTGCCACTGATAGCCATAGCTTTTATTTGAAACCTAACATAACCTTAACCTAAGTCTTGAGTCATCCCATCCTTGGTTGAAGGGCGTGCATGATGAATTTCGTGTAGTCGATGTTGTTTACTTCCATTGACTCGCTGTCGAGCGACGCGTCGATGGGGATGTTCTACGAGAAAAATTCCTCAATGTGTGTAGTATACAACCCTTCTAGTGCTCAGTTATCAAATTTTAGTGATTTTTTTAGTGTTTTTGTAGCTTTGTTAAAAAAAGATTTGATGGTTTTTTTTTTTTCCCTTCATTCAAAATTTAGGGCATTACATTCTTGTTCTTTCCTTTTAGGCTTTTCCGTCTCATGCTTTCGAGCTGGTGGATCATTTCCATTGTTCGCAGATCTCTTTTGCACATCATTCTATGTTCTTTAATGGGTGAATGCTCTCTCCTTGGGTCAACACTTCAATCTATGCATTCACCGAAAGTAAATCCTTGGTGTAAGCCAAACTATGTTCTACATGTTTCATGTTCTTCCTTGGTGATTGTGGATAGTTTCCTATGATTGTGGATCTTATCGAGGTATTTTTTGATGTTTGTGGGGGTTGTGTCTGATCTTTCTTTTGTGTCCACACCGTGTAATTTTGCATTTAAATCTCCAAATGTGTGGTCAACATGGTTATTTTTTGTACATTACATTTTATTTGTGAAGATCTTTATCTACCTGTGGCCAACACAGATCATTCCAGAGTTCTAGTTGTTAGATAAATCAATGTTATAAGCCATTTTGGGCAGAGACACAGATCCAGGTAGATACTAGAAGCCATGATAAGGATTTTATGAGAAGATAGAGGTCTAGAATAGGATTTTATGCTATGTAATCAAGCCAGTGTGTTGAATCTATAAAATTGGCATGTTGTTGGTGAATATGTATATGAATTCTTTGAGTTAATAAAGATTGGTTCTGCATTTCTTTGATTATTTTGTGTTGTTTTCATTGTGTTGTTCTCATTGCATGGTTGGATAGTTTTCTTTGAAAACCCTCTAGCCATGACTGCATCAATAGGAGGTGCTAGAACAGGAAAAACATTCACTGAAAAAGCTATATACCAAGGCCTACTATGTATATACAATAGCTCTACTAATAGTGACCTAGATAAAATAAAGGGCTTGTTACTCACATATGTAGGCAAAGAAACTTACAATATTGGAGGTGCAACTTTTCCCTCTACACTATTTATACCATTTAACAAATCCATTACTATTCCATTGAGCTCACATAAATTAGATATATTGACAAAAGAATATCAACAATTATGTATTATCCTTATTGATGAAATCTCATTAGTTGGAGCGAGACTCTTGTGTTGGATAGATAAAAGACTGTGTGACATCATGCAAACACCTACTAAATATTTTGTTGGTTTAGAAAAAATTTCTGGTGATTTCTATCAAGCAAAACCTATACATGACTATCCAGTTTTTTAAACTGTAAAATTAGACAACGAACTAGTTCCATATAATTTTTTGGAAAATATTAAAAGCTACACCTTACAAACAACTATGAGAAAAAAAGACCAAATCTTCATCGATATTCTTAATAGGATACAAACAAACTCTCAAATAGATAGTAGCATAGCATACTTGAATAAAAAATTCTTTTGTCCTACACCTATCGACCAAATATTTCCATTTCTTTTTTACAAGAGAAAAGATGTTGATGCAGACAATCAGAAAATATTGTTTTCTCTACCTGGACAACTAATAACAATCAATGTAATTGATGAACATGACAATTTTGTTAATGTATAATAATTCTTCAAAAATAATACAAACATAGCAAACCAAATTATGTTAAAAATAGAAATATTAGTTGATATTTATGGTGGAAACTATGATACACAAGATGGTCTTGTAAATGGATCAAATGGAATATTCAAAACATATACACAAAACACCAACATGGATATTATATGGATTGAATTCAATGATTTTCGTATAAGGAAAGCTCAAGGTACAAAACTATCACATTTAAACCAAACAAATATTGAGCACACCGATATTTTCTAAACAAAGCCTTCATATCTATAATATCTATGCCAAACCAACAACAACGCTTACAAATATTATAAAAATTTCTAACAAAGTAATAACAATTGCTTCTATTGGAAGCCTTATTTACATTGCAGGTGACTTCAGGATTGACATTTCCAACTCCTCAAAATAATTAGAAATGCTTAAAGAGAATATGCAATTACACAACTTGCACTTGTTACATGAAAATACAAAACATTTTTCAAGGCCCATTATTGATCATGTGTGGATAAATAATTATGCACATACAACAAAAATTCAAAGATTTGAATTGTACTGGATAGATCATGACACTCTTCTATTTCATGTTTCCAACATCGTCTAGTTGTGCTTTGCATCTTGGAAAAGGTAATCATGTACAATGAATTTATATGACAAAATATTTTATTGTGTCTACATACATTAACTCTTAGTCAAAAAATAGTACTTAAAATCATTAGTTATACTATTTTAAAGATCATAATTCATATTGTGAACCCCTAATCCAAACTTGCAACAATCAAATCACATTGTTAGCTTAAAATGCAAGATAGAATACAAATCCCCCATAAAATTGATTTGCATTGTTAGAGAACTAGGAAAAAGATGAAATGAATGAACAAATATAAGCAATAACTATTCCTATTCTAAAACAAAGCAAACACTTGATCTTATGGGGGGATTGGTGCTATTTTGATGTGGAAAATAGCTCTTTCCCAACCCCTTTTTGATAAGCTAAATGATAAAATGCTTTGAAGATGATGGAGTGATGGATGGGCAAAATCAATTCTTCAAATGAAGAGTGACTTTGCATATGATTTGAGGATCAAATTGTGGAGGATTTGCTTGAGGATGAAGCCTCTATTTAAAGATTTTCAAATGCTAAGAGTGCCAAACATGGAGGATGTGGGACTAAGATTGGACAAATGAGAGGAAAACACTTGTCAAGTGGTGAGTGGTTGATGCATGTGCAAGATTTGGGAAATGTGCCCAACAGGGGGGAAATTTGAATTCAAATTTTGCAATAAATTTAGAGAGGGGGACAAGAAAAAGAGCAATGAATGCAATGTTGGAGGAAGAAATCAACTTGTCATGATTTTCAAACTTGAGGGCCATGTTGAGTGAAAATATTGGTTTTAATAAATCAATAAATTGATTTATTTGTGCAAGTAGCATAATCTAGAGAATGCAAGTGGGCGAGATTAGCATTTAATCATGGTTAGATTAAGTTAATGATGATTAGGATGATTTGACGAATTTGACTTGATTTAGGGATTTAAATTAAATCAAAGAGAGAAATATGAATTGGATTTCAATTAAATAAAGTCCTAGTTTGTTTAATTAAATGGATGATGCATGATATAGGTTGAATGATTTATGAGAGATGAAATTTTATTATTTGATTAAACCATTGGATTGACCTATATGCATATTTTGTGTGTTTACATTTTTCCCCTCTTTGAAGCAATGTACTTGTTGTGTTGGTTCAAAGAATAAACTTGTCGCGATAAAAATTCAAAAAAATTATTATTTTTCGGATGCCCCAACGGAAAGAAGTACATTGGTACATTGCCCCCTCAAGAGATCGAGAAAAAAGATTCAATTTGAGGGTCGATCTCGTGATAAAGAGGTTCAAAATGGATGGTTATGGATGATGATGCAGATGAGATGATTTTAAGATGCTTAGAATAACAAATCTATATTATTTTAAACAACTTAAATGATGATATGATGTGATGATGGATGACATGGATGATGTGATACGCTATGATTATGCAATAGATGATCTATGCAAATGCTTAGACTAACATATCTATATTATGATGATGATTATGCAATGCATGTGAAATGATCAATGTTTCTTATGATGTATGATATGGATGATATGTTGTATGCTGATAGTTTTGTTGATGCAAGATGGATGCATGATGGATGCAGGATGGATGTAGGATGGATGGATGCATGATGGACTATTCATGATGCGATGTTAATGCGGAAGTGAGATGATGACAAGAGGATCCAACAAGTCTATGATCTGATGAGACTTTATTAGAGATGATGATGATGATAGATGATGATGATGATGATAAATGATGATGATTTGCTTATCAAGGATTGGGATTTTAAAAGGGCTACTTAGCTTATGTTTGATTACACATGTAGATATGATGCATCAAGGTATAAAGAACCAGGATGGCGTTGTACCTAGTGCGATGGACTTTGACTCAACAAATAGATAGGATTATTCTTGTTCACTCTTGACATACAAAAACCTTACTAGGACGTACCTAACAAAGCAAGTATTTTCCAAGTTATTTTACAAGAATGTCCAACAAGCACAATAGACAAAAGATAATGATCATTGCCCCATTCCTATCTCTCTAAATCCTTCGTTCAAATATCATCGAGAGGTCCTTGGAATGAGCACAATAAGATAAATCAAAAGAAAAGATCAAGTACGCAAACAAGCCAATGTTCTTAATACCTTCAACCAAAGGGATTTGTTTTGATAGGATAAGAATCCAAAGTGATAGCCAAAATGATGCCCATTGTCGGAATGATATATCCTAGGACATGCATTACATAAGATGATGATGATTTGATAAGTTGATTGATAGGCTATTGATATAAGGTTGACTGACATGTTTGTGAATGATCAAGAGTTTGATTTTTTTTAACCGTTTGTTGCTTCGATTTAGATTTTATGTTTGAAGTTTGCTTTTGCTGATTGTTGTGGTTGTTTCTATTTGTGTTGCCAAAGGATGAAGGTGACAATCAGTTTATTATGGATGATTGATTATTTCGACTAAATGTGAGATGAGACAGATGGATTTTTTCAAATATTTGGATGTTTTTGACATTTTGAAATGTTTTGAGGCTGTTTTTGGTATTTTCAAGATTTTATAAATGTTTTGATTTTTGATTTTCTGAATGTTTTTGGATTTTGATATTTTTTGAATTTTTTTGGATTTTGATGTTTTTCGAATGTTTTTGGATTTTGATGTTTTTTGAATGTTTTGGATTTTGATGTCTCGAGGGTTCATCCAAGATTAGCCTTGCCTATGTTTAAGCTCAGAGACAACATAGTTTAGATTCTGATATTTTTGATGTTTTGTGTTTTTGACTTGTTTTGGATTTTTTGATGTTTTGGATGTTTTTGATGTTTTGGATGTTTTTGGATTTTTGCATGATTTTGACAATTTGGATATGGACATGTGTGATGATATCAGTGCTCTATTTAGGATTTTGTTGATGACCAAGCTAAGGTTGATTGATCAGATCAATGGATTGATGATGATGATAACATTGTCGAGGATACACAACAATGCAAGGATTTGTTTGATCAAGATTGATGATGATAACATTTTTAAGGATGCATAACAATGCAAGGATAGTGTCAAGCAACACAATGATATCCTGAGGTGATGATTTTTTGATTGGATTTGATCAATCATGTTTGATGAAGCTTGTTTTGGAACAATTTTTTTTGAATGATTTGATGTGATGTTTGACGTGCAAATTAGATGCAACTAATAGTGATTATTTGGATTGATGTTCGATGAAAGATGAAGAATTGATAAGGGATGTCTTCTCCTCAAAATATTCCATTGGCTTGTGATTTCAAATTTTTCTCACAAGTGGTGGACCAATTTTATTTCATGTTTGTCAATGTTCAAATTGCCACATAAGATGGAGGATGTAGATCAAGATTTATTCTTGAAGCAAGATGTACATATCTGCCCCCAATGTCTAGCAATGTATGGAATGCCATGAATGGATGTTCAGATAGGTGTATGGATGGATGTGGATAAGCACACAAAGGATGTGAAGGATTATCTTGCGATAAGATAAGGTGTTTGGACAAAGAAACCTCATTTGGATAGTGCTTCATGGCTCAGATAATGCTGCATAGGATGGGATCAATGAGAATGACTCATGTCAAGATGTTTACCATAAGCAAGCGTAAAGCGTACCCCAAAATTTCATCAAGATCAAGATAACTTGGATTGTGGATGAAAATGGATTGGATAAATGGTTCATGAATGAATGGATTTATTATGGACAAATTAGATGGAATGCTCAATTTATTACGGATGGGATGAGATGCTTTCTCTTGAAGTAGCACATGTAGATGCTCGATTCTACACATGACGCCTGTTTTCCTAGTTTTCATCACGGTCTTGCCCAAAGCGCTGCACATGTAGTTTTCACTAGAGGACGACTTTTTATTTTTACTGTTTTCAATCCTTTTTCTGATTTTTTTTGGATTGCCATATTTTTTTGATGTTTTTGTATTTTTCTGAAAGATTTTAAGCTCATGCTAAATCACAAGGCGTTGCTGATGTAGATGCCCCTATCATAATGGGCCATCGATATCCTACTTGAAGAAGTTGCTTTGCTAAGATACGTGCACTTGAATGCAACTTTTGGGATTCTTGATCTACTTTATTGATACTAAGGTTAACTCTGTCTCTATGTGCACATCGTAATAGAGTGCCTTCAAAATCCTTATGATCAAGGGTCATTGCCAATACACGGTCAATGTAAAAATTGGATATTATGCTTGGAGGCGTGGATGGAGTGTGTTTAGGGATATGAGATGGATTGGTTGACAGCTAGGAATCTTTAACTCTCCAAACTTGGGAAGATGAGCAATGATGGGTGGATACGGAAGTGTGCATGGAATTAGGACCAACTACTTGATATACTTTGTGTGAGTGTACCTTTGAAATCTGAAAACACTAAATTCAAACAAGGGTTAGCACCTACAAATCCCTCAAGAAACACTCATATGAAATACCTTGCAAATGCTTTAAAAATGCAACAAAGGATGAAATAAAACTAAAAGCATTATAAAAGCAACCACAAGTTACCTATTCCATAGTGGATTGGTGTCACATGTGCTAGTGACCCTTTCCCAATCCTTGATCAAAGCTCAAGATGATGTAAATGAAATGGAGATGATGAGCAAGATGAGTTCTCAAATTAAGAGAGTAACCTTGCATAAAAGTTGTGGAGGATTTTCTTGAGGATAAAGCCTCTATTTAAAGATTTTCTTGATGAGAGATTGGCCAAATAGGTGAATGTGGGACTAAATGTAGACCAATGAAAGAAGGCCACTTGTCAAGTGGTGATATGCCAATGGATGTGCAAGATTTGCGAAGTGTGCCAATGAGAGAGAGAATTTGAATTCAAAATTTGCAATAAATTTTGAGAGGGGAACAAGAAAATGAGCAATAAATGCAATGTTGGAGGGACAAATCAACTTGTCATATTTTTCAAACTTGAGGGCCATGTTGAGTGAAAATATTGGTTTTAATAAATCAATAAATTGATTTATTTGTGCAAGTGGCTAAATCTAGAGAATGCAAGTGGATGAGATTAGTATTTAATCATGGTTAGATTAAATAAATGATGATTATGTTAGTTTAATGATGATTAGGTGAGTTTGACTTTTAGGACTTTGATATTTTATTTATTTGAATTAGAAAATGATGGAATATGATTTGGGATTTGATTAAATGGCCATTTGATTTATTAAAAGGTTGATGATAATGTTTATTTGATTTTAAATAAATGACCTTAGGAGATTAATGAGATTACCTAATGAATGGATGAAGGTGAACCTGATTAACTGAATGAGTGGATGCACGTGAGGCCTGATTTACTTAATGAATGCATAATGCTAATTTTGCATGTCTACATTTTGCCCCTCTTTGAAGCAATGCACTTGTTACGTTGGTTCAAAGTATAACTTGCCACGATAAAAGTTAAAAAAAAATCCAATTTTTCAGATGCCATAGTGGAAAGTACATTGGTACATTGTTGCCCCCTCGAGAGATTGAGTGAAAAGATTCAATTTGAGGGTCGATCTTGCGATAAAGAGTTTCAAAATGAGTGGTTATGGATGATAATGCAAATGAGATGGTTTTAAGATGCTTAGAATAACAAATCTATATTATCCTAAACAACTTAAACGATTATATGATGCGAGATGGATGAGATTGATGATGTGATATGCTATGATTATGCAACAGATGATTTATGTAGATGCTTAGACTAACAGATCTATATTATGAAGATGATGCAAATGTAATGCATGTGAAATAATTGATGTTTCCTATTATGTATGATATGAATGATATGTGGTATGCTGACAATTTGTGGATGCAGGATGGATGCATGATGGATGCATTGGTGATGTTATGTTAGCGCAGAAATGAGATGATGACAAGAGGATCCAACAAGTCCATGATCTGACGAGACTTTATTAGAGATGATGATGATAGATGATGATTTGCTTATCAAGGATTGAGATTTTCAAAGGGCTACTTACCTTATGTTTGATTACACACATAGGCACGATGCATCAAGGTATATAAAGAACCAGGATGGAGTTGTACCTAGTGTGATGGACTTTGACTCAACAAGTAGATAGGAGTATTCTTGTTCACACTTGACATACGAAAACCTTGCTAGCGCGTACCTAACAAAGCAAGTATTCACCAAGTTATTTTACAAGAATGTCCAACAAGCACAATAGACAAAAAATAATGTTCATTGCCCCATTCCTATCTCTCTAAATCCTTCATTCGGATATCATCGAGAGGTCCATGGAATGAGCACAATAAGATAAATCAAAATAAAAGATCAAGTACGCAAACAAGTCAATGTTCTTCATACCTCTAGCCAAAGGGATGTGTTTTGATAGGATAAGAATCCAGGGTGATATCCAAAATGATGCCCATTGTCAGAACAATATATCCTAGGACATGCATTGTATAGGATGATGATGGTTTGATAAGTTGATTGATAGGCTATTGATACAAAGTTGACTGACATGTTTACGATTGATCAAGAGCTTGATTTTGTTTTAAAAGTTTGTTGTTTCTATTTTTATTTTACGATTGATGTTTGCTTTTGCTGACTGTTGTGATTGTTTCTATTTATGTTGTCAAAGGATGAAGATGACGATCAATTTATTATGGATGATTGATTATCACAGGTGAAAGCGAAATGAGACAGATGGATTTTTTTCAAATATTTGGATGTTTTTGACATTTTTTTGGAATATTTTGAGGCTGTTTTTGGATTTAGATGTTTTTGAATGTTTTTGGATTTTGATGTTTTTTGAATGTTTTTGGATTTTCTGATTTTCTGATGTTTTTGGATTTTCACATGATTTTGACGATCTGGATATGGATGTGTGTGATGATATCAGTGCTCTGTTTTGAATTTTGTTGAAAACCAAGCTAAGGTTGATAGGTCAAGTTGATGGATTGATGATGATAACATTGTTGAGGATGCACAATAATGCAAGGATAGTGTTAAGCAACACAAGGATTAGGAAAGATATTCCCAAGATGATGATGGATTGATGATTTCTTGATTGGATTCGATTGATCATGATTGTTGAAGCTTGGTTTGGAACAAAAGATGTTTGAATGATTTGATGTGACATTTGAAGTACAAATTAGATGAGACTGATAGTGATTGTTTTGATCGATGAAAGATGAAAGATGAAGACTGATAAAGGATTTTCTTCTCGTCAAAATATGCCATGGGTTAGTGATTTGGATTCTGGATCACAAATGATTTGATCAATTTGGTTTCACGTTTACCAATGTTTAGATCACCACATAATTTTGAGGATATAGATCAAGATTTATTCCTAAAGCAAGATGTAGATATCTGCCCCTAGTGTCTAGCAATGTACAGAATGTGATGGATGGATCCTTGGATAAGTTTATGGATGGATGGATATGGTATACATGCAAAGGATTTCAAGGATTATCTTGCAATAGGATAAGGTGTTCGGATAACAAAGGAATGCTTCATTGTATAATGCTTCATGGCTCAAATAATGCTAAATAGGATAGGACCAATGAAAATGAACCATGTCAAGATGTTTTACCATAAGTAGGCATAAAGTTTTCCACAAAATTTCATCAAGATCAAGATAACTTGGACTATGGATGCAGATGGATGAAAAAAATGGATTGGATCAATGGTTTATGGATGAATGGATTTATTGTGGATAATATGGATGGAACGCTAGATTTATTATGGATGGGATGAGATTCTTTCAACTAAACTAGCGCACATAGATACTTGATTCTACACATGACGCTTGTTTACCAAGTTTTCATCATGGTCTTGCCCAAAGTGCTGCCCATGCAGTTTTCACTAGAGGATGATTTTTATCTTTACTATTTTCAATCCTTTTTCTGATTTTTCTGGATTTTTTGCTTTTTGATTTTTTTTAATTTTTTTGAAAGATTTTAAACTCATGCTGAATCACAAGGTGTTGCTAATGTAGATGCCCTTGTCATAATGTGCCATCGATATCTTTCTTGAAGGAGCTGATTTGCTAAGACACATGCACTTGTATATAACTTTTGGGATTCCTAATTTGCTTCATTGATACTGAGGTTAACTCTTTCTTTGTGCATACATCACAATAGAGTGCCTTCAGAATCCTTATGATGAAGGGTTGTTGCCAATACATGGTCAATGTGAGAATTGGATATCATGCGTGGAGGCGTGGATGGAGTGTGTTTAGGGATAAAAGATGGATTGGTTTACAGTTCAAAATCTTTGACTCTCCAAACTTGGGAAGATGAGCAATGATGGGTGGATACGGAAGTGTATGTGAAATTAGGACCAATTGCTTGATACACTTTGTACGTTGCTTGAAAATCTTGCTTTTTCTTTTTCAGACATCTTTGATAGATACTTTTCCCTTTTTCATTTTTCCCCATAGTTTCTTTGACTAATGGAGTTTGATAGGGATGATCTTTCTTTGTATTCTTTGGTATCCACTTGTATTTGATTTGTCCATTATGCTTCTTAGTTTCTTTTGATTTGATAATGTTCTTCGTACTTTGATTCAAATATTTCTTTTGACGTTGGTCCCAATTCATGGATGGGGTAATCGGTGGATGAAGATTCATGGCGTGACTGGTTGGAGTATTGACATCGGTTTCATCATAAGGATTCTTCATGCTCCCTATGTTGATGTTTGCTTGAGACAAAGTTGCCCCCGGTATGGTGATAGTATCACCTTCATTCCTTGATTCTGCTTGTTTTGAGATATCTTGTTCAATAAACATGCTCTGAAAAATGACCACTATAGATGACTTTGTTTCAATTCGCAGCTCTACTAACTCTAGATTATATTGTTCTGTCTTATTTTCTTCCTTGAGTGGATAATGTTCGATATCTTTATTCATGATTTCCTCAATCTGAGTTTGGGATATATCTGATCCTAATGTTGATAACTCCATTTGACTGTAGGAGTTAATAGTCCGCTCTTTTTGTGTGAAAAAATCTTGTTCTAGATGAAGATCATCTATGTGTCCATCTGTAGAAAGTATCTCATCGGTAGATGGAGGAGTATATGCATCTTGCATAGATAGGAGGGTGTCCATTAGATCATTATAGTATCTTGAAGATACAAATTCTTGATCTTGAATGATTTTGAAGTTGCTTTCGACATGCTTTGGATCAAGTTCTTGACATGGGTCAGTTTCAAAGGATGGACTCCTTACAAATTGCTCTTGGATATCTTCATTATGCATGGAAAGTGGCTTAATATCTTCATGATCTTTGAGTGGGCTTGGATCAGGTGTCGAGTTGAAGATTCCTTCAATATCAGCAATCCTGAGATTGAAGGATGTCAATATGTCTTGGAAAGGACCATTGCTATACTTTGGTGAAAGACATTGATCATGCTTTAGAATAAATTCTTGAGATACACCCTCTACCTCATTAGGTGATGTAGATACATTTTCAACATGATCATTGGTTGATGCCTCGTTGGATGAAGCAAAAATATCTTTATTGATGGATAGATCTTGAACATTGTTTTCAACAATTGCGGTAGAGAGATTTCTAATGTCTTCAACCATAGGGTCAAATGATGTTGACATTTCTTGAATTAGATCATTGTTGGGTATTGTTGGTGGATTTTGATCATGATTGAGAAGTGACTTTTGACATATGTTCATTTGATCATTGGATGGAGTAGACACAACTTCAAGGTGCTCAATGATGGATTGATCTTGATCCTTGTTCTCAACAGTTGTTGTTTGTTGGGTAGCTTGAGAGGCTTGTTGAGCTTGTCTTGCTTGTTGTGTGGCTATATATTGTTGGATAGCCTTTTGGTAGGCTTGGTGAGCCTTCAGCACAATGTCATATTGTTTCGCTAAGTTTGGTTTTGGTGGTAGTGGTGGCAGATTTGGAATCGTGTTGGATGCGATGACAAGTGGTTGAGATATGATGGGTGTGATAGGGGTGGATGAGATTGGTGGAAATGATGGCTCCACTATGGTACTCACATCAAAATCTGAAGGCAACTTGGCCCCTTGTTTTGCTAATTCAAGCATGTATAAAAAAGGGATGAGTCTCATCATGACGTTGACGATTCGATGATTATCTGGATTTTGGAGCATTTCTGTCATTTCCTCACAAGACATTCCAAAAGTAGGGTCCTCTCCTTGGTTTTCTTCTTGTAGATTTTCGGATGATGAGAGGGTCAATGGACTGCTTGATTTTTTTGGATTTATTTTTGTGTTGGTTTGGCTAAGATCGCTTGAAGCGAGTGTTTCTTTGTTGGCTTCCATACTATTCTTGTATCTAGTGAGAACCATAAAACAAGGATCAATCTTTGAGAATATGGGAGATGAATCTCTTGATTCTTTGGATTAATCTCTATTCTATGTCCCAAAGTGAAAGTTTTAGGATGCTTTTTGGGGATCAAAGATGATGATATGAGTGTGCTTTTGAAATTTGCAAACACTAACTTCAAACAAGGGTTAGCACCTACAAATCCCTCAAGAAAAACTCTTATGAAATACCTTGCAAATGATTTTAAAATGCAACAAAGGATGAAATAAAACTAAAAGCATTATAAAAGCAACCACAAGTTACCTATTCCATAGTGGATTGGTGTCACATGTGCTAGTGACCCTTTCCCAATCCTTGATCAAAGCTCAAGATGATGTAAATGCAATGGAGATGATGAGCAAGATGAGTTCTCAAATTAAGAGAGTAACCTTGCATAAAAGTTGTGGAGGATTTGCTTGAGGATGAAGCCTCTATTTAAAGATTTTCTTGATGAGAGATTAGCCAAATGGGTGAATGTGGGACTAAATGTAGACCAATGAAAGAAGGCCACTTGTCAAGTGGTGATAGGCCAATGGATGTGCAAGATTTGGGAAGTGTGCCCATGAGAGGGAGAATTTGAATTCAAATTTTGCAATAAATTTTGAGAAGGGGAAAATAAAATGAGCAATAAATGCAATGTTGGAGGGACAAATCAACTTGTCATGTTTTTCAAACTTGAGGGCCATGTTGAGTGAAAATATTGGTTTTAATTAATCAATAAATTGATTTATTTGTGCAAGTGGCTAAATCTAGAGAATGCAAATGGGTGAGATTAGTATTAATCATGGTTAGATTAAATAAATGATGATTATGTTAGTTTAATGATGATTAGGTGAGTTTGACTTTTAGGACTTTGATATTTGATTTATTTGAATTAGAAAATGATGGAATATGATTTGGGATTTGATTAAATGGCCATTTGATTTATTAAAAGGTTGATGATAATGTTTATTTGATTTTAAATAAATGACCTTAGGATATTAATGAGATTACCTGATGAATGGATGAAGGTGAACCTGATTAACTGAATGAGTGGATGCACGTGAACCCTGATTTACTTGATGAATGCATAATGCTAATTTTGCATGTCTACACTTTGTACGTCGGTTGAAAATACTGCTTTTGCTTTTGTGGACATCCTTGATGGATACTTTTCCCTTTTGTATTTTTCCCCATAGTTTCTTTGACTGATGGAGTTTGATAGGGATAATATTTATTTGTATTTTTTGGTATCCACTTGTATTTGATTTGTCCTTTGTACTTCTCAGTTTCTTTTGCTTTGATAACTTTCTTCATACTTTGATTCAATTATTTCTTTTGACATTGGTCCCAATTCATGGATGTGGTGATGGGTGGATGAAGATTCGTGACATGGCTGATTGTAGTATTGACACTAGTTTCATCATAAGGACTCTTCATGCTCCCTATGTTGACATTTTCTTGAGATGAAGTTTCCCCCAATATGGTAGAAGTAGTACCTTCATGCTTTGATTCTGCTTGTTCTGAGATGTCTTGTTCAATAAACATGCTCTGAAAAATGACCACTATAGATGACATTGTTTCAATTTGTCGCTCTACTAACTCTGGATTATACTGCTGTATCTGACTTGCTTCCTTGAGTTGGTAATGTTCAATATCTTTATTCATGATGTCCTTAGTCCGAGTTTGGGAAATATTTGATCCTAATGTTGATAATTCTATTTGTCTGTAGGAGTTAATAATCTGCTCTTTTTGTGTAACAAAATCCTATTCTAGATGAAGACCATCTACATGTCCATCCATAGAAAGCATCTCATGGGTAGATGGAGGAGTATGAGCTACATGGATATGATCATCTTGCATAGATAGGAGAGTGTCTATTAGATTATTGTAGTATCTTGAAGATACAAATTCTTGATCTTCAATGGTTTGGAGTTGCTTTCAACATGCTTTGGATCAAGTTCTTGACATGGGTCAAATTCAAAGGATGGATTGCTTATAAAACATTTTAGGATGTCGTCATTAGACATGGTAAGTGGTTCAATATCCTCAAGTGTCGAGTTCAAGGTTCCTTCAGTATCTATAACCATGGGGTTGAAGGATGTCAATATGTCTTGGAAAGGACCATTGCTAGACCTTGGTGAAAGATTTTGATCATGCTTTGGAATAAATTCTTGAGATATGTCCTCTAACTCATAAGGCAATGTAGAGACATTTTCAACATGATCATTGGTCAATGGATCATACATTATGTCAAGGGGATCAAATAATCTTAACACTCCTTGAAATAGATTACTAAAAAGTGGCTCTTGATGTATGGTGAGTTGATCATTAGATGGGGTAGAAACATCTTCAATGTGCTCATCGATGGATAAATCTTGATCATTGTTTTCAACAATTGTGATGGAGGAATTTCCAATGTCTTCAACCATAGGGTCAAACAATGTTGACATTTCTTGAATTGGATCATTGTTGGTTGGTAGATTTTGATCATAATTGAAAAGTGGCTCTTGACCTATGTTGACTTGATCATTGGATGAAGCAGACATAGTTTTAGTGGTAGATTCACCTTGATCATTGTTCTCAACAATTGTCATTTTTTGTGTTTGTACTTGTGTTGGTTGAGCAGCTTGAGAGGCTTGGGTAGCTCGAGATTGTTGAATTACTTGTTGGTAAGCTTGATGTGCTTTTAGTGTGATGCGACAATATTGACTTATTGCACTTGGTTTTGGCGGTAGTGGTGGTGTATTTGAAATTGCGTTGGATGTAGTGCCAAGTTGTTGAGATACGCTTGGAGCGATCATGGGGGTGGTTTTTGGAATGATCGAAGTGATAGGGATGATTGGGATGAACAAGGTGATAGGCCCTTGGGAGACCATATTTTGATTGGTTGGGATCATCATTGTTGCTTGATTGGATACCATCTGTTGGTGCAATGTCGATGGTATATTCAAAGGATTTGATGTGATGGCTTGATTGGTGTTATGTGGATTGATTTGGATGCAGTGATTGGTGCTAGGTAAAGGAGGAAGCCCTAAACCAAGGAATGATGTAGGTAATGGTGGTGGAGATTTCCCTTGGTGCAATGAATCAACTATTTTGGTAAGTGTAGCAATTTGATCTCGCCAAATTTGTTCTTGATTTTGATCTTGACTCCCTTGATATATTTGATTGGGATTTTGTTTAAGCAAGTTTGGGGTGTGTACTTGTGTTTGATTTTGGACAATGTTTTGATTTGGGATGACACTCAGATTTGTCATGATAGATTGAAATTGACCATTGTTCATGTTTGGAATATTCGTATGATTTGCAAATGTATCCATCCCAAAGTTTTCTGGATTCATGTTTCGAACACTTGTACTTGGTATATTCTCATTTGGATTGTACGGATTTGATGGGATGATGTTGTTCATTTGAAGGCTCATGTTTTGATTGTTCAGTTGAAAAACTTGTAGGTTTGGATTTAGATTTACCATCGGGAAATGTGTTCCAATCGCTGATTTGGGAATACTCACACATGTTGTACCATTGATGTTTGTCGAAGGCAATGATCCCATGTATGGATTGTATAAGTGTGAGTTTTGATAATCAATAGAAATTGTAAGGCTTTGAGCGTTCAATAGATTTGGATTACTCATGATGTATGGATCAAGTTTGTATTCCATGTTCTCCTTGTGTTTTGACCTTGTTGCAAAAGTGACTTCTAAGGTTCTTAGGACTAATGACGAGATGAAAGATGAAATGGGGTAAATGATATGAGTGTTGAATGTTTAGGATCTTTGGATCAATGCTAGACTTAGGGTTTGATTTTGATTGGTTTGATTTGGATAATGATCTTGTAAACCCTAAGATGTTTGATGTGATCTTAGGATGAACTTGTTCAAAGGGGTGCTAATTCAATTAAATGTACGAGAAAGGATGCATTCTTATACACCTAACTAAACAAGGTGATTTTGATTGTGATGATTTACCCAAGTCTAGAATGATATTTTCAAAATCTCTAAAGTTGTTTGGTGGGATGGGATGATAAATGTTTGGATGGATAAAATGTTTGATGTGATCCTAAATGAACCTAGGAAAGACTTGTTTACTAGGCCAAGATAGTGAAAAACATGCCTTTCTTTAAGAGTAATTCAAAATCAAAAGACCAATGTTTGCATGAAAACCATATGACCAAAAGATGCCAAGCACATGTGTGGGGTCCAATTGATTTATTCTTTGCTTAATGGATTCTTTTTACCACAAACACACTCTTGGTTAGATTTTGAATCTAGATGTCTAATGTCTCAACTTTCCCCTTATCCCACAGAGTGTATTATGTGGAAACCAAGGAAATTTGAGGCAAGAGTTACCTAAAGTTGACTTTAGTAGAAGCAAATTGAGATGAAATCCAAATGTTTAGATGCCTTTAAGGACATGAATCCCAAGGGCAATCAATAACATGTGAATTTTTTCAAGGATATTTTCCTCTCCTAAAGGGTTTACAATTTTGATGATTCATTGAATGTTGGTTTTCCAATGTTTTTGATAAAAGCACTATGTTTTCAAACCATAAGCAATATGATGTCCTAGCTCAATTGGTACATTTTTCTTAGTGGGCTTGCCTCATGCCCTTCGTAGAAGAGATTATTTTACATGCAACCAAGGAAAGAGTATAAAGGTATGTTAAGAATGAAGTCTTAACCTCTATACTTCAACCAAGATCGGACATGGCAAGTAACTTCTTGGAATCTAAGTTCCAATGCACCACTTCGATAAACTTGCTCAATGGATTAATAGGCCACTACAAACAAGGGTTTTATTTCAGACTTTCCCTTCATGGAGATTGACCCATATGATGAGAGTCCCTTTTTGGATTCATCTCGTCGGAGCCAACTGCGTGATACTGGTGTTTACTCCAATACCCACATTTATATCCCAGTTGGAAATACTCTTGGCTTTAGAGTGTTACCGGTTGAGTCGTTCCCTTGGGTGAGTACTTTTTCCCCAAGGCAGGCCCTCTAGGATAAACAAATGCAAGCAAAGACAAAATCTGTAACTCGATTAATCTTTGATGACTCAAAGAAAGAGAATATACACGATGATGCCCCCACTCACACTCGCACAAGATTTTGTTCAATTTTAAGCCCAAATGAAGTGTGGGGGCAATCTTTTATGCAATTTAATCTCACGAAAAAGGATTTTGATTCTCAAGATCATTGTGAAGCGTGAGAGAAGCACATACACCTTTTTAGATGAGATTACTTTGAATAAGAGATTACAAAACACGGAAAACACATGTTCATTTTAAGCCTCAAAGCAATGATGAATTCATTTTAAGCACCAAAATGAAATGTTTGAAGTTGCTTTGTTCAATTTTAGCCCAAAAGTAAATTTTAGTCAGTTTCTAAGGTTCAATTTTAGCACAACTTTTAAAAAGAATCCAACAATGATTCATGTTATACCCAAATTTGAAGTGAATTGTTTTAAATAAGAAAACTATAGTGTATAATGTAAGCCTTAAGCATTAAAAAATTCTTTTCCAACATCAAATTTAATGTTCAATTCTTCAACTCCAACCTCTTTGTGTTCTTTGATCTCAATGTGAGAGAAAAAAAACCATCGTTATCTTTTGATGTCAACCTACAATAAAACAATTAAAAATAAAATTTCTTTCAAGGATTCTATGGCTATTACAAAACTAACACTAGAAATCAGATCATATCTTCCCCTAAAAATCAAACTTGATGTAAATAATAAAGTATGCATCCCTTTAGAGGCACTTTAGAAAGCTGATTTAGAAACTCAAATTCAAATCACCAATGAATGAACCAGTTGTCATTTGAATAAGTCGTTGATGATTTTAAAGCCTTCATAGAAACAATAGACTTTGTATTTAATGCTTCAGATCTGTATTAAATCAACCCCTTGCACTTTGATTAACAACATTGCATTTTAAACGTCACACATTAAAAAAAAAAAGGCTTATTCCATATTGTATTTTAAATGTTGCAACTTAATCAGGTAAGAGGATTTATCGGTCATGAAAGATCTCCCACAATAGAAAAGTACATAGAAATTACATCTTATGCCATTCAGAAAAGGTAGTGTTTATGATGGTGGTTGGTAAGTTCAGATTAAACACTTAGTACTATACCTTCCTTGAGCTAGGCGCTAAGCAGCACAATAGGTCAATTTCAGCAACTAAGACAGTCAATGATAATGGTTGTGTTCTGGAGAATGAAATAAGAGGTATGGAAAGATATTATCACCAGCAAATAAAGAAACTTTCAAGCAAAATTAAAAAAACAAGCTTTAAAGAAAGCATGCGCCTGCACTTATTGTTTCCCTATGCTACCTACCTCTTAGGAAGACTTGCCACGCAAATGCCTAGAGTGTGCTGACTTTAGGGAAGATACAATCCTATATTCGTAGCTGCACAATCTTGGTGGAAGTGTGGGTAGATTCTGATTTCTAATCTATCAAACTTGTCATATCAGGCCTATTCATTGCATAAACTACTCCATCTAGACAATGAGAACTATATTCAAAACCACTCAGAGAAAAATGTTATCTTGTTTTTTAACATAAAACCCAGATTCTACAGCCTTTAAGGCTCTTTTAGAGACTTTTTTTACTGCGCATGAGTAAAGATTAGCCTTTTCCACATCCTACCTAACTTTTCTCCTATAATCAAAATGATTTACTAGATCAGAGCATCATCTGACATTTACTGTTGACAAATCTACAACGAGCTATGCTTGGAGACTTTAGATTTTGCCGAAATAACTTTCACATGCTACGTTTGAAAACTAAGAGGTATACAAACTAAGACCCTTTCTTATACTTGTGTGTAGAATGAACTTGGTACTCAGATTTATGAATCTCACATGCAACTATTTGATATTTAGGCAATCAATTCATTCCCTTCTGTTTGTAGTCAGACATTCAATTCACAAGGGCATCGATTAAATATATTGCCCTGGCATTCAATGTTTGTCAGATGCAAATGGCATTTGATATTAGCGTGGTTCTCTCAGCATACTATTGTTGGTCGCATATTGAAGATAGATTGCTTTGCTACTAGTTGCTCATTGAAGACAAATGAAAATAAAGACCGAGGACAATGCGTTGCAGTTGCGCGCAACCCCACTAACTAGTGCATAAGCCTTTTCAGTGCTGAAAAAATAGCTACAGCCATTGGTCATGCCCACAAAAGGATATGAAAATCATAGTAAAACCTATCCCAGGAATTGGACATTCCAGCAGGTGACTAATATCTCTTTACGGACGTTCATTTACTTGTCAAACCAGGGAACATATACTTTGAATGGAGCAACACGGTAAGTGCACTAAGAACTAGTCTCCAGTCACCATCTAGAAAACAAATACTTAAAAGTAATGCAATGTAAAGCTTCTTAACTCAAACATAACTTGACTAAAACAAAAATCATAACAGCTATTATTAATGGACAAACTGTAAACTAGCTTTATGCTGTAGGAAGAATACAAAGCTGAGTTTGCATTGAAATCTATAGAAATAGACTCTAGCTAGTAATCAACATGAAATGAACAGTTAACTACAACAACTTGCTACAAAATACTTACTAAGTGGGCCCCCTTAGCAAGAATCAACTTAAATTACACAAGAAGTTGACTCAAAGCTTCATCAAATTTTATTCATACTCAAAACCAGGATACATCGATTACTCTATTTTGAAAATAAAACTTAACACAGAACTCTATTGCTTATTCAACTTAATTCTAACACATACTATTTCATCCTTCATTCACTCACGCAGGAGGAACGGTTATTTAAATGAAAGAGACAACTAACTAACTAATAGAGGAAGTCATGATCATAAGTACATTCTGAATCCACAAAACAAATATTCATAAATGAAAGTCTATCTGCTCGACGCGACCCAGAGAAAATATAGCATTACACACTTCCTAGATCAAAAGGTCATTTAAACTTCTTCCCAAAGATTTGGTCAAAGAGTTATTATTGCAATGACTTCTTCAACAGAGTTGAGATTCTTGCGCTTGATCGGTTTCTGCTCCCTCCAACAATCCTGCAATAAATGACAGAAATGAAGGAAAACATACACACAAGTAACATGACATCTATTCATTAATCACATGTTAATCCTATTCCATTATCCAAAATCATAAGAATACATCAGCAATGTGGGAGGTCAAAAAGGTGATTAATGAAGTTGTCAAGCTGCAGGAATATAGAATTCATTGTTACAGGATACTACTTGAAAAGTCTTTAATCAACAAGTTTAAACAGCTTTTAATAATAAAAGTAAGAGTATTAAAAGTTTTAAACTATGAGCATATTAAAGGCTCATCATTCTGCTCCCTACTTATGATAATGTTGGTCCTCCAGCATTTACTTTTCTTGTTATTTCTCTGAAATTTGTTGGAGTAGGATGACCCTGCAACAAAGTTTCAAACTTGTAGTAAAATTTTTTGGTAAACTCCCATCTTTCATATCTACGCTTCTCTATTTCTTCATTGATTTCCTTGGCTTGATAAGGATAGAGTGGCCATATTAAAACTGGAGGTTGGAAGGTCAGTGGCATCCATAATTCAAATTTACTTTGCAAACCCAGTTGCATGTACCTTTCTGATCTCCTGAGTTCTGCTGTGAATTTTAATGGGCTGTGAGGCTCTATCCTTCTTAGACCAACTGTCAATTTCTCCCACCTTGCCTCAATCCTGGAAGAGGCAAGTTTCCAAAATATATATTTCTGTTCTTTGAACTCATTGTATACCTGTTTTCAGATATCAATTTTTCTTTTCTTTTTCTTGAGGGTAATTCAATCCATAAGTAACTTTAAGCCAGGTTCTAAAAACTGTGCGTGGATTTGAACTCTCAGCTCTTAGAAGAACAGGTTCATCTCTTTCTACTTCTTCATAAGTTTCTAATTGTCTCCCATAATTGACCTCATTTGTAGCCCAAGACATAAGTGCTCTTAGATGAATATCACCAATATAAAGAAGGGGGTTCCATTAAGTTTATGCAGGAATTAAATAACCATGTAAATAAAGTTCACACATGGAGTTTTTCAACCAATTAGGGGCCACTTCATAAGCATCATAAAATTCTTTGGCTGTTTCAATTTCAGGATCCAAATTTCTGGAGATCCTCATTAATTTGAACCAAAGAAATTGTTCCTTTAGGAACATTGCATATACTTTGGGTGGCGGCCTACATTCCATTATCTGTCTAGTTATTTTCATCATTTTATCCATTTTCTTCTGCATATCTTGAATTTCTTGCTTTTGCCTTTCAATTTCTCTTTGCAACTTTTTCTTTTCTTCATCCCATAAACTTTGTTGAACTTTAGTTTTAGCGAGATGGCGAAAACATAAAGTGTGGAATGACACAAGCGTCTTCTTAATTCCTAGAAATTCCAAGTATGCAATCAATAGAGTCCTTTTATACACAACTAAACCTGTATAAACTTAAGTAGACAATGGATTATCATAAGGTATTTCAGGCAATTCAAGCTCACCTTCTTCTTGCTATAGGACAAAATCGTCTTGCTACAGGATGAAACCTTGTTCTTGTACACGAGAAGATTGTTCTTCCTCAGAAATTTTTTTAGCTGCACAAGCCAAGTCATCTAGACTCAAAATTTTCCCTTTATCAATATTGCGGGTTGTGCTACCTCAGGAACAACAGAGGGGCTTTGTGGAACATTTGTAGACATATCCAGGGAGTTATCATGACCTAACTCAGCAGAGTCCTCTGATATTATGACAGTTTCAATTTGAACAGAGGTTGTAATAGGCTTCGACTGTTTTCTTAATGAACTTCTTGGTAATTTTGCAGAAGGAGCAGCAGTGAAGGATGCTTCCTTAGCAGTCCTCTTCCTAGCTAGTCTTGAAGATCCAGACTGGATAGGGGAAGAAGAAATTGAAATTGGAGTATTAACAGGTGTTGTTGTAGGAGAAACAGAAACAGGGGAAGACTTTACAGGAGAGGATGAGGCAAAAAGTTTTTGCCTTCGAGTATGTGGCTCTGACTCAAAAGTCTGCCCTACCCTAGATGACTCACCTACAATTGTCTTTCCTTTTTCTCTTCTAGCAGCAGACCTTGTTTACACACCAATAAAGGATGTCGGTATGGAGGCTACAGGACTGGGCACTGCAGGAGCAACAGATTCTTGCTCAGTTTCAGTACTTGAGGACTCAATTCTCATTTTCTTTCTTCTAGGCTGTGTGGGTAGTACCCTAGGGGGTTCAGGTGGTTGAAGAACTTTTCAGGCAACAAAATTATTCCAGGAAAGAGGTGAAACATCTCTTAAAGATCGCTCAGCCAAGAGTTTTATCAGGGCATGATGTGTGACAGAGTTGTGTTTACCCATTTGGGTTTCATGTGCACTATTTTGCAAATGATTCAACAAGAAATTTGAAACATTCACTACTAGTCCATGGCTCATATGACTTAACAATTTGAAATGATATGAATGTAGGAAAGAGAAGCGCCCTTCACAAGTTAAATACCCGATAATAAAGATGGCGTATTTAGAGTATGGATAAGGCAGGGACATTCTTTTGCAACATTGCTTTGAAATTTCCAAAGGCCCATTAGCTGGTAGGGTAAACTCTGCCCTAGCAGAGATAACATCCCTTCCAACAAGAAAATTTTCACCCACTGTCGGTAATCCAGTGACTTATGAAATTCTTTCCTATATCACAGTCACTGTCAAGCCCCAAACCATAGCCTCATTTTCTAAAAATGTTCTTAAGAATTCACCTACAACCTCTTCATCATGAGCTATAGGCTCGTGCCTTACCAATTGGCCACCCATAATGAAAAATCTTTAAAACAAAAACTTAGACTGATGCTAAAAGCTTGAAAAAAACTCTTCTTCGTTACTACACTTTCCTTTTTCTTACCAAGAATAACAACTAGAGTTTTGCATAAAATAGTTTTAATAACTACTTAAACTAAGTAGTTAACTTGTTCTCAGAATATGGCTTTTCAATCATACTTTTAGAAAGTACAAGATGATAACTATTTTTAGCAAACGTAAATTTGACGCAGGAAATTTTGAAATTAGAATATCCCTGCCCCCTACTTAGCATTCGACATGTGTCCTGACATGTGCAAGTTGATAGGATTAAAGGATGCAAGTATGGCTGATGTATACATTATAATTAATGAATAGACAAAAAGAATAAATTATGCGATAATGAAAGGATTTTGCATACCTTGAATGAAGATCTGGGGAATGCCATAAAGAACAACAGCGTATCATGTAATGATAGCTGGAAGATTGAATGCATGAATGAGGCAGAGTGGGGATATAGATGACGTGGCAGATAAAGAAATGAATGATGTGATAGATGAAAAGAAACATAGAAAAGTGGTTTTCTTTAAAAAGAAAACTTTATTATGGGTGGTCAACACAATATTTAAAGAGAAGTAATAGGAAAAAGGCCTAAGCTTTTTGCTGCAGGAAGACCAATCAAAACAAACTTCCTTAGGAACTCTTCCTTTGATGTCAGCGTATGATATAACCGCAATCGGTGGCCATTAACTAGCAATTTAAAACAGACTGGATCAATTGTGGCCAGCTATATTGATCCGTTATCAAACACATTCTCAACTTCATAGGGACCGAGCTAGCGTCTTGTCAACTCACCTTGATTTTCTTGATATCTGGAATCATATAGCAGAGCCCAATCACCAGCAGAAAATTGCTTGGTTTTAATGTGTTGATCGTGCCATTTCTTCCTTTGCTATTGGACTGCTTCTGTATGTTGTAGGGCAGCTTTTCTCATTTCGTCTAAAGCGTTTAGCTACAGGAGACATTCCTTCTGTGCTTCAAATATTTCCATATTGAGTTCAAGAGCTGTCCTCAAAGTTTTATGCTCAAATTCGATAGGAAACATGGTTGTTTTCCTATAAATTAGTTCAAAAAGTGTAAACCTAGTTATTGTCTTCCATGCAGTTTTATAGGCCCAGATTGCTTCAGGAAGTCTACTGCTCTAATCTCTCCTATGGAATTGCACTTTCTTTATTAGGATTGTCTCAATTTCCCTATTTGTAACCTCTGCCTGACCATTGGCTTGAGGGTGGTAGGGGCTAGACTTCCTATGTTTAATTTTATAATCATTCATTAGTGCAGTGATCAAATTGGATGTGAACTAAGCTCCCTGATTAGTTACTAACTCTCTAGAAACTCCAAAACTAGTAAAAATTTGCTCATACAGAAATTCAGCAACATTATTATCACGAGCATGAGTCATTTCCTTTACTTCAACCCACTTTGTTACATAATCCGTGCAAACTAGAATGTATGACTTACCATTTGATGGTGGATCAATTGGTCCAACAAAATCCATTCCCCATTTATCAAAAGGGATGACTATTACCTGTGGGTACTGTGGCATTTCATCTGACCTGGTTGGTCTTCCCATACATTGGCATCTGTCACATCTCCTTGTATAAGCTACAACATCCTTGTGTAATGTTGGCCAATAGTATCCTGTTGTAAGAACCTTCATTGATGTTCTCTTTGATGCAAAATGTCCCCCACATGGTTCATCATGGAAAGCATGCAAGATATCATAAGTTTCATCTTCTCTCACACATCTTCACATAACTTGATCAGGTCTAGTGTAAAACAGACAATTTGCAATCCATGAAAAGTTGAAACTTTTCTTAATTAACAGTTTATTTTCTTTTGGGGAAAAGTGAGTTGGTATTTTGCTTGCTGCGAGATAATTGGCAATGTCTGCATACCATGGGGTATGTGTAGCAATGGAAAATAGGTGTTCATCAGGGAACCTATCATCAATGAGTTCTTGTTCAGCAGGTGTAGTTATTTGAAGCCTTGATAAAAAAATAGCTACAACATTAGCTCTTCCTAGTTTATCAATGATTGTAATGTTAAATTCTTTTAACAACAGGAGCCATGTTGCCAACCTACGAAAAATGGTAGGCTTATTCATCAAATACCTGATTGTTGCATGGTCAATGTGGAAAAATATCTGATAACCTATTACATAATGCCTAAATTTATTCAAAGCATACACTACTGCTAACAACTCCTTTTCTGTAACAGTGTAGTTTAGCTCAGGACCTTGAAGGTTTTTAATGATAAAATAGATAGCATACTCAATTAATTTATTTTTTTGGCTTAGAACTGCTCCTATACCAAAATCAGAAGCATTAGCATGTATGTGAAAAGGAAAATTCCATTTTGGACCTTGAAGAATAGGGGCTTTAGTAAGCAAATCCTTTAGTTGCAACAAAGATTTTTCACAGGCCTCCGTCCAATCAAATTGAGACTCCTTAGTTAATAAGGCATATAGTGGACTAACAATTTTGCTGAAATCTTTTATTAACCTTCTATAATATCTTGCATGGCCAAGGAAGCTTCTGACATCCTTTTGTTTTGCAGGAGTTTGCAAATTCAGAATAACTTCAATTTTAGCAGGGTCAACCTGAATTCCATTCTTGGAAATATGATGGCCAAGAACAATACCTTCTTCCATCATTATAAAACACTTTTCACTGTTCAGAGACAAATTTTTCTCTCTGCATCTTTTTAATACTTTTTCTAAATTCACCAATGCTTCTTCAAATATAACTCCATAGGTAGTGAAGTCATCCATATAAATCTCTATACAGTCATGAGATATATTAGCAAAAATGTTGATTACTACTCTGTGAAATGTTGCTGGTGCATTACATAGACCAAAAGGCAAGACTAAGTAAGAAAATGTCCCCCATGGACAGGTAAAAGTGGTCTTATCTTGATCTTCAGGGGAAATTTTTATCAAATCATATCCATTGTAGCCATCCAAGAAGGAAAAATATCTTTTACTGGACAATGAGTCTAGAACATGGTCTACAAAGGGCAGTGGAAAGTGGTTTTTTTTAGTGGTAGTGTTCAAATCTCTGTAATCTACACACACTCTCCATTTTCCTCATTTCTTAGGGACAATAACTAACGGAGAGACCCATTGACTGTCATAAATTGGATAAATAAAACCAGCATCAAGCAACTTTTGAAGCTCATTCTTAACTATTTCTCTAAGTGCTGGATTTATTCTTCTTTGAGGCTACCTAACTGATAAACAGTCTTCTTTGATATAGATCCTATGAGTAGAAATTTGAGGATCTATTCCTTGCATGTCTCCATATTCCCATGCAAAAGCTTGTTGCTGATCTTGTAACATTTTGAATAGGATAGCCTATTGAGATTGTCACAGCCTGCTATTGACATTCAAACAGTGACCTGTAGACAATTCTATCTGCTTAGTGAGATCACTCATAGAATCTATAGGTGGTTTTTGTACCTCTTGTGGAAGAAAGTTATGAAAAATTGTAGGAAATTTAGGCAGAAAACTCTCAGAATTTAGTTGCTGCAGGAAACATTGTAGATGATTACTATTTGGATCAGATGAACTACTTGTATCAGAGTTAAACTGCAAAATTTGAAAAAGCAAGGCATCTTCATTCTGAAGTTGTAAGAATGGATTAGTTTAAAGCATCATTAATTGAACCAATGAATTGGCTTCCTTAGTTTCTCCCCCCACATCTGGCCAAACAGGTTGGGACAAATCTGGTTGAGGTTTAGCAGGCGAATACAAAGCCATTTTTTTTGTGGACTGTCCATCATAAATAGTCATATTTCCAGAATGGCATCCTATAAAAGCATCAACAGTTTCTAACCATGGTCCACCTAAGATAACTGGGTATCCTCCTAAAATTTCCTTAATAGATAATATTGTAAAATTAGTTGGATACTCCCAAGATTCAAGAGTAACTATTACATCTTCGACCATTCCATCAAGTTTGACTGTGGAGCTATCTGCAAGTTGCAAGACTGTAGGTGTAGACCTAATGTTTAGAATATTCAAGTAGTCCATAGCATGCTTGGTCATGACATTGATGGCAGCACCAAGGTCAATCAAAACATTTTTTACAATTTGGCCATTTATATGTATCTGTACTGCAGGACTGCCAGGGTCAATGTACTTAGGAATGACTACATTTCCCAACATTATATCAGCCAATTTTCCTAAGACATGAATTGTTTGGGGATCCTTTTTCTTCCGTCCAGGCTTCTTCAAACAGGCCTCTTTAATAGCTTTTCCAAAAATAGGAACATCTTTAGTGGCCTGAAATAAAGGAATTTGAATTTGAACATTCTTTAGCTGATCCAGAATGTCAAAAGTGGGTTCTTCCATGGCTTTAGATGCGGTACTTTGTAACCTCTGAGGAAAATGTGGTTTGTCTTGACTTTGTAGAACAGGCTCCCTAGAAACTGTATCAGTTATAGGCATTTGCTCAGTAGGAATGACAGGTACAATAGGTTCTTTAGGGGGAGAATCTGTCATCTCAGTAATTAAAGGCAGTTGTGGAGCAGGAAGAATGGTTCCAGACCTCAAATGGATATCATTAATGTTTAAAGCATAAGCTTGATATTGGTGAGATTCAGCAAAATACATGGGCTGCTGTGGCTACTGCTGTTGCTTATTATTGGGATTTGGAAATGGCTGAGTAGGCATAGGTGTTTGTTGGGAGGCCCAATATTTGTAGCAGGTGTTACAGGAGGTGGCATGAGGGCCTGAGGTTGTGGCTGTGGAAGCTGCAGGAACCTCTCCATTAAAGACTTTGCTGCCAATTACCTTGGGGTGGGGGCCATTGAGGGGTCTGATAATTAGGCCAATTTGGTTGAGATGCATTCCAAGGTGGTGGTGGTCCATATGAGGGTTGCCATTGGTTATTATAGCTAGAATAAGGATTACCAAAAGTCAAAGGGTCTTGAGGCATACCTTGTCTTTGAGCCCATGGTCTCCTTTGTGCAATGTAGAATACTTGATCATCATCACCTTCTACTAGCTTAAAGTCAGTAGGTAATTGTTTAGCTTCCAGATTAGCCACCATCTTGCATCTATAATCTCGTTTCTTCTGCCTCCAATATGGACAGAACTCAACCAAGATTGCTTCAGTTGCCTCATGTTTCTTCCAAGCTTGCATAGTGTCCAATTATGTAGCCATATTATTAATGATATCCTACTTGAAATCTGACAGCAAATTTGTTATCTCCATCTGGGAGACTCCACCAGAAGAAGACTTGCCCACTATAGCTTGATAACCTCGACCTTTCTTCACATTTACTCGAGAGTAATTGAGATATATTTTCTTGATATCATCCCAAGGAAATTGGGTTATATCACCTCCTCCCATCAGGTCCAAGGCATCTATACAAGCATCACTCATTCCCCTTAGAAAAAGTAATTTCTGAGAGTCTTCATTGAGAGTATTATTTGAATTCCTTTTCATGGAAAACAAGAATCATGAGATATAATCCTCCAGACTTTCATCCTCCTTTTGCTAGATTTTGAATATGTCATCACCTTTACTCGCACTCTTACAATATTCCTTATATTTTTACAGGAATTTTATTTGCATGGCTGCCCAACTATCAACAATACCTCTTCCCAGACTCATGAACCATCTAAGAGCTCCCTCCTTCAAGGTGGAAGGAAACAACTTTAGTTTGTGAGCATCTGAAGTGTAGTCATAACTATGACAGAGGATATCAAATTCAAACAGAAAAGTTTTTGGGTCCTCCGTCACAAGGCCATAGAACTTGGGAAGTAAGGAAGAAGGAATATTCTTGAGGTTGTCAGTGTCTTGCTGAGGAACAATAGGAAACTCAAAAGCAGAAGGTGGATTAGGTGGGTTATTTTCCATATTTGCATGTTGGAATATCAAAGCAAATGGATTTTCCTCAGGTTCTTCGTCAACTGGGTTAAATGGTAGTTCAACAAACATATTTTCATGGAGAAACCTTCCCAGTGCATCTCTTCTTCTATGCATGCAATAGAACAAATGGTATTTGAAAAGAACTTGAAAATACTTAAACAACTGACTAAACTACTGCTAAAAATGACTATAGCAGGTTCTTAGATTGACACCATCCCCGGAAATGACGCCAAAAATGGTCATTCCCACAAAAGGATATGAAAATCACAGTAAAACCTATCTTGGGAATTGGACATTCCAGCAAGTGACTAATATCTCTTTACAGATGTTCATTTACTTGTCAAACTAGGGAACGTATACTTTGAATGGAGCAGCACAGTATGTGCACTAAGAACTAGTTTCCAGTCACCATCTAGAAAACAAATACTTAAAAGTAATGCAATGGAAAGGTTCTTAACTCAGACACAACTCAACTAAAACATAAATCATAATAGCTATTATTAATGGAAAAACTGTAAACTAGCTTTATGATGCATGAACAGACACAGGGATGGATTCCCAATGCTACAAGAACAATACAAAGCTGAGTTTGCGTTGAAATCTACAGAAATAGACTCTAACTGGTAATCAACATGAAATGAACAGTTAACTACAACAGCTTGCTACAAAATACTTACTAAGTGAGCCCCCTTAGCAAGCATCAACTTAAATTACACAAGAACTTGACTCAAAGCTTCACCAAATTTTATTCATACTCAGAACTAGGATACATTGATTACTTTGTTTTGAAAATAAAACTTAACACAAAACTCTATTGCTTATTCAACTTAATTCTAACACATACTATTTCATCCTTCGTTCACTCGCGTAGGAGGAACGATTATTTAAATGAAAGAGACAACTAACTAACAGAGGAAGTCATGATCATAAATACATTATGAATCTATGGAACATATATTCATAAATGAAAGTCTATCTGCTCGATGTGACCCAAAGAAAATATAACATTACACACTTCCTAGATCAAAGGGTCGTTTAAACTTCTTCCCAAAGATTCGGTCAAAGAGTTATTACTGGAACAACTTATTCAATAGAGTCGAGATTCTTGCGCTTGATCGGTTTCTGCTCCCTCCAACAATCCTACAATAAATGATAGAAATGAAGGAAAACATACACACAAGTAACACGACATCTATTCATTAATCACATGTTAATCCTATTCCGTTATCCAAAATCATAAGCATACATCAGCAATGTGGGAGGTCAAAAGGTGATAATGAAGTTGTCAAGCTGCAGGAATATAGAATTCATTGTTATAGGATACTACCCAAAAAGTCTTTAATCAACAAGTTTAAACAGCTTTTAATAATAAAAGTAAGAGTATTAAAAGTTTTAAACTATGAGCATATTAAAGGCTCATCAGCCATGTTAAGTAGAATTTGTGAAAAGAAAGATGAAACTGCTTGCAGCATAGAATGATTACCTAACCTGCATGAAAATGACATTGTTGAAAAGGCGTAAGAAGCGTTTAACACAAGACATTAGAAGCATTTAAAGCAATCCAAAATAGATTTGTTGAAATAATGTGGCGTGCCGGCAAGGTATGTGAAATTTTTGACAGAATACTTCAAAGAATCAATGACTTATGGTGCACTCAGAAAGGCGTTGTGTGACAACAAGAATGTAAACCATAAGAAACTTTGCCAAAATTAGTTTATTAAAAGGCATAAGAAACTTTTAGGTAGATGCGAGCTACAGGTGGAGAGCCATTGAGCAAGATGGACACATAGAAAGGGCATGATAGACTACCTCAAAGACTTGTTCAAATGGCTACGATGTTTGCAAGGTGGATACAAGATGGATTCGTTGAAAAGGCTTTAGAAACCTACACGCAAATACAAGCATGGACAAGACACGTAAACTAATTTTTGATAAAAGCACTCACTACATGAGAAAGAACGTACAAAGACAACACACTGATCGTTGGACAGAATGTCAACAAGAGATAGGACATGCGCCAAATGATTTTTGAAAAGACTTTTAGAAACTTTTAAGCCAAATGCAACTTGCAAGTGTAAAAGTGAATTGTGCATTCTTTAATGCAGAATATTATGATTGCAGGGTATGCACAGATTGGATTAGTTTGAAGGGCTTTAGAAACTTTCAAGAGAATGCATTATTATTAGGTGTAAAATTGATCAGGATGCAGAGACCTTTGACCAGTAGTCTCTGCCTGGGCCAAAATGGGTGTATGTTGGAAGAGGTGCCCTCTACAAGACATTACCCACTTATTTGCTTCAAATACCCAATCCATCCATGATGGAAGGAGATTGTTCTCCATAACAGAGACAAAGGAGTCAATAGAGCCAATAGAAAGCATTCCAAACAAGAAGAGAGAAAGCTGCTAATCTATCAATTGACAACAATACTAGATTTCAAAATATGAAGAGGCCATTGCTCAAAATAAATTTCAGATGAAATGCTTACTAGTAGCAATTTTAACTAAAAGAAATACTTTGTTGCAGCTTTGATATTTCGTAAAGGAGGTGTTGAAAGATCTTGTATAAGAAATCATCCGCAGCAGGAAAATCATATCAGATTCATCACAAGCATATCAGAGGCATATAGAGAAATCATTTATCAGCATAGAGATGAGCTTGCATATCAAATGTATATACTTACCAAATGCAGAGACATATCATATGGTAAATCATGTTCATTATTTATCGAATTCAAATAACACCATGATTAAACTTGTGCATTTCGAGAGACAAGTCAAAAACCTATGGAGGCATTATTTTTTATCATAAATTCACACAGTCATGAACACACCATATAATCCATGTATGCAAAGTTTTTATTTTTTTATTTTTGAAAAATATCATATTTAAAATGGGAACATGCAAAGAAAAATGGATGTGAATATGTGGATATGAATGTCACACATCAATGTAAAAACCCATATTTTCTGTAATTTTCAAACAACTTGCAAACAAAACATTGAAAATCTGCAGACAACATAGTAAAAATTTTCAACAAAAAGCTAAGGGTGCCCACCTTCTAGCGCCATTATGTGAACCCCTAATCCAAACTTGCAACAATCAAATCACATTGTTAGCTTAAAATGCAAGATAGAATAAAAATCCCCCATAAAATCGATTTGCATTGTTAGAGAAGTAGGAGAAAGATGAAATGAATGAGCAAATATAAGCAACAACTATTCCTATTCTAAAAAGAAGCAAACACTTGATCTTATGGGGGGATTGGTGCTATTTTGATGTGGAAAATAGCCCTTTCCCGTGGAAAATAGCCCTTTCCCAACCCCTTTTTGATAAGCTAAATGATAAAATGCTTTGAAGATGATGGAGTGATGGATGGGCAATATCAATTCTTCAAATGAAGAGTGACTTTGCATATGATTTGAGGATCAAATTGTGGAGGATTTGCTTGAGGATGAAGCCTCTATTTAAAGATTTTCAAATGCTAAGAGTGCCAAACATGGAGGATGTGGGACTAAGATTGGAAAAATGAGAGGAAGACACTTGTCAAGTGGTGAGTGGTTGATGCATGTACAAGATTTGGGAAATGTGCCCAAGAGGGGGAAATTTGAATTCAAATTTTGCAATAAATTTAGAGAGGGGGACAAGAAAAAGATCAATGAATGCAATGTTGGAGGGACAAATCAAATTGTCATGATTTTCAAACTTTAGGGCCATGTTGAGTGAAAATATTGGTTTTAATAAATCAATAAATTGATTTATTTGTGCAAGTGGCATAATCTAGAGAATGCAAGTGGGTGAGATTAGAATTTAATCATGGTTAGATTAAATTAATGATGATTAGGATGATTTTACCAATTTGACTTGATTTAGGGATTTAAATTAAATCAAAGAGAGAAATATGAATTGGATTTCAATTAAATAAAGTCCTGGTTTATTTAATTAAATGGATGATGCAAGATATAGGTTGAATGATTTATGAGAGATGAAATGTTATTATTTGATTAAACCATTGGATTGACCTATATGCATATTTTGTGTGTCTACACATATAATGAAAAATAATAGAAATATTGTTTTGTAGGTGACTTAAAATAATGAATATTGGGAAAAACACATCATCTACTTTAGTATCTATAAAATCACAACAAAACACACAAAAAAAAGAGAAAATTACATGGACAACAAACATAATTTATTTTATTTAACAAAATATCCTCTTGAAAGACCATAATGGACTAACACATTTATTTTGTTAAAGGCAATTGGACATGAATAAAATTAACAACACTCCATTAGTGATCGTCGATACAATCAATATTACACCAGACAAAAGGTCTTTATACTATTCAAGAATCTATTACAAAAAAATCTTTCAAAGGTATAAGATATATATTTTAATGTAATAGGAAAAATACTATTTTTATAGTAGATTACTAGAGAAGTAAAAAAACTCTATTTTGCAGTTTTCTCGAAGACATGAAAATTAGTGAAAAAGATCTTGATGCATCTTTGTTTGTACCCACACAAGAACACATAACAAAATGGTTCAAGACATGTCAATTCTTCCAAATTAATTAAAATTTAAATAGTACTTTTAACAAATTTAATGACTAGCAATTTCTTTTCTTACTACAACTATTTGGAAAGCATCGAGCTAAATAACATGTCTCCTAGCCGAATGACTGCACAAAGCAATGAAGAAAGGTATTAATTTTAATATTCTTCTTTTATACCAAAGTTTGCTAAAAAGTTATGTATATGCTTCTACATTTTCCATAGATTTCTACAAACACCAACATACATAGTGGAAAATCTTTATTTTATATTCGTAGAATTAAGAATAACATGCATTTTCTATTCTTTATTGTTAACAAGTATAATACATGTTTACAACACATAATTAACTAAATAATCCATTTTCTTTCAGAGTTGATGATACCAAATTTCCTAGCTCCCCCAATCTGGATGATGTTAAACTCATTTTAGACTGGGTTCAATCTGGAGATATTCTTGCCTCTTCCAGAAGTGGCATTGGTGACATTTTCGAGGTTTTGAAATGGGCCTATAAAGAAATTAATGATCTTAATCACACAAATAGGATTCTTAATAGCAAGTTGGAGGAACTAGAATTGAAGCTTCCCACTCTTAGCAATGAAGAAGGAAAACAAAAAAAACAAAAATATTGGAACAAGAGAAGATGACAATGAGGACAAGTACAAGACTCTAGAAGCTAATAAAGTCAAAATAAAAAATAACATGAAAAAATGTTGTGGAACAAAACCATAAAATGGCTAGGCACAATGCCATAATCATCAATGCAATGTCTGAAAATTTGGAGAAGTTGCAATAGGGCCCGCTAGTTGTTGATCTAGAAGAGGACAAGGACAAAAGAAAGAACAAGGACCAAGGTATATCCAAAAGAACCTGTGCCAACCTTAAGAGGAAAGTTCCTCCTACTACCCAGATGGTCCAAATCTTAAAGAGGGGGGTTTAGGAAATGAATGACTTGGAAGCTGAGACTACAGAAACATTAAAATCTCAAGTTTAGTTTCTATTGGTGTTTTGTTTGGTCTTTTTGGGTCTTTTCTATGGCCCTTGTTGGCTTTTTTGATGGTTGTGGCTTTGTTATTTTGTTGTTTTCTGTACAGCCTTTCTGTTAATGGTGACTTGGACAATATTATCTTTTTTTTTGTAAACTTTGTGGTTTTGGGTCCCTATAAAACCCATTTTTTCCTCTTTCAAAAACTACACAATCCATTTTTACAGTCTAATTTCAAGAACCCTAAAGACCGGTACAATATTGGAGCTTTGCACAAAATGAACCAATTTCAAATTTGAAGGAGATGTCCTTGTTGTATATGGTCCTACTTCTACCAAGTACACCAATGTCCAAAGCAAAGAAAAAATAGTACATGTTGACCTTGTATATTGTAATGGTCAAATGACTAATTTTTATCATTAGAAATAATTTGATAAATATATTTTTTCCCTGTATGTCTATTGCGTCTAGCATGTGCATCACCAACTTTTTAATTAAGTCTAAAACTCAACATGAAAGAGGTGATGCAGATTGTTGCCTAGTCTTGACTAGTAGAAGCATAGTTGAAAGTGTGTCAATTGTTTTCAAAGAACATAGATTAACTCCAGATGTCACTATCTCCCAACTAATAGAAGTAGGTTGCAAGTATTTTGTTGGTTCATTTGGAGCAATAGGAACATCTTATCATATGAACAAAAAATAGTTTGAAGTGCATGTCAAAGATGATGATCTCCAAGAAGATATGGAAGCTGTATATATTTAACCATCTATATTTTATTTTCATATTCAACTTTTCTTATGAACTTCTTAAATTCATTAACAATTTTATTTTGTAGGTTGTTATCTTAAATATCAACACAATTTTTTGTGCATATTTACAACAAATTTTGTTAAGAACAAACATGTCACTCCTCCATTTCAAAAATGTTGTTAGAAAACATAATGTGCTTAACACAATAAACATTTTTTAAGGAGCTCAACGATGCATGCACAAGAGCACAATTACAAACTCTTGTGATATGCAACATTCAGGCAAGAGCACAAAAAATAATAATTCTATTTTAGATTTATATGAAATATATCTATTAAATTATTTTAGTTCCCTACAAAATACATAACAAGTTATTTTTATTCACATGTACTCAGCATATTCAAGCTAATGAATGTCAACTTGCTTCCCTTCAAAGCTTTTTGTAGCACATGCCATTGCTCTATACTATTTGACAAGTCTCTTGAAAAGGGATCTATCAATTACATGTATTGCAAAAGAACCACCCAACTTTCCTATCATCACAATCTAGCTTGCACATTGCATAGGAAAGAAGAAAACATTGACTACTGTTTAAATGGAGAGGTCTTTAAACAAAGTTTTCCAAAGCTTGTAGAAATCACATATAAGCAATACAAAGATGAAATTTTTCCTGCTGTGTTCTTGTTATGCAAATTCCAATTGCAAGGAACTTTTACATTATCTGTTAACAATTTCATTGTCAAAAATTTTCAACAATGACTATCTTATTGTTGAACCATAAATTGTGCTTTCACGAAAAATCTACCATATGGGACTACAAATTTTGTATATGTCAATAAGCAATTTTGTTGTGTTTAAAATTTGTATGCTTACATCATCTGTACTATATTATGATCTACTTTGAAAAAAAATTGTAGGATAATGACCACACACCCTTTAATTTCCAATACTAAAGTTGCATTGTCTACATACATCATTCGACTCTTTCCTAATTTTTTTTTACTTTTCAATGCTAAAGATGACTCCACTCTACCTAGTTTGAAATTATCCTTTTCAAGTTCATCAAGTCTAAGGTTTGCAGAACCTATTGGGGTAGAGTTCAATGTGATGCTTTTTTCAATGTCTAATTCATTCTTACCCTTTTATCCAAAGTGCTTGTATATAATATTATAACAGAATGGTTTCTATTAACTTTTTCTAAAGCTTCGTGAGTTTTTGATTTCTAACAAATTTCGTATAGACCTGTTGAGTTCAAATGTATACTTGATTAGGTTCTTTGAAAGAAACTAAACTGATCTAATTTTTTCTAAATATTGGATAATGCAAATCTCTATTTTACTATTTTGTAGTTGGTTTTTATGGCTCTAATAGAGGGCCACCCTAATATTGCACCTAACTCTTTCAATAACCATCTTCTCTACCAACAATCTCCTCACATTATTTATCTTACAATGTGCATTATGTCTCAAAAATCTCTTAGTGATGCTCAATAAAAATCCATCTGCATCATATCTGCATGATTTGATTACAATGTTCTTTATGTTTTTTATTCTAGGAAAGCCAATAAGAAAAAACATTGAATGAGAATCTTTCATTTTCCTTAGATGCAATTTGTCTCTCAATTTAGTTGTGAGATAAATGATTTTTTGTCTTTATAATGCATAACACAATTCCAATTTAGTACTAGCTATATCATGTGTCAGCAATGTTTGTATGTACTTTATTATGTGGAAAAGCACCAAATGAACTCAACACCATTTGTTTTTTCCATAGGCTAGTTCCTATCCTTTCTATATTTTCTTTTGTTATCTCATATTATGCAAATGTGAATAAAAATTTGGCATTCTTTATACTAACTTTTTAGTTTAGTTCTTTAGATACATTATAAATTCAGTTGCTAAGCATGTAGAAGTTCCATATATTTTATGAATATTTTGTACTACAGATTTTTTTTTCTTGTGGAGTAAATATATCATGTCCCAAACTCCGCCAATTGATTTTTGGGGAAAAATAAATTTTGAAAAAGTGTTTTTAACCACTCCCTTTATATATTAAATAAAAAAATATAAATTATTAATAAGATAATTAGCTAATAGGCTATTTTGTTTGAAGTTTCAACTGGGATTTTTGTCAGCCCAGCTGCAAATTGGATTTTCCAGAATTGGGGGTCTACCAGTCGGCGGGGAGGGAACCTTTTTTTTTGTGGTGACACGGGTGTTGGTTATTACGTGGGTTGGTGGAGGTGGAGAATTTTTTCTTCATAATGAGGAAGGTGAATGATAAGTGTTCGATGTGGAGCTTTGCAAATACATGGGTTGGTGGGAGTGGAGGTGGTCTCCTCAAAAGGTGGAAGGTGAATGGTAAGTGCTTACTCACTAGATGGTTAATGCACTTTGTGGTTGTTGTACGATGGAGGTGAACAAAGTAAATGTGAACAGATGAAGTAAATGCAATATTGAATGTAGCAATCTAGGAAAGTATACTTTGATTAAGTTGCATTGTTGAAACATCAATTGTGTTGTTGGTTTCATGGCAGACGAATGTGGAAAAAATCATTAGCTTTGGCTCCATCACTAGTTTGATACCAGATTGTTCAAAAAGAATCTTATGCCAGATTGAAAACTAGTGTTCTCTAGAATCTGTAAGTTGTTTCAAATGGGTGGTTTACATGGATGGTTAATTTATTGTCTATGTCTTCTTTCCAATGTTTGTATTTTTGGTGTTATACCCATTGTGGTGATTTGAAAGAGAGTATCGTTCTGTATTGATGGAGGAATTGTAGTTGAATGTTCTTTCTTTCATAAAAAAATATGCTTAAGGCTAGTAATTTGTTTGCCATTTGTTTACAGTTTTGGTTATCTATGTGTATCTTTCATGTTGTAGCCATCACGATAGGAGCAATTTTAATTAAGTTGCATTGTTGAAACAACCATTGTAGTATTGGTTTCATAGGAGGCCATTATAAAAATACTTGCCTACGACTTTGTCGGTGGACTAATAGCAGACTATTGTAAAAAATCATGTCCTTTGGCTCTATCGCTAGTTTGATAGCAGGTTATTTGCAAACTGTTTTATGCCACATTGAAAACTCTTGTGCTCCAGAATCTGTAAGTCCTTTTATGTGGGTAGTTTACATAGACAGTTCATTTATTGTTAATGTATTCTTATTATATGTTTGTATCTTTGGTCTTATACCCATTTTGGAGTTTTGAAAGATATTATCATTCTCTATGGATGGCGAAATTGCACAAAAATCTTCTTTCTTTCTTCAAAAAATATGGTTAGGGTTAGTTATTTGTTCACTCTTTGTCTATTGTTTTGGTTGTCTGTGTGTATACCCATTTTTAATATTTGAAAGAGATTATTGTTCTCTATGGATGGAGAAATTGAACTTAAATCTCTTTCTTCCATCAAAAAATATGGTTGGTGTTGGTTATTTGCAGATTGTTGGTCTATTGTTTTGGTTTTATGTGTGTATCTTTGGCGTTGTATCCATTACCATCGGAGCAATTGTATTGATCCGTGTGTAGGGATTAGTGTTGTATGAAAGCATTATCATATTGGAGATAAAATTACTTTGGTGGTTGTCTTATATTATTCTAGCAAGTCTTTTACAAGCTTGTGGGGTTATATTGATTTTTACATGGGTGCTTTGCATAGATAATTAATGTATTGTCAATGCATTATTATTTTATGTTTCTATCTTTTTCATTATACCCATTTTTGATACTTGAAGGATATTATCAGTCTTTGAGGGTGGAGAGACTGTAGTTAAATCTTCTTTCATTCATCAAAAAAAATGGATAGGGTTACTAATTTTTGGCTGGTGAGTGCTATTCTAATACCTCTTTTACAATTTCTCGATTTCTCTATAATATTTAGTGAAGTGCAGGGTTGTACTAATTTTGTAGAGATTATTGCTATGTATTAGGTTTATGAGTTGTATTTAATGTGGTTTTAGGGAAATTGGAGTTAAATCTTCTTCCTATCATAGAAGGATGAGGTTGGGTTGAGTGATTTTTGTGGCCCTTGTTTATTCATACATATGTAGACACATATATGTTATTGTATTTAATGCTTTCCTACACATATCTTGACCTAAGCCTACTTAGGCATGGTATGTATTGTGTTCTTGATATTTTCCTGATATTTTCATTAGCTAGTTTGTAGACTGTTGAGGTGTTGAAACACCTCAACACCTCATGGTTGGATATTTCTCCTTTATAAGGAGACCCCTGGCTATCTAATAAATTAGGTTGATTTCATTACATTCATGTGTTTGAAGCTAATTCATGATCTTGGATTTATTCAATATATATACTATGTGCATCTTTGTTGCCATATGCATGGTTTGGTTTTCATTTTCAATGAAGCTTGTGGGGTTATACTCTATTATACATGGGTGGTTTGCATAAATTATTAATCTCTTGTTATATGTTTCTTTGGATTTATACCTATTACCATAGGAGAAATTGTAGTTAAATATAATTTCTCTCATTGTTGGTCTATTGTTTTGATTATCTGTGTATATCTTTGGTGTTGCAACTATTAACATAGGAGAAATTATAGTTATTTATGTGTAGGGTTTAGGGTTGTATGAAACGATTGACATATTGGAGATAAAATTGTGTTCATGGGTGTTTACTGTTATCCTAATAGCTCTTTTTGTAATTTCTCTATTTCTATATAATATTTAGTGTTAGGTGATGTAGATCAAATTTTTAATGTAGGTTGTGGCTTTATACTGATGTTTGCATGGGTGTTTTGCATACATAATTAATTTATTGTTAATGTGTTCTTATATGTTTCTATCTTTGGTGTTATACAAATTTTGAAACTTGAAAGAGATTACTGCTCTTTGCAGGTGGAGAAATTGCAGTTAAATTTTCTTCCTTTCATGGGAAAAATATGGTTAGGGTTACTAATATTTGGCTGTTGAGTATTATGCTAATAGCTCTTTTACAATTTCTGTATTTCTTCCTATTGTCAAGGAGATATGGTTGGGTTGAGTGATTTTTGTGGCCCTTCTTTATTGTTTATAGTTATGGTTGTGCAACTTTGGCTTTTTGTAGCTATATCTTGTTTCTCTCACTATTGGTCTACTGTTTTGATTATCTGTGTATATCTGGTGCAAGAGCACCCTTGATGCAATTTTAAGTTATATTGTGAAACTTTGGTTTTTGCTTTGTTTTGGATTTATTGATATAAATAAGGTCATTTGAGACCATCCTAAGTGGTTTAGGACCATTTTTGGTCATTTGGTGAAATTTAGGCAAAGATTATAAAAGATTGTAAACGTTGCTCAAGAAAGTTATTAAGCAACTTGTCAAAAAATGTCACTAAGGTTTTTTGTCAAAAAAATAATCAAAAGGTGGTTAAAAATAGTTATTTTTGGTTGTAAATGTATAAATACACCATACAAAACTCGAATTGGGGGTTGGAGACACCATTTTTGAAGTTTGATGAATGGAAACCTTAAATTTTGTGTGCATTTTTTTATTCTTACATTATTTTCAGGCTGAAGTTGTACATTGTATGACCTGGTATGGACTCATATCATAGATTATAATATATGGATGGAATTTTTTATTTTATTTTATAATTATTTTTGTCTCATTTAAGTTTATTGAGTTTTGTGGGAGATATGACTATTTTGGTGAGACTACCCTATTCTAACAATATTGTGTAGAAATTTCAGTCTGAAAAACATGATGGTATAGATTGTACACTCCACATTTTGATCTAAAAAAAATTCTATTTTGTTTCCATGTGAATATAGTTTCATTTTCTTCAATTTTTATCAAATTTCATTAAGATTTGAATAAGTTATGACCATTTTAGTGAGGGCAGGTCTAAACCCTACCTAGGGTTTGCAGTTTTGGGGAAAATGTAATAAATTTATTTTCCACCATTGAATATTCATAAAAAAAGTCGAGGAAAATTATGTAATTATATTATCTTCAATATCACTGAAGCAATTGGCTTCATTATTTATTTTGTGGAATTTTTTGATAAAGGAAAAAAATGGGTTTTTTACAGGGACTTGAAACCACAAAGTTTATAGAAAATAAAAAGATCAAGCGTTAAAGAATCCAAAAAAAAGGATTTGAAAAGAAAAAATCCAAGAATGCACAACAACCCCCAACCCAAGGACAACAAGGGCCACTAGAAAATCCCAACCCAAAAAACCAGCAACAGAAACAACCCTCAGCTATCCTAAGGAGTTTAGAGCATCAATAGCCTCAGGTTCAAGAGTGTGCATGTCCTGGGTACACCTTTTAAGGGCCTGAACCATCTGGGGTGTAGGAGGCACCTTCCTCTTCAGATTATCTCTCGTCCTCTTCAAAATTCTAGCATCCTTAGTCCTACTTTTATCCTTTTCAGCTTCCAAATCCACAATCAAAGATCCTTGTTGTGTGTTTTCTATTTTCTTAGTCATAGCATTAATGATAATGGCATTATGTTTTGTCATTATATGGTTGTGATCCATAATAGTTTTCATGGTTTTTTTTATTTTACCAATTTCTGCTTCCAAGCACTTAACCTTACCTCCATTATCCTCAGCCTCCATCCTCATTTTATCCTTATTCCTCCTGCCCTTTGTAGTATTAAGGGAGCTAACTTTAACTTCCAAATCCTCTAGCTTGTTGTTGAGGGCCCTATTTCTAAAGTTAAGATCCTTAATTTTGTGGAAGGCCCACTTCATAATTCTGAAGTAATCAACAACAGAATTTCTAGCAATGGCCAAGATATCCCCAAGAAATTCACGATCCTGCTTAAAATAATGATCTTTAGGGTTAAGGTTACTAGGGAATCTAGGTCTATTTTCTTTGTCTATGGTAGGATAGGATGAGAAAGAGTCCTTGTTGGAATCAGGGACCTCAGAATTATCCTTCGAGGTATCCTCAAAGTAAGAGACAAATTTATTAGCAGGGGAACCCTTTTGAATGGACTTCTCTTTCATAACAGAGCTACTAGGGTTTTTGACAGTGCTTTTTTTCTTAAGCGGGGGTTTACACTGTAGAGTTTTCTTACCAAAATTGTTAGGGGAAACTAGAGGATATTCTTCAATCCGCTCAATGTCAAGCTTGCTTTTATCCTCTAACACACTATTTTCTATTTCATCATCCTCAGAAGACGAGGCTGAGACAGGGTTGGATAAGGTCGACATATTTTGAAAATGTTTATAAATAAGCCTACTAAGACCAATATGCAGAATTAGGTACTTCTTAGGATTCTTATGATCTTCCAGCCTATTTCTCATTGAACAATATAGATAATAAGGAAATAAAATCCTTTCCTTGTGACAAAAGTTATTGAGAAGGGTGAAGTGGTAGTCGTAGACCCTAGTGAATCTATCATCCAGGGTAATGTATTCCATGATGATTCTAAGTACTTTTCTCCATAACAACTTAATTAGATCAACTTCAAAGTGGCTATTGGAGACTCTTATCAGCTTATTCTTCTCCTTATCTTTCCTAGGGAACCTAGTATTCTCCTTAGTTTTGTGGAATTTATTAATGACAATTCGTTGCATTAAATTGTGGCCTGCCATGACAATGTTTCTAATGTGATCTAGAATACACTTAATCATTGTTTGAGATGAATCAATTTATGAAAGTTGTCAAGTGAATCAATTTTGTTTTATTTTTTTCGTTGTTGAAGGTTTCTCATTTGTTTCATTGCAAATTAATCCAAGAATTCCTAAGAGAAATAACTTTGTATCATTGCTTTGAATGATTGGTTTAGTTGAATTGTGATCCTCCTAGCTCTGCCTCAAATTGGTATTAGTGCCTAGTAAGGTTTGGGTAGAGGAAGAGTTTGAGTTTATGGTTATGGTTGTGTGTGTGTGTAGGTTGAGGAAGGAACCTGATTGCCTAGGTGTGGCAAAGTGAAGAGGAAGCAAGGAGAGACTTGCTTGTGAAGATGGATTTGTTGAGAAGATTGGAAAGATGTTTGTAGGCTGAGGATTCACAAATAATGAAGAAGAAACAAGAAGAGAGGAAAAGAAAAGAGGACAAGACAAAGCAAAAGAAGGAACCCGAAGAATTTATGCAAGCACTAGAGGAACTCAGTAAGAAGATAGAAAAATAGGAGGTTGAGTTGAAGTTGTATATGAAAGCTACAAGTTGGCATTTGATAGTGAAGGAGAGAGTTGTGTGGCCCATCAAAAATATTATTCAAAGAAGAAGGAGACAAGAAAGGGTGGTAGAAAATGAGGTAGAGGTAAATTTTGTTGAGAAAAGTACGTTACAAGTTGAGATGCATGATATTCTAATTGTGTTTGAAGATGAAAAATCTTCTTTGTTTGTTGATGAACATAAAGATGTTGAGATAGATGACTAGTTTTTGTTTGTAATCAAGTAGTTGATGAGATTTTTGTTGATGAACAAGTATAGAAGATTTTTGTTCATGAAGTTGGCATTGATAATCAAGATGATGTTGATAATAAGGTTGATAATAAAGATGTTGCAGATTTTTTTGCTAATGAGGTGTATACAGATTTTCCAAAATATGATGTAGGTTGTGGTAATGGTGAAAATGTTGTTATGTGGTACTTTAATGATGAGAATGAAGACATAGAGGTATATACACAAGAAGTGGACTTTTGGACCATGAAAATTGAAAGGTTGCTAGAAAAGAGATGGTATAAGAGGAAGAGGAAGAAGGAACCAAGGATAATTTCCAAGGTGAAGGACAAACTTCAAAAGAATTGGAAGACTAGGAAGAAGGAACAAACCAAATTTCAAGAGGACTTGAAATTTCTTTTCTCTGGGAGTATGATGCAGGAGCACCCTTGATGTAATTTTATGTTATATTGTGAAAATTTGGTTTTTTCTTTTTTTTGAATTTATTGATGTACATTTGAGACCATCCTAAGTGGTGTAGGACACTTTTTGGTCATTTGGTGAAATTTAGGCAAATATTGTAAAAAATTGTAAAAGTTGCTCAAGAAAGTTGTCAAGGAACTTGTCAAAAAAATTCATTAAGGTGGTTGCAAATAGTTATTTTTGGTTGGAAATGTATAAAGAAACCCTCAAAAACTCGAATTGGGGGTTGGAGACATAATTTTTGAAGTTTGATGAATGGAAACCTCAAATTTTGTGAGCATTTTTTGATTCTTACATTGTTTTCAGGCTAAAATTGTGCATTGTATGGCTTGGTATGGAATCATATCATAGATTATAATATATGGATGGAAGTATATTTTTTTCTAGTTTACAATTATTTTTGTCTCATTCAATTTATTTATTTTTGTGGGAGATATGACTATTTTGGTGAGACTGCCCTATTCTAACAATATTGTGCAGATATTTCAGTCTGAAAAATGTGATGGTATGGATTGTACAATCCACATTTTGATCTAAAAATAATAATTTTGTTTCCATGTGAATCTAATTTAATTTTCTTAAATTCTCATCAAATTTTACTAAGATTTGAATAAGTTATGACCATTTTAGTGAGGGAAGTTTTGAACCCTACCTAGAGTTTGCAGTTTTGGGAAAAAATGTAATAACTTTCTTTTCCACTATTGGATCTTCATCAAATTTGGAGGAAAATTATATAATTATGTTATCTTCAATCACATAGAAGAGCTTGGCTTCATTATTTGTTTTTTGGAAGTTATTAATGATAGTTTGTTGCATTAAATTGTGGGTTGACATGAAAATATTTCCAATGTGATCTAGAATGCACTTAATCATTGTTTGAGATGAATCAAGTTTGTTGTATTTTTTTCATTATTGAGGATTTCTGAGTTGTGTTATTGCAAAGTAACCCACGAATTCCTAAGACCAAGAATTTTGTATCATTGCTTTGAATGATTGGTTGAGTTGAATTGTAATCCTCCTAGCTCTGCATCAATATCTTTGATGTTGGGAGCTCTATTTAATGTGGGTTTAGGGAAATTGTAGTTAAATATTCTTCCTTCCGTGAAAAAATAATGGTTGGGGTGAGTAATTTTTTTGGCCCTTGTTTATTTTTTTTAGCATTTTCTCTACATTTTTTGCTTGATAGTTGTTGCTATAGGGGCAAATATAGTTAAATCTTCTTAATTTTATCAAAAAAATCGAGTTGCATCACCTCACACTAAATATTATAGAGAAATAGAGAAATTATAAAAGAGGTATTAGAATAACACTAGTGTATCTTAGAGTCTTGATTAAGTGTGTATATGTGTATATATATATATATAAGAAGGCTCTTTTGACAATGTGATTTAATCAATATACTTTCTCACACATTTTGCAACACATCAATGTTAAAACTATCGAGCTTGCTATTGAAAGGAACAATTAGCAGAGGTCGGGTCACATGAATAATAAATTAATCATTTATGCAAAATACCCAAGTAGACATAAAGATATATATATATACATGTAAACATATAGACATATATATACATGTATACATATATACGTATATATACATGTATATATACATTTCTACATATGCATACATATGTACATGTAAAGATATACACAGATATATACATATATGCATATGCATATATATACATGCAAACATACAAATATATATACATATAGACATAGAGATATATATATATATATACAAACGAACAATAAATTAATCATTGACACAAAATTACCATGTAAAACCACTTACAGATTCCATGGCACAACAACCTTAACTCCCCCCAAGATACTATAGGATGGAGTAGAGCACGATGATTTTAACAATGGTATGCTACCAAACCAACACCACACTCACTATTTTCACAATGCATCTTAATCAATATAAAACCCTATAACCTACTATCAATGGGAACAATAAGCACTGAATGAAAGACATGAACAATAAATAATGTCCTATCAAACCAACACCTCAATGGCTCTCTTGGAAATGCAACTTAATAAATATACTTTCTTGCACATTTCATAGTGCATCAGTGTTAAACCCCTTCAACCTGGTATCAAAAGCAACAATAAACAAAGAACCAAAGACATGAACAATAAATTAATCATTTATGAAAAACACCAATATAAACATAGAGATATATATATACATGTAAACATATAGACATATATATACATGTATACATATATATGTATGTATACATGTGTATATGCATGTCTACGTATGAATACATATATACATGTAAACATATACACATATATATACATGTATACATATATATATACACACACACGTGCATATACATATACTTTCTCTCAGGTTTTGCAACACACTAGTGTTAAAACCCTCCAACTTCTATCAAAAGGAACAATAAGTAGAGCCCAAAAGACATGAACAATAAATTAATCATTTATGTAAAAATACCCATGTAAAACATGCACATATATATACATGTAAACATATGGACATATATATACATGTATACATATATACGTACATATACATGTATAGATATGCATGCATATATACATGTAAAGATATACATACAAATATGTGGAAATATGCATACATATATACATGTAAACATATATATACATATACATACACAACTGTATATAGATGAAATTAGTTTGTCTGGTGTTACATAGTAAATGTCTTTTTGATAGATCTTTTATACTTTCAGTATTTGCCTATAATATTCAGTGCCAAATAATGCAGCTTGGATTTTGAATTGGCAAGTGAACTATTATATAGATTGGTCTAGGTACGATATAATTTTATCTCTCTCCTACTTTTATATTTATTAGCGCTAGAAGCATATCTATATTTTATTTTTTTGTTAAACAAGAGCAATGAAGGAAAATGCACATCATCACAACACATGGATATAATGATTAAGGAAACAAAATTTTGAAGTCTTTAAAAAGATCAATGCATGTCTACTTCCACCTCTATATATGTGTATGTATGGATAAATATATGTATGTATGTTTTACTAATATTTTTGTTACAATTTCCTCATTTTTCTATAATACTCAATGGCAGATAATGCAGTTGTTGTTATACAATTCCTCTATTTGTTAGCAGACTACAAAGATGGTGGGAATCAAAGTAAAATGAAAACCATGGTAGCTCAATGAATGTGCAAATCTATATAGGGAAAAGGTAGAATAAATTACATATCCATTCACAATCTACAGTGTCCTCTTTGTAAGGATTTGAAGTGAAATCAATTAGAGGGATTTGAAGGGGCTAATTGTACAAAATGTGTATAGCACCAAAGATGCACACATTGTATATATGTGTCTACATATGTATATATGTATATGTGTGTGTGTGTGTGTGTGTGTGTACGTATGTGTATATATATGTATATGTATATGTGTGCATATATGTATATGTATATGTATGCATATATGTATATGTCTATGTAGATATATATATATATATATATATATATATATATATGTGTGTGTGTGTGTGTGTGTGTGTGTGTGTTAGTGTGTATTACGTGGTTTGGTGGTTTTGGAGGTGGTGACCTTGATACATAGAAGGTGAAAGGTAAGTGTTTTCTTCTATGGGGGTTAATGCATTTTGCCATTGTTGTCCGATGGGGGCCAATGAAGTAAATGCAATATTGAATGTTGTGTGACAAAGTATACTTTGATTAAGTTGCATTGTTCAAACAACCATTGTAGTGTTATATGTGTGTGTGTGTGTGTGTCTGCGTGTGTGTTTGTGTATTCTTTCTTTCTCATTTGTTTCAACTCCTACCATAAGAAACTCTTGATTATGGTAGCTTGCACCTTCTATTATCCATTTGAAAAAAGTTTTGTGAGGATAATATATTGACTAGGTTGCATTGTTGAAAGTAATATTGGTGTGTTGGTTTCATAGCAGAGCACTTCCTGATATGCTTGGTCCCTACTGGTTTAATAGTATATTGTAGCCACAATGGATCTTTTGACAATGCAACTTAATAAATATACATCCTTGCACATTATGCAGAAAATGTGAGTTGCATAGGGTGTAATTAAATATTATAGAGCAACAGAGAAATTGTGGAACAACTATTGTACAAAAAATCCTATTCACGGTTTGGCTAATGAAAATCACATTGGAAACTTCAAACATATAAGAAACCCTCTACATATCCATATATACAATCCCTCCTCTCTTAATTTGTGTGGTTCTTCAGTGTTTCCCTAACAATCTTGCTAGAATTTTTATTTTTCTCTATAATATGTATATATGTATATATACGTGTATATGTATGAATGTACATATATGTGTATGGGAAAGTATACTGCAAAATGTGAGAAAATATATTGGCTGGGTTGATTTGTTGAAATAGCCATTGTGGTGTTGCTTTGATAGTAGACTATTGTAAAATTCTTGAAATATAAAATAGTTTCCCACAGATGATAATGACAATGTGGAGCTTGTCTCTTCAAAAAAAGATATTTGTAAATGTTTCTCATTAGCGAATAACTATTGCACAAAAAATTATGGAACTAGAATTTGCAAGCTAGTTGTTACATAGACTGGTTGTCTTCTATTAACATGTTTCATGATATTCTTCTGCCCTCATCTTTTTAACTATCAATAACTTTCATGATATTGTTTTCCACTCATCTATTTGAAGCTACTTGTAGCAAAGTAAATTCTATTGTTCTTGTAACAAGGATTGTTTTGTAATCTTTAAAATTTTGTAATCTTTAATGTGCTTAATTTTTTTGGATGGAAAATGTTATCATTTAGATATATTGTTGTATATATAGATGAATAGATACATGTGTACATATAGATATATATATCTTCTTATTTTTTGTTTTCCAAAAAATTTAAATAGAGGAAAAATTGAACCCATATATGTACTTAAGGATTTCCATTCTTGTTGTTCTATATTCCATTATTTCTATTAAGAAAGATGAAGCAACATGTAGCAATATATACAAATGTTTGCATATAGGTGTTTATACAAATATAGCAAGAAGATTGTATGCATTCTAAGTTCTCCACCAGTTGGTATTGAATGTTGGAATACCTTAATCTTTTATTTTTTACTATGGTTGCAAGATTCCTTGCCTTTAAAGGGTTCTAGAACTATGTCTACGGAGTCGGGGTTTGTGGATGGGTCTCTAGAGTCCCCCAAAATTGATTTGATGATTGATTTGTTGTCAAATTATACACCTAATGTTGCAGAGTCTAGCTCTGAGGATGCCATCCACCAGCCTACAGACTCTGATTACGTAGGTTTGCCTTGATTTTTCATTGTGCCTGCTATAAACTTGCTCTTATTGTTTCCTACCTTTCTTGTTGCTACTTGATTGGCATTCAGGTGTATACATAAATAGCTAGCCTTAGTAGAGGATATAGATATGAAAGTAGACATGCATTGATATTTTAGAACACATAAAAATGTATCTCTTTCTAGCCTTCATTTTTCTTGCTTGTTTTATCCATTTGGTGTGATAATGTGCATTTTGCTTGATTACACTTGTGTTTGTAGGCTGCAAAGAAACATCCGAATTTGAGTCCATTTACAATTTGTTCCATCAATGTCGATGATGTTGTTTCCTCTCTGGTCCTTGAACTTTTGTCCTTCAAAAAATTTGGCGATGATGAAGAGCAGGTTGAGCGATCCAAGGTTGTCTTGTCTAATGGCCACCATTTGCAAATAGGAAATCTCCCTTCCAAATGAAATGATATGTTGTTTATAGGTGCCTTGAAAATAGGGTCCCTTGTATGTTTAAAAGACTACATCTGTAGGAATATCCAAGATTTAAGGTTGGTTGTGTTGTTTGTTGTATATCTTAAAAAATTATCTCTTTTGTTTCTGCCACATATAATTTGTCCAATACATTTTTTTTGCTTCTTTTCTAGGGCCTTAATCATATCCAACTTAGTTGTAATTATGCATGATTGTCAAATTACTGGGACCCCTAGGTATTTGTTCAAGCAGCAAGAAGAGAAAATGTTGGCGCTTGACTCACCTTCTCCTTCTAAATGGGCTCCTAAATTTGGTCTACAACTGTCCCCTAAAAAAAAATAGCCCTCCAAAGGTCAGCCCTATTAAATATTTTAACATTTATCAAAATGTTTGGACAGTGAAAGGGCATGTAACACATATTAGGAAGGTGCATCATTTCAAAAAACAAAGAGGTGAAGGGAAACTATTTAGTTTTGACATTATAGATGTGGAGGGGATAGAAATACGTATTACTTGTTTTGATGATATTACTGAATTGCATTATGGTCGAGTTGAGGTGGGGTTTGCTTATTTAATATCAAGGGGATTGGTCAAGGAATCCAATAAAATATTCAATAAATTAAATAGTAATCTTGAGACTATTTTGGATAAAAAATCAACAATAAAACGATGTGAAGATGAGATTCCTGTCCCAAAAAAAATCGCTTTTGTGTCGATTAGTGAAATAAGCAACTATAGTGATAACAACTTTGTTGATATTATTAGCATTGTAGTGCATATTGGGTACATTTCAATTGTTTGGAGGAGAAATGGAACTGAAACAATTCAACGAACCATTAAACTATATGATGTCTCAGCTTCTTTCATTGATGTTAATTTGTGGGGTCCAAGCTGGCACGAAAAAGGTGATACCTTGGAGCGGATGTACCTTTCTAGTTAAATAGTCATTTTTGTTGTCCGTAGTGGCCGTGTAGGCTACTTTAATGGAAAAGTTATCAACACATCAACAGGAACAATCCTTGAGATTAACCCTTCTATTCCTAAGGAAAACACTCTTAGATCCAAGGGGCCAATTAAAGTAGACCAAGTAGCTTCAACTTCTTCTACACGTCGGAGGTTGCATCCTTCAAATGATAGAGTTACTATTGCATTTATCTTAAAAAATTGCCTCCATTTGGTAGAAACTTTTGAAGCCATTTTTAAAGCAACCATTCAAATTACAAAAACTGAGTCTTTTTGTTACCCTATTTGCCCCTTGTTGGTTAATGGTAAAGAATTTAAAAGGAAATGCACATGCCCCCATGCTGATGTTTGGTTTTATGACCATTGTAGATGGAAATTGAGGAATGAAACTATCACTATCTTCTATAGTTAAAGCTGCAAGACCATTTAGGTAGCCTTTGGTGTGTTGCTTTTGATGAAGCTGCCACTAGTCTATTGCAGATCCTAGCAAAAGACCTCTACACATTGCAGGACATCTCTGACTCTACAACAAATCTTGTTGTTCTTATTAAAGGCCTTGTTTGTAAAGCATATATCTTTACTACTTTGATTAGAACATAAATGTATAATTCAAAGGAATGGCTGAAAACAATGATTTTCAAAGCAATGAAAGTTGATTTCGAAGCAGAGTGTAAACTACTACTTGCAGACATAATGAAGATATCTACTCCTGCTCTAGAAAAAGGCTCCACTAGCGAGCCTACACTTTGATTACTCTTTTGTACTTCTTATCATTTCTTATATCTTTGACTTTTAAATGCTGACTACGACATGCTAAGACTTCTGTTTAAGAAATATGGACATAATTTATACCTATGTGGATATGTGCAGGATCATGATGGGCCAAAAAGTGGCAATATGATGGGTATGTGGTTGATGACCTTTTTTTACCCAAAATTGATGAAACGAAAAGGGTTTTTAAAGGAGATTCTCAATTTTGCACCAATATAAATTATGCTTTACTTTGAATTTAATAAGTAATTATTATTCATTTTCTATTTGAATTATGACTAAAGTCCTAATTGATAGGCTGACGGAAAAACATCTACAACTTTCAAATGGTATCATATTTTTTTAATCCAAAACATGTGTCACATTCTATGCTTTGCATACTATAGGATTAGAAAAAGAAAAATTGAATTTCATGAAGTTTTGACCAAGTTAAGGTGCTCAGACATGCAACTTTTCATATTTTTTAAAAGTTGTAATAAAATATTCATAATTAATTATTTACTTGGAAAAAAATTACAAAACAATATGCATCATGTTAGGACATGAGTCGTTTACTTATATCTAAAATATTATAAAAAAATATTATCATTTTATTGTGGTTAGGGTGGTCAAACAAACACCTATTTATTTTTTCCCTGAAATTTTAGTACTATTGCATTGAAATTTCAAATTTTCACCAAATAGATTTTTTATTTTTTTAAACAATTCTAGTAGTTTAGAAACTACATTCAATTTGCTACAGATTATATTCTTACATATTTTTTAGATAATATAGATAACTTATTCAAATTTTTATGTCAAGTTTCCTAACTCTGATTTTTTTAAAAAATTTGCCACTTAAGGGCCTATTTTTTCCATGATGATCCTGCACATACCCATGTTTGCATCTACATATTTGCACATTTATTGACCTGCCATATTTTTTATTATAACATGGTGCATCAATTTTGTTGTCATTCTTGGTTTCAAATATTTCAAATCAGTTGGATGGTTATATAATATGTTTACACAGATTACAATTTCAAAGACAACTAAACAATTTATTTCCACATATATTTCAAATATTTTATATACAGACAATACTTGACAACATATTTTAATATGTATTAAATATTTTGTATATGGATAATCATTGAGAATAAACTTCTTTATGTCACATTTAAAATCTACATGAATGTTATAAGTTTTTTCATTATGTAAATCAGGAGTCAAATTATTTATTCCATCAGTTTAATGAGATTGTATTTGATTTAAAGTTTCTTTGAATGCTAATCACTCTTGGTTCTTGGTTGCCATCACATAAAAATTTAATCAAAAAAATTATAAATGTGCTTCCAGGTCTAATGAATATGAAAATTAGGTCAGAGATAAACTTATCTCGTGCCTGAACCAATCTATATAATAGTTCGCTTCTCAATTCAATATTCAAGCTATTATAAAGACATTTACTATTTGAGAAAGGAAACTGTCAAAAACCTATTAAACATACGTTTACTATATAATAGATAGCTTCACAATTGTAAATTTATGATTTCTTTGCAAAGCTTATTCACCAATGAGGAACACTTAGGCAAATCCTTTGTTTAAGAGGTAAGCTCCAAGCTATGAGTAAAATCCCTCGAGAAATGTTCTCTATTTTTCTATAATATTTAGTGCCAGGTACATCAAGAATGGAAGAGGTGAAAAGATTAGTGACCCTACCATATTTTTTTGAAGAAACAACGAACATTTAACTAGAACTAGTCATATGGTAATAAGTATAATGCCAATGCTACACAAAGATAACTAGAAGCAATAAACGGAGGGCAAAAAGTATGTTTGTAGGTATATGTATATGTATATGTATATTTATATGTATATCTACATGTATGTATATGTGTATGTGTATATGTATGTCTATGTATGTATATGTATATGTATATGTATGTGTATATCTATATGTATAATGTTGATATCTACATTTCTCTATTTGTATTCCTTTCAAACATATATAGTCTTATGTATATTCCATCTTTTCCTTTGGTTGCATTGCTCGATGGGTGCATAATGGTCAAAACCTTCCATTCACTTCCATTAGTTTGCCGATTGGATGTTCCTCAAGTGTTGTGTTCTATAATCTGAACACTATTTTGTAGACATATTGTTGTTGTAATTTGTTTGTCCTCTGCCTTTTTGGCCGTTTCATAAACACCTAACCACACACACACACACACATATATTTTGATAGTTTTGTTTTGTAAATTTATAATTTACTAGCTTATGGATTTAACCCTTCTCTTATTACATGGCTAGACATCCTTCAGTGCAAAGAAAAGTTGTATTCTTTCCCCTTTTTTTTCTACATGGTTACATACATTCCAAAACATACCAAAATTAGGTATGTCTATAGAGTTATTCCTATACATTGTATGCTTTGAAACAAAATCTTTGCTGTTTCTGTATTATCTTCCTTTAAACAGAGTTTTTTGTATTTCATTTGCGGAATTCCATTTTCTACAGTTCTTTATGAGGCATTCTCTTTTCCTAGAAAGTTATTGGAGCTAAAAGAACTCTAGGAAAATAAATACATGTATCAGAACATAGAATTTTTTTAGCAACTTAACTATTCTCTAATATATAATGAAACACCATCACATTTGTGCTCGGTGTTTCATGGTTTACCTAGCTTACAGTTTGCTAGAGGCCCATGAGGCTTCATGATGCCAATGTCATGGGAAAGTGAGGAATTGTATGAAAAGTATTAGAATAACACTTATTTGTTATTAAATATTATACACAAGAATTCAGTTACTGCATATTGAGTCGACCAGTTGTAACATTTCCAATGAAATAATTACCAATCTCCATGTCGCCTCAGAAAAAAAAAAAAAAAAACTGCACAAGTTCCCATCACTTGCGCTATTCCCGACGTCAGAAAATCCAATTCACCCACACCACAATGGCTCTTTCGAAAATAAAACTTAATCAAAGTATGTTTTCCCACATGGAAACATTAAATATAGCATTTACTTCCACCTGTACCCTTGTACACCGACAGGAAGATGCATTCACACTTGCCATTCACCTTCCCCTTTACAATGACACCATTCTCCACTGCCGCCAACCCGCGTACTTATGAGCGCCCATACCACTACAAAAGAAAAAATTGGTACCCTCCCCACTGGAAAATTTTCAGCTACATTCTTTGCCATGAAACCCATATTGGCTTAATCAAAAATTCAAGCTAGATTGCCTAGGAGTAGATTGAGCAATCAAATAGGGAATTTGCAAAAGAGCTATTCCATAACGTTTGCAGTGGGCACAACAAAAATGCACAGCCCATAGACTGCTCTCCATAGTACAATAGTCTATATTCCCACAATTACCTTCTCATCTTCCTGGTGACAGATATTTTTTAGGAAAAAGGAACAAGACATAACTCCTATTTCTTCATCCATATAGAAGCATAACGCCAAACACCCATGCAAAACTGATTTTAAAAAATACCCATGTGAAATCACTTACAGATTCTGTACCACCACACTTTCGAAGCCCTCCAATCTGCTAAAAAATGGAGCCATATGCAGTGATTTTAACAATAGTCTACTACCAAACCAACACTAGGATAGCTCTTTCAACAACATAACTTCATCAAAGTATACTTTCCCATATTTCAAAATTGAATATAGTATTTAAATTTTTTGAGGATACCAACTCCACCACCCCCAACCCATGTAATTTCTAAGCTCCATCCTCATGTGAAAAAACACTTATGAATCAGCTTCCACATATCAAGGAAACCAACTCCACCACCCCCAACCCATCTTTACATATACAAAACACAAGAAATTGTAACAGAACTATATAGACATCAACAAATGCATCTATCCTTCCAACTTCCCAAATCAATTATTCAAACCCAATTCTCCAAGGCAGTACATATTTTCTCTATGTTTTGCAACAATTATATGATGCAATGATCTATGCAAAATTCATATAGCATCACAGGATTAATTGGAAATTTAAGCTGCATTATTTGGTATTCAATATGATAGACAAAATATTTATACAAAATACCCATGTAAAATGACTTACAGAGTTCATACGACAACAGTTTCAAAAATCTCAGATGTGTTATAGAATAGACTCAAGGATGGCTATTCTTTCAATAGCCACATACACATGTAACACCACAATGGCTCTTTTGACAATGCAACTTAACCAATACATTTTCTTGCCTTACAAAGAAAAAGAACAATGACAAATAATAGTTTGTTATAGAAAGCTTTGAATAGACGACAAAAAGGGAGTACTATGCAACATATTGGTAGAAGCCAAGCAATCTATGTAATAGTTGTAAGAGGTATTAAGATGATACTTAAGATTCAGATGTATACCACTCTTGAGTGTTTCCTTGATAGTTCTTTTACAATTTGTATGTTTCTCTATATTATCTAATGGTAAATAGTGGAGCCCAACTTTATAATATATGCATGTATATATATATGTATATATATGCATATATATGTATCTATATATGTACATGTATATATATGTGTATAGATGTATATTTTTATACATACATGTATATATATGTTTCCATATATGTATATCTATATATATATGTATATCTATTTATATATATGTATTTTGTTGTAATTGCACAACAGGAAGTAAATGCAATATTCAATATTACAGTGTGGGGAAGTGTACTGCAAAATATGCAAGAAAATATATTGATTCAGTTGCATTGCTAGAAGAGCCATTCTGGCATTATCAATATGTTACACATACTGCACAATTAAATGCTCTGTTCTTATCAACATGTCAATACTATACGACTCAATGCTATAAAATTGTATAGTCATGATTTTTACAGAGCATAGACAACACTTATACATGCTACTTTAAACTCTACTTAAAATCGTAGTCTACATAATTACACATAAACATAATATACAAACGTATATAGATATACATATATATGTATATCTTTGTCTAGATATATGCATATGTATATTTTCCTATACAGGTATTTTTATATATCAATTAGGGAATTGAGTACATATATATATGTGCATATGTATCTGTCTATCTTCGAGAACACTCAATACAATTTTTCTCTTTTTCTGTGATATTTACTACCAAACATGTGTTATTCTAATACCTATTATATAATTCCTCCATTTGTTTTCAATAGCTACTATGAAATAATGCAGCTTGAAATTTATATCAATATGTTTCATGATATCCTTTTCCCCTCATTTTTTTCAAGCTTTACAGATATTGCACGATTAAATGTTGTCTTCTTAGGAAATAGAAAATTAAAAAAAATATCCTATTAGCTAAAGATTTAAAGTTCAATAGATAAGAGAGAATGTAACTATTTCTATCTTTCGCAGTTAAAGTTGCAAGCACATCTAGTCAACTGTTACATACATTACATGTGTTGTGTGAATATGTTTTATTATATTATTTCCTTTATTATCAATTATTATATATATTCCACTTACCAATCTTCTTCTAACCATCTTCAAATGCCATTATGCTTTTTCTTTACTAGGATATCTCTTTTCCATGTACTTCTTAACCCATAAAAAACACTACAATGTTATAGAATTTTGTTCAAAACACCAATCTTTCTATACATTCCTTGTCCCCATGGTTTATGGTAACACTCCATGGGATTTTCCATGGACCTTAACTCCTTTGGCTTGGTGATCTGGCTAGAGCCCATGAGGCTTCATGATGCCAATATGGTAGGGAGGAAAAAAGGCATCGATTTATGTGGTTATGAATAGTAATTAGACACTATTGTCATGTGCTTTTGAGCGCACAAACAAATTATTGATAGCATCACACTGTTTATCCCCGAAAGCACATGAGAGTGGTGTTTGCTGCTCCATTCCACTAAAGCGAGCAATTTTTACAATATTCTGCTATTGAACCAACACCACACCATTGGAAACCCACATAATTACCTTGCTCCACGTCGCCATTAAAAATGTAGGGCAAGTCACTGCATATATATGTTGACAGGGAAACAGATTTAACTGCAATAAAACCATGCATAGATAATGATTATCTCTTTCAAGTCTCCAAAATGGGTATAACGACAAAGATACAAACAAATAACAATGAATATTTCTTACACACAAATTTTTGCCAACATGCCATGTATTCAAAATGTTTCATTTTATCTCTTACTTTTTATAACAAATATTGCTAACCTCTTTTACTCTATATCTATATTATTTACTTTATAATGTTACACAGATACAATAGACATTCAAGAAAATTACTATGTTGTAAATTCTCTATTCCACATCCTTTCATGCTCCAACAACTTGGCCCAACCATCGTTTACTTGTAATTCTTAAGTGTTTTCCTAATAGTTGTTGAACTAAATGTCTCTATTTTTCTTGTTGTGTGATATATGGTAAGAGTCCTTAAGATTTTCCATGGACCTTACCTGCCTTTCTTGCTCAAGGATTTGGCTAGAGCCCATGAGGTTCATGATGCCAATATGGTAGGGAGGACAATGAGCGTGGGTTTACTGCTTTTGAATTTTATCGTGATATATTTGTTGCTCCTAATATACATGGAAACACAAATTCTCACATCCACTTATCCACCAAAAATATACTCTATTTTATCCATAATTTTTGTCATTGTTTACATAGATGTCTCTCTAACTTCCTCAATAGATTACTTATACACAATTATTTTCTAGTATCCATTGTATTCAAAATCTTCTATTTTTTCTTTTTCTATTTACAACAAATAATGCTAACCTATTTTATTCTATATTTATATTTTCCCCTTTCTAATGTTGCAAGAATACAGTAGGCATTCAAGCAAATTAGTCTATTGTAAATTTTGTATGTCAAGTTACTTGTTATTGTTAAGTGCTCTCCCAATAGGTGTTTTATAATTTCTTTGTTTTTGTTTCTGTGTGATATATGATAAGAGACCTTGAGATTTTCCATGGACCTTACTTGCCCTTTTGCTTGGGGATTTGGCTAGAGGCCATGAGGCTTCATGATGCCAATATGGTATGGAGGAAAATGAGTGTGGGTTTAGTGCTTTTAGATTCTATCATCGTATATTTTTTGTTGCTTACATACATAGACACACAAATTGTCACATGCACTTTCCCATGAAAAAAACATACTCTATTCTATTCACTGTATTTGTCATTGTTTCCACAACTCTCTTTTCAACTTTTTTAGTACATTACTTATACACAATTGTTTGTCACTATCCCATGTATTCAAAATCTCCTATTTTATCTCTTCTTATTTACAACAATGCTAACCTATTTTATTCTATATCTATATTTTTTCCTTTATAGTATTGCATAGAAAATAGGAATACAAGGGAATTACTATATTGTAAATTTCCTATTTCATATTCTTTCCTACTCCAAAAATTTGATCCAATGCTGACCACTCTTGTTGAACACCACCAACATGACATGCAAGTACAAAAATTTCCTATTATCAATAAATAGATTTCATTCACCAACTGTAAATATTATTAATTATTTCACTTGCTTGTTTTTGCAATGAAAAGTGATTCTGCCAAGAATCTAGCTTTCCACGTAGGCAATTAAGCGTACTCAATGACATGCTATGTAATTGAAAAACATGAAACTATTCTTTTCCAATGGCCATCTTCCTTTTGTAGGTGGAAATCTACATAATTATAATCATTAGATATGTTGTTCATGGATACATATTAGTGTAGCACATATTTCATTTAAAATGGTGGAGATGAAGAACCAAAAAGCAACGATTTTTCCCTGCAAGGTATGCAGGCAAGTGTTATAAAATCTGTGGTATTTTTCATGACTTTAAAATTCATGACGTTCATCATGAAATTATAAGTTATGCTATTTGCCATGGAGTTTATAACATTTCTAACTGCATACCCTGTAGGCCAAAATTTCTTTGGTGTGTACATGTCATATTTTCCACGTGGCGATTATTTCAATTCAATGCTACATATACATTTGCTTCAGCACAGGTGCTCTACAAAAAAATGTTCACCACTCCCAACTATATAATGCTAGCATGTCAATAAATAGATTCAATCGACTGGCCATAAATACCATTAATTATTTTTACTTTGCCATTGTCTTTGATGGTTTTGCACATATACTTAGTTACTTTTAATGCTTCCTTTTTTATTCCAACGGGTTGAGTACAAGATCTTTTTGGAAGTCAAATAAATCATTGTTTTCCCACAAAACAAGGGATACCATTTAATTCAATAAAACCACATGGATAATAATGCTTTTACTTACAAAATTATCAAGTCATGAAAGCAATAAATCATCCAGGACCACACAAGAATTTTTTTTATTCATTTCTAGTACTTATGGGGATCACTAATAACTTTTTATTTGATTGAAATTGCTACAAATGTTTTTCTACAAAATCCTTCTCCCGTCATTTCCCTATTTCACTATTCCTATATATTACATTCATAGATATATAGTGTTGTGTACATTGATTTTCTTTTCCATGATACATGATAGAATTCCATGTTATTTTTCATGGCTTGCTCGATCATCTCCACAACGACCATAGAGTTTATTGGCTTCATGGTTTCCTCATCATTCCTCGCTCAAAAGACACAGAATGGTAGTTGATTGCTCATATGCCAGTTGATAATATTCATTGTTCTAATATAACGATATCAACTGTTTTGGATTCCTTGTGAAATGACAAAATCTAGTGTTTATATTATTTAATCCACACCTTATAGTTTTCCATGCATTAGTATTCATCTTTACCTTATGATAATTAAATCATAATCAATCAATTGATTCATCAAATAGACAAAAATATCAAATATAGATGTGCATCTAGGCCTAAGAACTATTATACTATAATACATATAAAATTATATGATAGCTTAGATTTTTGACAAAAATGATTATTAGTAACAAAACTAATTATTTCAAAATTTAAATTCTATTTAATTTTCCACAACTAATTTCCCACTCTATACAAATAGTTCTTAATCTCTTGTGGACTGCATTATTTAAAGATTATAATTAAATAATAATCAATCAATTTACTAATTAACGTTGAAAAGCATATCAAACATGAATTTCCTCTTTTATGCAAATGGTTCTTAGTCTTCGAATGCAATGCCTTATCTTAAGAAAATTAAATAATAATTAATCAATTGATTGATTAACCTAGAGAAAAATGTTAAATATACATGTGCATCTAGGCCTACCAACTATTAAACTAAATACACTAAAATTATATCATACCTTAATTTTTGGAGAGAAATTATTATTATTACCAAAACTACTTATTTGAAAATATAAATTGTATTTAGTTTACCAAATTTAATTAATTAAAATCACTTTAAAAGAATTATTGTAATTAAAAGTATTCATGTTTAATTGCTTGATATTCAAAAAATATTATTCTCATTCACCTCCTCTTATTCCATATTGAATTATTAATATGTTTTCCTTTTTTTGACTTTCTCTAATACTTGCAAGTATTAACAACTTCCTTCCTTGCTTCTCACTCAATAGCGCTTTGTGGTGGACCCCTATCGGATGATCATCGAATGCTTGTGCATTCGACTGCTAAGATTTAAATTTATGCATCTCTCTGGCCGACCTTTTCTGTTGGCACCTTATCATTTGAATGTCATGTTTTGATGTCTGGTCGACCTCTTTTGGAAGGCTCTTCAACATGTATTTTATACCAGCTTGTTATCCTCATTCGGGTATCATGAATTTGGATATTTTTTGCATGTGATATGTGAGGACGTTGCCCCTTGCATTTTGCACATAGGTTTGGACGAAAACCTGGCCTATGAATTCATGCTTCTTATTATATCCAATTCCTTCACTTGATGACATTTATCCCAGCTTCTATCTGAGTTCTTACACCATTTACAGGGAGTGCATTAATAATATGGTGAACACCATTCCAGCTTAGCTAAGCGTGTTGGGTCAATCAGAGCGCACAACATTTCAATCATATTCACGCTAGTTCTAGTTAGTACTTACACAATCGAATCATCCATCCATTCCTGGAGATTAGCATGCACCTCACTCAATGCATCCCTACAAGGATGGACCTGGCACTGAAGATACAATAGGAAACAACAACCAAGTAGGGTAATGTCCCACTATTAAGGGTGTGATCAGAGGTTTTACATATAATCAGATTTCATCTAGAGGTTAATCGACATCCATGTGGCACGGGAATGGACTAAACAAGGAATCTGTCATTGGAGGATGTTTCATTCCTACGCCACTTACATTGTGTGAGTATTTCCTTCTAGGGTGGTGCTCATAACCTGAGTAGCTGCATTTTGTCATTACATTGGAATTATTCATGAATGGGAGGTCTACCACAACGTGATACCCGATCGGGTTCCTGCACTAACACGATTATCTCCAACAGTGTAGCTATCATCGCTTCTGGGCGACGATTCCATCAGGAGTAGGAAATCTGGTTGCCGCGAGCACTCCTATCTGAACAACGAGTGTGTCGAAAGCTAGTTACTGTGGCTCAAACTAGTAAAGATCCTGGAATAGGCTATCGATTGTCTTTCTATTGTACTATGCCATCTGACTATATCATCTAGTTCCCAGTTCCAGATTGCATCATAAATTTGGTATCTCTAATTTTTATAATTCGAAGTAAAAGTCAATTACTTTCTGTGCATTGTTCAAATTTTGCTTCAGTTTGGAGTTATTTATTTCTACAGTTTTGTGCAAATACATTTAAATCAATTCAGGGTGAATGTCTCATTAAGTTTTATGTTTGAGGAGCATTTAATTTTGTATTTCCTGAGCAAGCACCTTACAAAATAAATGTGTCCTTGGAGTTTGGTATGTCCATGCATTTAAATGGTATTTGATGTGTCTTATCAATTCTTCCATCCCACGTTGTTTAGGGCATTTCTATCTTCCCATTTTGTATAATTGGTTGATGATTTTGATTAAAATGTGATGAACACATTTTTACTTCTGGCCAGAGTATGGTGACATTGTTTAAAGTTTGGTTCTTATCATTGAAGGTGTTTGTGCCATACTTGTATTATAATATCTTAACTGACCAAATATAGCCTGGACATCAAACACATATCATCATATAATAATTTTGGACTTCATTAATATATGAAGCCATTATATTGAATTTTTAAATGTAACTTGGAAATTTAAACCACTTTTCAAGAATGCATCCTCGAGTGCTTGTTGATGAAATTGAAATTGCAAAAAGAGCCACATTGGATTTTCTTGAGAAGTTCTTAACTTTGGTAATCATTGAAGAAACACCAGATAAGGGGATGTTAAAAATGGTAGCAAGGACAATAGTTAGGACAAAGGTATATGATACATTTTTTTTCCCAATTTTGTTGAAGAATTTTAGACAATCTAATTGAGTTGAGTGGGATATGATAGGAATCGCTTGTATTTGCGAAGAAATTATTCAAATTAGTTTGAGTCAATTAAGAGCCTTCATTTTCTGCCGGTATTGGCATGGTATGATGGTTTATAGGTGGCATTGTTGTTCTTGCCACCAAGGTTCAAACCCCGTTGGGATGGTATTGTTGAATGGTTGTATCCGGTTCATAGCTCCGGTCAAAAGCGTATACCCCTTGAATAAAAAAAAAAAAAGAGCCCTCATTTTCACTTGTACTATGAGGTAACCATGTCTTCTGTGATTTGTGGTTAAGGTTTCTTAAAATATGTTATGCAAAGGCTTCTCATCACTGAAAATTTCACGAGTAAATTTATTTGGTGATGGATTTTATAAAAGAGCTTAAGGGTGATTGAAGACAAACACAATAGATATATTTCAAAGCAAACTACAGAAGACTCTGGGTCCATACAATTGTTGTTTGTAGACCACAATTACTTTCTCATAATAGGTGGTGGAATTCTACCCACATGCTTACATATGCACATGTCACTGCATGTGGCATGCTAAAGATACAAAGCCAAGCAAAAATCAATAGGGTAGTGGGGCCTATGATTCTGAACTCTAGTCTAGGGGGAAATGAGGCAAATGATCAATTTAATATCAAAATCATTTTGAATTTTTTTGCCACGTAAATTTTTTTATTGAAATAGTCATGCTATCATAAATTGGAGTCTTTATTTAGGTGATAGAAAAGCATCTAATTCAATACGTTCACATCATTCTTGATTTTTCTTATTGGGTAGGTTCTTCAATCTAGCAGGGGAACTGAATGATACATATGTTGACTGCAAATTAGTTATGGTTTCAAGCTATCACCTTCATACAACTTCCTTACCAGATTTCAATTCATTTTTCTAGATTTCTAGATAGTGTGCTTGATATTTCAATCAAATGAGATGGTATGAGCATGGGATTATGTTAAAACATGTTCACTAACAACTATATGGTTATTGTTAAGAACTTACCATATATATTTTACTTTGTCTTCTTTGCAAGCTAGAATTGGATGGCTAAAGGTAAAATGCAAATGAGCCAAAGTTTAATTGGGTCAATCAACTTGTCTTTAACCAGTAGACCTATCTGAGTTCATAAGAATAGAGGGAGTCAAAAGCTTTAGTAATTTCTAGTGAGTTCCCTTACATGAAGTAATATCAATATCAAAAAGGTTTAATATTTTATTTGTTGGTTAAAAGTAGCTTAAGTCAAATAGCACCAAAATATTCTTACAATAGATAAACTAGCAAGGCTCGTAGGCTTTAGGGTATGTGCAGGATCATGATGGGCCAAAAAGTGGTAATATTATGAGTATTTGTAGGGTATGTGGCTGACAACTTTTTTTTACCCAAAATTGATGAAACGAAAAGGGTTTTTAGAGGAGATTCTTAGATTTCCACAAATATAAATTATTCTTTAATTTGAATTTAATAAGTAATTATTATTTATTTTCTATTAGAATTACGACTAAAGTCCTGATCAATAGGCTGATTGAAAAACATCAATAACTTTCAAATGGTATCAAATTTTTTGAATCCGAAACATGTGTCACATTCTATGCTTCACATACTATAGGATTAAAAAAAGAAAAATTAAATTTCATGAGCTTTTGACCAAGTTAAGGTGGTCAAACATACAAGCTTTTATTATTTTTAAAAGTTGTAATAGAAAATTCATAATTAATTATTTACTTGGAAAAAAATTACAAAAAAATATGCATCACATCCGGATATGAGTCCTATACTTATATATAAAATATTATAAAAAAATATTATCATTTTATTATGGTTAGGGTGGTCAGACAGACACCTACTTATTTTTCCCTGAAATTTAAGTACTATTGCATTGAAATTTCAAATTTTCACCAAATAGATTTTATTTATTTTTAAATAAACCTAGTAGTTTAGAAACTACATTCAATTTTCTACAAATTCTAGTTTTACATATTTTTGAAATAATATAGATAACTTATTCAAATTTTTACGTCAAGTTGCCTAACATTGATTTTTCTGAATTTTTTGCCACGTAAGGGCCTATTTTTTCCATGATGATCCTGCACATACCCTTCAGCCACATATTTTGTTAATGGTGTATAAGCTCAATAGAAATGAACATTTTCTATTTTGATTATTGGTTTCTAATTCTAGGTCCAGAGGTGCTTCTCTAACATTTTAATATACTTTTTGGTTTTCATTGTTAACATTTATATTTCAAAAGAAATTAATATGCTAACTATCAATCACTTCTCTCCATGGTGCTATGTTCAATTTTTTTCATCTCAGGTGTTCAATTTGTGTTCCACAACTTCATTTATCAAATCTATATTGAGGACTTCATTCAATCATATGTATTTGTGTAGTTTGGGGTAATTCCATCCCCTCTTCCAAACCTCCCATTGTGGCATAGGAAGGCAGGACATTAACAAAACTTGTGGACTTTGGCTTTACACTTCCCAATGGCATTTTCTTGAAAGCTTTTTGTGCATATTCTACAATCATGGCATTCCATGAGCATTGAAGTGTATACCCTTCAGAATATTATTGGTATCCCCTTAATTTGGATGTTCTAAATAGCATACCTTATATAACTAGCAGTCGCATGCACATGCATGCAACAATCAGTCGATAGGGGTCTTCCGCGATGGGCTATCTTGGTAGGGGGGAGGGTGGAAGATTTTTTTTTAATACTGTTAAAAAATATAAGAAATTAAATTTTATTTTAATAATATTAAAAATATAGAAAATCAATTTTTAAATTTGTTTAAAAGTGGGAACTAAAAAAATAAATTAAATATAAAATTTAAAATAATTGTTTCTTCTAGCAACAATATTTCAGTTTTATATTTATTATCAATAGATGGACATGTATATTGTTATTTTTTGTGTAGGTTATTCAATCAATTAATTATTTAATTATGAAGTAAATGGAAGTTTTTTGTAAGGGGCACCACCCATGCATGCAATTATTTAAATTGGATAAAAAACGTATACATTTTTTCAATCAAAGAAAGATGTTCAATATTGAATACTTTTTATAATTAGTATTTCTCCATAGTTTTGGAAATTAAAGTTTTAGTATGTAAGTGTTTTTTGGCGAGATAAATCTTAAAAGTTAGAAAGTAGTGAATTACAACACAATTTAGAATAAGAAATCAACTTTCTAATGAATGATTTCATAGTGCAATTGGAGAGTCAAAATAGATAAATAAAAATGGGCATTGTTTTAGGGCGAGACAATAAAAGTCTCTAGTTTGTTGCTACCACTTTGTACTACATGAGAATCATGTTATTATAAACCATGTTTTCTATATATGTATGTATATTATCACTTTTTGTGTAGGTTATTCAATCAATTAATTATTTAATTTTGAAGTAAGTGGAAGTTTTTTGTAAGGGTCATCACCCATGCATGCAATGATTTAAATTGGGTAAAAAAGGCACATTTTTTCCATCAAAGAAAGATGTTCAATATTGAATACTTTTTAGAATTAGTATTTTTCCATATTTATGAAAATTAAAGTTTTAGTATGCAAGTGTTTTTTGGAAAGATAAATCTAAAAGGTTAGAAAGTAGCAAATTACAATGCAATTTAGAATAAGAAATTGAATTTCTAGTGAATGATTTCATAGTGAAATTGGAGATTCAAAATAGATAAATAACAGATGGGTGTTGTTTCAGGGCGAGCCAATAAAAGTGTCT